>JABJVR010000065.1:6037708-6091977 GCA_025773905.1 Chitala chitala
TTTCTCTGTAAAGCGCTTTGAGGCATGCTGTTGCGAAAGGCGCTATATAAAAATGAATTGAATTGAATTGAATTGAACTTCTCAAACAACACCTCTCATTCTCGCAATTCGCAATTTTGAAAACCAACTTCTCTCCAGACTAAATAGCAGGCTTTTCAGCTTCAGGTAAGAACTGCCTGGGTTGTAACTGTAGAGAAGGAATTTGAGAATAAAGAACGACAGGGAGGCCTTAATAGATGTAGGAAGAGGTAAGTGATGGGACAGATGGAGAAATGATAGGAAGGAAGTAAAATTAGATTTTTTTTGTGTTGTCAATGTGATAGTGCTAAATTTTACAGATAAAGCATTATAGAAACATTGATTTCATAATGTTTAGTTCATTTCAGTTGTATTATAGTTTTAAAGGCCTCAGTATTTACAGTGCTGTTTTTTAATTTTAGGAGGTGCAATAATTAATAATTTGGAAAAGAAGGCACTACAAAATAGAAATTTGAAATTCTTCAACTGCTTTTTTACCAAGATACTTCTACTTTTGCTGTCAATACTTAAGTACAGTACATTTACTCAGAAACTACTTTTGATAGGTGTCCATCATCCTATGAATCTGTACTAAGTTCATTATGAAGCACGAGGCATTCAGATGTGAAAGCTCCTTATTTGCATAGTGCAGGGCCTGCTTTGTGAAGCGTTGTTACAGCATTGTATAGACATTTATCTATGTGCTCTTGCAGCTCACTGAATGAAGGTAATGAACCTCCTCTGACAGAAAGGCAGCAGAGTCATCGTCCCCAATGACAGGATCTCACATTCACACGTCACATGACTTCTACATAAAGGATTCTGTCTGTCAGCCCTGATCCATTTAAAACTGTACGAATAAAATGACAGACAGAAAGGGAAAGAGGGTCTTGTTAAAATTACAGTCGCTGGGGTAAGAGAACAGTGAGATTAAAATGTAAAAAAGGATTTGTTTTCTACTGCACAACTTTTGTTTCCCAACATTTTGACTGTCTAATAGTATTACCATATTTAAGACTATTTTACTTCAGAGTGGATGAGGCTAAAGCAGCACTTCTTTCCATAAATGTCATAAGCCATGTAAACACTTGTGATAGTTTTGTTAACATTCATAAGGATTTGTGCTGCATATGACTCAGACGTGCCTTTTTTGAAGCTCTTTATAAGTATAGCTGGTTTGTCTAGTGCCCTCTGTAGACGGTATTCAGCAACAGCAACAGACATGAGGGATGCACATTTTCAGGGCAACAGGGCACCTTAAACTACCTACATTTGTGCACCAGCCTTTACAGCTTCCTGCAAAATTCCAGCCTGCCTCCAGCCAAGGGCCGCCTCAAGCCAGGCCATCTGTCAGCACAGCAAGAAGCATCTGCTTGTGCCCATGAGACTGGAGGAGCGGGTGGGACTCTACTGCTGGGTGCTCATCTCAGCCGCCCTCCCCTGAGCTTCAACACCCCCCAACATGAGCTGCACATTCATCTAAAACTCGAAAAGAAGCAGCAGCTCTGCCCCCTGCCTCTTTGCTGACACACACGTTTTCTGGAACACAGCCCCCTGCTCCACACATACACACACATACACACACACACACACACACACACACACTTTACTTTTCCTGCTGCCACTATACCTGACAAAAAAGCAAGGATAAAAAGTGCACTCCACATCAGTACAGACTCACCTATGGTACAAATAGCAGTTTTATTTGGAAAACATAATGCCTTCTGTGGTAATCTGCAGACATGCTTGCATGGTTGGTTTGATTATGTCAGTGCTCCATACTGTGTCTCATTCTGCTTATGCTTTTCTATCAACTATCTAATTCACATCTCTCATGAAACTCCATCACCTTCCTAAAACACATCAGTCAAATAACTCCATCACCTTCCTAATTCACATCAGTCATGTAACTCCATCACCTTCCTAATTCACATCAGTCATGAACTCCATCACCTTCCTAATTCACATCAGTCATGAACTCCATCACCTTCCTAATTCACATCACTCATGTAACTCCATCACCTTCCTAATTCACATCTCATGTTATTTTTATTTCACCTTTCTTCCTATCATGTTGTTCAGCACATTCACATGTTCTTTAATGGAGCATTACCAGTTTTACTCTTGTGTACCTTTATTTTTTAATACAGACAGACTGCAGTAAGTCATCCTTCTTTCTGAATTTCAGGGTGTTAAGGGCCTAACTCACCAGTAGTGGAATTGTCATTCAGCACACCTTATTCAATGCTTCCAAAAGGTAGACTCATTCTTTTCATTCTCTTTTCAAATTATACCATAACAATAATTTGTAAAGCTGACGCAATTCCTTGGAATAAAGGCTTTAATTGTCAGTTTTTAACAATGCCTTCAAATCAGATTTTGGTCTTTGAAATGTATAATGAGATGTTCCACCCTTTGTAGTATGCCTTTTTTACATGTATAAGAAACTATCTACTCAGAATTTGTATTTTAAGTAAACCACAACATTTGCAGAATTTTTGCATGAATTATTTATTAACAGAATGATGAAAAAGCATCTGTTTGAAGGAAAAGTATTGGGACACCCCTACAAATCATTGGATTCAAATGTTCCATTTGCATCCATGGCCACAGGTGTATAAAATCAAGCACCTAGGCATGCAGACTGCTTCTACAAATATTTGTGAAACAATGGTTTGCTCTCAGGAACTCAGGAATTGTCACCTGTGCAAAAGTCCATCCATGAAATTTCTTCGCTACTAAATATTCCACAGTCAACTGTTAGCAGTATTATAACAAAGTGGAAGCAACTGGAAACAACAGCAACTCAGCCATGAAGTGGTAGGCCACGTAAAATGACAGAGCGGGGTCAGCGTATGCTGAAGCGCACAGTGTGCAGAAGTCTCCAACTGGCTACAGAGTGAATAGCTACCTCCAAACTTCATGTGACCTTCAGGTTAGCACAACAACAGTGCGTAGAGAGCTTCATGGAATGGGTTTCAATGGCTGAGCAGCTGCATCCAAGCCTTACATCACCAAGTGCAATGCAAAGTGTCAGATGCAGTGGTGTAAAGCACGCTGGCACTGGACTCTAGAGCAGTGGATACGTGTTCTCTGGAGTGACAAATCACGCTTCGCTGTCTGGCAATCCGATGGACGTGTCTGGGTTTGGCGGTTGCCAGGAGAACGGTACTTGTCTGGCTGCATTGTGCCAAGTGTAAAGTTAGGCGGAGGGGGGATTATGGTGTGGGGTTGTTTTTCAGGGGTTGGGCTTGGCCCCTTAGTTCCAATGAACGGAACTCTTAAGGTGTCGGGATAGCAAGATATTTTGGACAATTTCATGCTCCCAAATTTGTGGGAACAGTTTGGGGATGGCCACTTCCTGTTCCAACATGACTGCATCAGTGCACAAAGCAAAGTCCATAAAGACATGGATGAGCAAGTTTGGGGTGGAGAAACTTGATTGGCCTGCACAGAGTCCTGACCTCCATCCGATAGAACACCTTTGGGATGAATTAGAGTAGAGACTGCGAGCCAGGCCTTCTTGTCCAACATCAGTGCCTGACTTTGCAGATGCGCTTCTGGATGAATGGTCAAACATTCCTATAGACAACCTTGTGGACAGCCTTCCTAGAAGAGTTGAAGCTGTTACAGCTGCAAAAGGGTGGGCCAACTCAATATTGAACCCTATGTACTAAGACTGGGATGCCATTAAAGTTCATGTGCGTGTAAAGGCAGGCATCCCAATACTTTTGGCAATATGGTGTATGTGAATCACTAACCCAAAAGTGTTTTAAGTCTGAGATCAAGTAGCGCAGCCATTGATGGCCTTGGTAAGGACAAGCATTATAAAACAGACACATGCAGCGGGGGTGGGCTCTCAGTGCTCAGACATCTCTCCTTTTCTTCTAATATATAAAAGAGCCCCTCAATCTAAGTAATAATTCTGTGCTAGTTAATAAAGGTGCCCTTTTTTACTAGAGTACCTGCTCCTGAAGACCACTCTGCATGCTCCTGTTATAACATTTGTTCCTGTCCCATAAGGTTACCATGGAGAACCATCTGGCCCCAACAACCAGATGTCATTCACATCTTTGCACTCTATGGTTAAACATATTTATGTCCGTACATCAAAGTAACTTGTAGAATCAGTGTAAATACAGGGCGTCATGGCAACTAAAAGATCAAACCATTTAATAGTATGAGTATGTCCTTGTGAATACTTAGGTACATTTAATTTTAAGTTGCACCACCTTGCTCTTGGCCCTTTTTTGATGCATTTTTATAAAGCCCTCATACTTCTGTAATCAAATGGCATTTAAACAAGGTGACATGGCATCATCATGCTAAAGTTAAAGGAGAAGATGGTGTGAATATAAAGTGTGCTGAATTATCTCTGGGGAGAGGAAATTGGTTTGTGTAATCATGCTTAAAGACACACATATGTTGAAAGGGATATGTTTACAAAGTTTGCTTCTATTGTGCTATTGTGTGGTGAACAAATGTACATATATATATATATATATATATATATATATATATATATGTGTGTGTGTGTATTAGGCAGTGTCAGTGTGTGTGTGTGTGTGTGTGTGTGTGTGTGTGTGTGTGCGTGGGGGGGGGTTAATTATGCATCATGTATATATATAAAATTTATATAAAAAATATTAAAATTTTTATTTGGCATTTTTATGAAAAACGCATTTGCCAGTTTACAAAAGCACTACCTACAAGGTTTTCCTGTGGCAGTTCTTTTCAGTCCACAGACCACAGTTTGGGAGACTATGGTTTATAAGCACTTACTGTTTCATTATATATTATACACCAATCAGCCATAACATTATGACCATATGGATGGGATATATTAGGCAGCAAGTGAACATTTTGTCCCTTAATTTCATGTGTTGGAAGCAGAAAAAATGGGTAGGCATAAGGATTTGCACAACTTTGCCAAGGCAAATTGTAATGGCTAAACAACTGCGTCAGAGCAACTCTAAAAGAGCAGCTCTTGTGGGATGTTCCCAGTCTACAGTGATCAGGACCTACCAAAACTGGTCCAAGGAAAGAAAACTGGTGAACCAGGGCTCATTGGTGGCCAAGGCTAATTGATGCTTGTGTGGAGCGAAGGCTGGCATCTGTGGGATGTGCTGGAAAAACAAGTCCAATTCATGGAGGCCCTACCCCCCAACATAGAACACTTAAAAGATCTGCTACTGACAGCTTGGTGCCAGATACCGTACAATACCTTCAATTTTAGGTGGTCGTAATATTATGACTGATTGGTGTATATTATCAGGAAGCGTAGGTTCTATGTTAACATTTGGGGCGAGGGGGGGGTGGCAGATATATCTGGGTGAGAAGGAGTTTCATCATGACAGTGGGAGATAATATGGTGTAGATACCCTGCACTCGTTTACATGTGTTCAGTGCCTACCAGCTCTCTCCGTTGGTGCTTTTTCTTATTCTCTGTCGGTTTAAAGGATGATATAATAACTCCCATCTGTGTTCATGCATTTTCTTCCCAAATCTCCCTTCAGCTCCAGACTTGAAATTTTGCGTATAGGTTCATCTACAGTAATTAAAATCCATCTCATTTTCTGCAGTTTTTTCTGTGTCTTTTATATACCTTACAGACTTACTTCAGTATGAAACTTGGTAGCACTTAGGACAACCTGTTAAGAATGCATGGATTCCACAAGTGAATTTTGTTTTGTCTGAGAAATGTTTGAGTGGATTGATACATGCTTGAAAAAGAGAACTCTATGCAAATTTCCAACTACCAGATAATCACAGATCGCAGTTAAACCTTCCCTGTGAAAAGCCTTTGAGGCATCCTTCATGTGTGAACTAACCATGCTTGGCGGGTCTTTCTGTCCGAAATGTAATTGCACAAGACATACACCACAGGCATTAGTCACCGGTTAACATGAACTTTTAAGCATCACATTGACTCAAAAGATTTTCAAAACTGGTAGATGGAATTATCAAGTTTTCAAATTAGCAGAGTTCCAAAACTGAAGCACGGAAGGTCAGATGGACATTCCATCTCACTTTCATCTTTGGCTTAATGTAGAGCTAAACTGAAGCTCGATCCATTCTATATTTCCCTTGCTGTTCAGAGCATAACATACAGATCTTCAGAACTCATCTCTTTTGGCCAGTGCCATACAATGTAATGTATTTGTATGAAGGAGATCTTTCTTTTCAAAATGCTGAGGGAACAGGATGTTTTTAATGGATGTACATCTGGTCCCCAGTGTTCCATTAGACCAGCTTGTTGCTGTAACTAGAGCTTCAGGAGAGTGTGAACAGGCTCTTCTGTAAACTGAGGGACCTCCTTAACGTGCATTAGCTGGAGGGTCTGTCTTTCATTTCTCTGTGCTTTTTGACATTTAGTGTGGCATTAAAGCTATGGGTAATTATTATAAATGTGGCTATTTTGTACATTACCATTAAAGCAGCTAAAACGTCCACAGGGCTATACCTAATTTTAACTTGAGAAAAACCTGGGGGGGGAGAGATCACACTGCCAATACAAACATGTAAGTTGACTCATTAATGATGATGATGATGATGAAGGTGGTGGTGGTGGTTGTTGTTGCAATGAATATTGATTACCACGACTGCCTTACCATGCTTATGTATGTTAAAATACAACTGGGGGCACTTAAGCATTTCATGGGCAAACCACTCACTTTTGTGATGTCTGTCTTTACCGATTTAGTATCGGTTTGAGGCTGCTCATTAAACATGTATTCAGTTGTGTGCCACGAACTTGACATTACAAGTTTGGCTATGGTGCACATCTAATAGTATTTGTTACCTGATACACTGAATTTGGATGATGGACTAAGCATCTCTCTGACTTCTCCCCCTCCCACTTTGTCTTGTCCTCACATGACGCCTCCTCCTCATATCTGTAGTCACTGAGAGAATTAATAAAGCCGCTTATTGAGAAGGCTATAGGTGACAGATGCCTGGTATCATTGTCTTCATGTGATACCTGCGACCCATAAACGTTATCCTTCTGAGGCGTGATGTGATGTCTACAAAGAGTTGCTGTGGTAACTGGGGGTACAGTCAGGTCCAGATTAGGGTTCCAGCACGTTATAAGACTTCAGGAGACAGCCAAAGAAAATAAGTCAAAGTTACCTTGACAGGTGCTTGGTCTATGTCTGTGCATCATCCATCAACCTGATATTCTTTTTATCTTTGGGTTTGCTGCTTGTTAGCTGAAGCTTATTATTTTATTGTGTAGTTGCTTGGCTAATATTTTTAACTTCAACAATTCAAAATTATTGCATGTTAAAGCTAAGTGCTCTTGGTAGTAAAACAATTCATTTGACGTATTCTGATAGGTTCCAGAGGTAGACTTTTCTTTGATGCCATTCCTGTGGCCTTAGACTTTACCCTGGCTCTCACCAATGTCAAGTGTCTTTCTTGCCAAGCTATTCTACAAATCCTCTTTAGAATTAAAGGTTATGCATTACGTGCGAACAGCTGTTTGTTAAGGCTCTCACCTGTTCGCAGCAATAAGGAACAGGTGTTTCTAAAACAGTTGGTCCCCCAGCGGAGCTCATTGTGGTGCATCCTAACATGCTCTGTGCTCTAAGCATTCACACCATCTTGGCCAAGAGAGTGTCACGCTTTGCTCTTTAAAAACAGTGACACTTCTCTGGGTTTTTCTCTGAATGTCAAAATCATTTTCACAATTTTCACACAATTTTTTTCCACTTTCTTACTTCAACTTCTACATTCTTCTTCAAATTCTGAAATGGAACTGGTCAAATGCTATACATTTTAATTACTGGTAACTATAAAGATGTAACTTTCTCACATATAGTTTCTTCTCAAAAGGTACCATGTGTCCATTACAGTTTATACAAGCACTGGAGTGAAGGAGAGTCTGAGTGCAATTTGAAAAGATAGATTTTATTTTTAATAACTGCTATTTTGCCTCCTGTGTACAGTTGGCATCCTATTCAGGATGTGCCCTGCCTTCTACCCTAGGCTGCCTGAGACAGGCTCAAGGCCATCTGTGACCTTGTTCGGATAATCTGTGGGGATTAAAACAAATTAATTAATTAATGCTATTTTGCCTGTGGGACATGTTGTTATTTCACCTCATTGTGTGATATATTTTATACACAGTTTATGAAGGACCATCAGTCGCTTTGGTATGAAACAGTGTAGTGTTACATATGCAGTATATATTTCCAGTCAACCATTAACTATTGATAGCCATGACTGCTATTGTATGCGTACTGTCTGCTATAGTTAAATGGGATTAAAATTGCACCTACTGAGGCCAAAAACCAATTGCAATGTTGAATTTTGTAATTAATTTCTCAGAATGGATCACACTAGATAAATTATGAGGCATACTTCAACTACAACAGAGTAAGGATTACTTAATGGGTAGCAGCCACTTAGCATTCTATTCACATATCAAATGCTCTTCGACTGGAATTTGCAATTCAAAATTGTGCTTGGAAGATAATTATACTCTATTACCTGCTGTCATCATATTATTTGCTGCATATCTCTGCTTTTCTCTCACTGCATATGTAAATTCCCAGCAATTTGAGGAGTAGCTCTGCTTATTGTAATACAGAAAGGTGCAGAGCAGGTGGTATGACCTGTGTAAAGGTCCGACCCCTGTCTTAGTGTTTATTCTTGAAATGCACTTAAAGTGCATCAGAAATCACCTGTAGGGTCAGCTGTTATTACAGTGCAGGCAACAACTGCCACTGCAGAAACACTCAGTGAGGAAAATGTGTCCTTACCTACTGCCAGGGTGCTATAAAGGCTGGGAACTGTAGCTATTACTATGGTCTGTAATGTTTACATTTGCCCTGAGTACCTGGATTCTAACGATAAAGGTTTCCTTATGCCTGCAGTTCCTTGTGCAGTATCACGTTCAATAGGTCAAGTCTAGAGGTAAAAGACGGTTTGTCAAATCATCTCACTTAAAAAGCAATCAAATATGAACACAATATATGCATTCAGAAACACAAATGGTGAAATGGAAGTGCACCTCCTTACTGCTGTCCATGTGAATACTGTATATCTGTTTCCCCGCTATCAGAATGAAATGTAAAGCTCTTGGTAAGGAGAAGAAAAGATTTTTATCTTGTTTGAGTTTAATTTAGAAAAACCATTTTCAGCTCTATAACTGGTTAAAATGTAAAAGAGGCCATATAAAACTATTTTACACATCCAGTGGTGCAGTCACTTGTAGCTCTGGCCAGGCTATAGATGATTAGCAGTTGTCACTCCCTGTGCAGATATGGTATATTAATGTTCTGCCAGCTGTTCTCTATATATTCATTAATGATCTATACTAACTGGTCTGGTAGCTAATGTAAGTTCTTTCCATAAGTAACCATGGAGTTCTAAACAGAAGCACACGGCTTTATTCAATCCACCCCGAGAGTTCTGTATAGCTGACAAATTAACCACCTCTGTGTCTCATTTAGCTAATTTGTAACATTATTTAAGCATCCATTGATTAAATGTTTTTTTTGTGAGATATTGACTCAGAAACAATTCTGAGTGGTCATTTTGGGGATGTGATTTTAATTTTGTCACTTTTTTTTTGCTATGTTATAATTTTCTTTATCTTTTTATTTTTTCATTTTCCATTCTTAGGTTATGGTTCTTGAGAGTCTTATTTCATATTTCCATCTTTGCTGACCACGATTTATGAATTTGGATTTGTCTTGTGACTATGGACCACCCCCACCCTCTGAACATTTTGGACTTGGTATTAATTATATTAAAATTTAACATAATCAGTATCTGTGTACATACCTTTTCTACACGGACTTCTTAGTGTAGCTACATGGGTGTTCAGTGCTTACCTGCTCTGTATATGTGTAGCTGCTAAAACACCAACATACTTGTACACTGGCAAGAAAAACTGGGTCCTGAATCTGCGTTAAAAAAAAAAGAAAACAAAGAGAAGCTGTCAGCGTTGGGGGGGGGGTTACAGGCCTAGGTAGTGTAGGCAGGGTTTCTAACAGCAAATGATCACATGTAATAAGGTTTGCTGACATGTTGTGAGTAATTACACTGCGTGCACACAAACAGTCGAGCTCCACTTGAATAATGCCAATCTGCACTGCTAACGAGCTGCTCTGGATACAACCTCTACGAGCTTTGAACTGTCTGTCCTACTCACAGCTCTGACCCAACCACAGAAATGAGATTTATGTGAATAATAAATGTATTTTGCTAGCGACACTCCTAATCAGGCCTCAGTAGCCCTTATAAGCTGATACAGGTATGCTAAATGACAGCTTCCTTGCGGATTTCCTGCTTAACTTTTTGCCTCTGAGGTTATACATTCGGGTAAGTTGTGTCTCTCTCTCATACTTGTGCATAACTTGTGATTAACAACAGATATGCTCATATGTTCACATGAAGATAGCAGCAGGGACTGCAAAATACATGTAAGGAAATGTCCTTTAGGAAAAAGGTGGAGGATAATTAGAGGGTACCGACAATTAACTCAACACTTGAAATTAATCACAAGAAGACAGAGAACAAAAAGTGATGAATTGGTGGGAAATAATTCACATTAAATTGTCCCAGTATGAGGACAGATTTTTGCTTAAGGGTATTTCAGAATTTATTCAGTCTGAATTGGCTCAGTGCAGGCAGAAGGAGAAAACCTCTGATGTTCCTGCTTAGGACGCAGAAGGCAGTTGCAGCCAAGAAAAATGACCTTCTCTTCAGTAAGACGAGCCTGAATGGCTGCATGTTCTTCTTCACACTCACATTTCTCAGCTCTTTCCCCAAGTCCGGCAGCAGAATGAATAAGGGGCCCCTTGAGCGGTGTGGCTATTTGCGCTTCTAGCTGCACTCCGTCGCACTTCGCCGTCGATGTCACAGCAGGCCACGAGGCTGCAAAGTGCCCTGAGCGACCCTCAGCCAGCAGAGCCAAATTACACCACGCCGCCAGGGCATTTGTGGGCTGCCAAGCGACTGGTGGTATGGGTAGCCTCGTCACAATCCTTCGCCGTCCTCCCTCAGGGGGTTCATGCACCAGTTTTTAGGCCAGATTTAAATTCAGGGGCAGTACCTGATTTGGACACATTCCAAATGAGATGTCTGGTACTCAGGAGCTTAATAAGTGAGGGGTCCAGCTCATGGCATGCTAGTGCAACAGCTGCATTTCCCAGCATGCATAGCAATTTGTGAACACCGGTTTATAACAGTGGTACTTAAAATGGAGGAATGGAAGAACTGGTGTGACATTTTAAAGGAAGAAGCAATGAACAGGTGTAAAAATGGACTTGAATAAATTCTGTATTTATTTAAAAAAGGTGACAGTTTTTCCATTTAGCAATGTTCAGTTTAATTTATTAATAAATATATATAAAACAAGGCCAATATCAAAGAATGGAAATTTTAAGTAAATGTAGGGAAATAACGTTTTTTCAGTGGAAACTTAAAAAACAGAGTTACTTTTACAGGACAGAGAAACCCTTTATTAGCTGCAGTTTGACTAATGCCAGTCTTATATTCCATCTTATGTGCCTTACATTTAAGAAAAAAGCAGTTTTTAAATTTTACGCCATGTTTAAACAACTCAAGTCAGCCAAGACACCTAATTCAGGGAAGACGGTTGAATTAGTTCTTAATTGCAATATTTGTCGTTAGTCTGAGGTCCTGTAATGTAAAAACATTAAAAGTCAGAAAACTGGCTTGTATTTCCAGAGAGTCCATTTAAAGAACAGGTATCAAAATGCAGTAATTTCTATTTTTTGCATTATTATGACATAGATTTCTGAATGTTAATAGTGCCACTTAGCAAAGCTGTTTGAGTTTAATCAAAATTATGTGTTGATTTGATTACTGAAATTCATTATGATAGAAGTACTTTTAACCCATCATATTTCAGAGGAACTTATCACAGTGTGTTACCCAGAAAAGGATGGGAAAGCAAGAAAGTGAACAGAGTGCTTGTGCAAATGTGGTAGGGTGAGGAGATAGAGGTGGGGGACAGGATGGAGGTCGAGGGGTCATGTGAAGGTTGCCCATCAGAGACGTCGGAGTAGAGGAGGTGGAAAATTTGGGCTCTGCACGTGAACCGGAGAGTGCAGCCAGTTTTAAAAATGTCACGTACGAGCAGCAGGGAGTGGATGGTTTCCACGGTATCAGCTGAGCAGGAAGCTTTAATTACCTCCCAGAGGAGCGCTGCTTCGGAAGAACGGGGAAGTGGTTGCGTGCACCCGTCGTTGTTTTCTTTTTTCTTTTTGTTGCTATTTATGCAAAATGCTTCTCAAACCACAGAGGAGTTGTCCTGTATATCATAGTTTTAGTTATTCATGCTCCAACAATGGCTGAGGTGGGCCTGCCCCCTCCCATCTCTGGCTACAGTTTCCCTGGGACACCTGAGCTGTGACTGAGCTGAGTCTGGGACACCCGGCGCTGTGCAGGGATGCTGAATCCAGGGAGGATTCCTTCTGGTACTTATCACAAGCCTCTGTGGTTGACATTCAACAGCACCTATTCACAAAGCTACAGCGAATCAAAGGCTCTCTGTGCCTCTCTGTTCTTCAAAAGGTTCCAGCTGCTGATTGTGTCTCATCACCTCGAAAACACATTCTTTTCTGGAACTCTCCTCTCAGTTCAAACCCGCTTTCAATTAGTTTGATTATATAAAACATTTTTTCCTGCTGTTTTTCTTTTTTGTTATTCTTAGCATCATCTTTTCATTCCTTATTTATATTCCTGTCAAAGTAGTGTGTATCAGAAGACATCTAAACCGCATTTAATTTATTTCCTGAATTTCATTTTATTGAGTGGGATTTTTTTGGGATTTTGTTTCTGGTGTAATAACTAAGTAAGATTGCTTTTACATTTTTAAATGTGGGTCACAACTCACTATATATTATATTCAGTATCTGTATTTCAGCAGTTTTTTTTTTGTCCGTTTTACAAAACAATTTGTTTCAATAACACCTTATTGATTCTCTGTAAGTTCAGCTCTTTAACAGAAAAGATCTGTTATTTTTAGCACTATGATCATTGTCCTGAATTCACTTCACGGATAGTCTGTTGTTGAGGTCCAAAAACACCCTGCAGCATATGAGACCAAAACAGAATGGGTGAGATCAAATCAGAGCAGGTGAGGTCCAATCAGAACATGTGAGAGCATATCAGAGAATGGAAGGTCAAATCAGAGAATGGAAGGTCAAATCTGAGTTTGTGAGTTTGAATCTGGATGTGGTAGCCTGAGTTTGTCATCCTGAATCAAAACAAGTGGCAGTAAATCAGAACCATTATGTCAATTCTGACATGTTGGTCTTAATCAGAATGTGTGAGGACAAAGGTAACATGATTCCAGAGTCTGAGAAATTGCTGAATGAATTTGTGTTTGAAATGTCAGTTTTGTAAGTGCTTGTGTTATGGCTCATGTTTTCAGTGGTAACAGGCTTGCACTATTTGAGACAGCAAAACATGGACGTTTCTGTGTAGCTGATGTTTGGAGGCTAAGAGGCAGAAAACAACTAATAAATAAGTAAATAAAGGTTTCCTTGTGGCACACACCAACAACAGAGCTGGCCCATGTGCAGTAGAGTAAACCAGAGTTTCTCTCAAAGCCCAACAGGCCCCATGGCTCGCTGACAATGTTGTGTGAGCTGTCCTTGGAATGTCAGCCGAAGCATAACCAGGTCAGGAAGCCTTGATTTTCTACTCCAGCTTTCAGATAATGACAAAATCCTGAGAGTGTAGGGGTTCTCATGTTGTGTGCCATTTCAACACATCTTGCATCAGCTTTAGTAAACAGCTATGCTAAGAGCTGCTTAGATGTGACAGCCATACAAGCTTATGTGCATGGATACACACAGAAACACACATGCGCACTTATACTGGAAATTCAACACCTGGCAGTTGAAATGACATGGTAACATCCATGTTATTAAGAGCACAAAGAACAGGTGGTCAAAAAATAAAAATACAGCAGCTCATCACTGGTCTGTTTACACACATCAATCTTGGTGGTCAATGACTGGTAACTGCTGTTGTTCCCAAACAATAAAATGTCAGAAGACAGTTGGCTCAAAGCCTCTTAAGGCATGGTGCCAGGACAGGATTTATGTTAAACACTTTAAAATTGACTTTGATATTTTGAAATATAGCCTTCTGCCTTTTTCTACTATATTTATTATTGATTAATACTGAGTGAAGCATTTTTTCCCTTTCTGATGATGGCACACAGTAATTATAGCTGAATTTCAGTGGGCAGATCTTTAATCATACATCCTGTAGGTCTTATGCAGTTATTCTAGGCTCACTTTTCCATAAGTCTGTTCTTGGCTTCACTATCCACACCAGTGCGTTGCTTGGACACATCCCACCTGTCGTTGACACTGCTACATGGTTGAGACCCCCTAATGGAACAGTGAACGACAAAGAACATTGCTCAACTTGAGTAAATTAACTAAGAAAAACTTGCATTCGATTTCATCTTATTATACACACAAAATAGAACATATTAGCCTGAGGGCTGTTTTGCAGTTTTGCAGTGGTGTTGGAATTATCCCCTGGTTGTTCTAAATTCAGCCAACCATGGCTGTCATAATCAAGGAATTCGATAATGTAAACACAGTCACAAAGAATACTTTAAGTACTATTCTAAAACATAACCATAAACACCATATATTCTGTAAACTTATTAAATATGTTTTCATTTTTACAGAAAAACAGCAAAGTGAAAAAGCAGCATCGTTTTATTAATTCTGCAGAACCTGGGTTTAACCGAACTGTAAACAAATGTTTGTAGGTTCGCCCTTTAACAGGACAGAGAAGGTTAATGTGTATCAGTAGTTAAAGGAGCAGAGTGTCAGTAAACAGATGAGCATGGCACAGACCTAGGGTGGGAGTTGATTGGCATGGAGTCTGCAGTGCCCAGTTGAGTTGATGAGACAGAAGCATCAGTGTAAGGCCACTAGGGGTTTCCTGGCATTTATTATCATTACAATTAGCAAACATTAAACGAGGTGGCAGACTGAGGCCATATTGGTATGGGGAGATCAAATACAAAGACATGTAGTATAGTCATTTGTGGTGCAAGGGCAAATCTCAGGGATGCTTTTGCTGCTGTACCCAAGAGCAAAGCAGGTAAAATATGAACCAAAGAATTTTCTGAACGGACACATGGCGTTCTCAGTTAAATGTACTTGTGAGATCTGGATACAAATAATAATGAACTCCTAGGCAGTTCAGCTCAGAGGGGCCCCTCTCTAATACTATAATTAATCGGCATTGTAATTCTTTGAATTATTTATTTATTTATTTACTAATTTATTTTTGCATATGAGTCCTTAGAGTGCAGGACCCCTGGGGATACACCCAGCTCACCATGCCAGTCGAGACGGCCCTGGTACGCCTTGCCTCTGCTCAGGTGTTCTGTGTACAGTGTTGTTACTGTGTACCACTCTTCACAGCAGAGGTTCCTGACTTCTGACCAGGACACTTACACATTCAATTGGACTAATTATTTTTAGCTGCCATTCACAATGTGTCGCTGCCGAATGACTCAAATGTCGATCGCTCGTTTACACCGAATGCAGTAACTGAGCTGGGTGTTTTACAGCCTGCACTCAAGCCCAAACCCTCTAGCAGTACCACTTTTTTATTGCAGATCATTTTAGTTTAAGTTTAAGCCACAGTCTGTACATTTCTCCTTTGTGTTCAGGAGAGCATGTTTTTGAATTTCAAATAGTCTGAGATTCAGGTTAAAATTTCTGACTTCCAACACTCCCATATTGCCACATTTATGAAAGTGTTATGCATGAAGACCCCATACATGTATGAAACCCCATGTCCATTGTGGAGATTTCATAAGGCCTTATTGGTTCTCTGTAGGTACAAGACGGCAGAACGAATGAGAACAGTTGTTTTTGTGATGTGTGGAGCATACACGACTGGCCTGATTTCCCTCACTCCTGTGTAGGAGGAGAGACGATCTTTTGGAGGAGCGTCACAGTTTGTATAGACCGTATTTATTTAGCATCCCTTCAGGGAAGCGCAGCCTCGCATGCTTTAAGCAGAATTTGAAACGTCACAACAGATTGGATTAAAGCTGAGACAAGCTGGCTCTGTGTATACATCTCTACCACGCATCACTCCAGCACTGCCTACAATTCTCGTCAACAGAGTGCGCATTACAGAGTCACTTTTATGCATTTGATGGATGAAGCAATTGTATACCTCGATATCACTTTTTTAAAACAACACTTAAAGCCGATCGCAGGCACGTCGCGTTCGATGCGGCTTTTGCTTTGAGAGCTTGTAACGTTGCTAAATGAAATAAAGGGAGAGTCTGGCATCGGTCGATTTGAAAAATGTTTAATAATAGCTGTTAATGAGTCTCGTAATACAGTTGTCATTGCAAAGAAGATGATGCCTTTTTAAAAGTCTTTCCCGTACACACTATTTTTCATCATTATTCCCTCCACTATTGTTACCGTGACAAGCTGCACACTGCGGGAAAAACACATTGTTTAGCCGAACGTTGACTCTGAATCTAAATTTAATCTTTGTCATGTCAACACTGCAGAATATGAAGCAGCAATTTAGAGTGGCTTCCCACAGGAACCCGCGTGAGCTTCTACGTTACCGAGCAGCAGAGCCTTTGTTCCCTCACTTCTTTATCTATCTTTTGTTAAGAGTAACAAAAAAGTGTATTCCCAAATTGCAGGCCATGTCCAACTTCATGATTTGACCTTGTCAAGTCATCTTTCAGCTTTTTTGTTCTCATGTTTAGAAGAATACCTTAAATTGTAGAGACAAGTCTATGACTGTGTTTTTAACTGGCATTTGTCTATATTTATCCATTCATTCTTCCTTTTTCTCAATGGGTTTTCCAGGAAAGGTGAGATAGAACTACTCAGCAATCCATTATTCTAAACATTTTTCTTTCACTGTTATGCCTAAACATATAAAAGAACTTACCAAGAAGGCCAAGAAGAAATTGACCATTCGAACCAATACAAGACTGTGACAAATAACCTTTTACTAAAGCTTTGGATTCATACGTCCGGCACTGAGATGTGTTCCGGTATTGTCCTGCCTGCTTCATGCTTTGAGAAAAGAAAGAAAGAGAAAAAGCTATACTGTCCAGAAAAAGACACAGACATTTTTGTCTTTTTTTTAACATTCTACAAAGTTAACTGATAGCGCATTAGTTTCACGTATTTAGTTCCAGTTATTAAACTTAACATAGAAAGGTTGGCAAAGACAAAACTGTCAATTTTTGTTGTCATTGAACAAAACCAGACTGACTTTTCTTTTATAGTCAGATTCAAATCTTGGCTACATCAGTTTTATGTTTACCTTAGCCGCAAAGTTAAAAGTAAGCGGATGAAGCACAGTGATCCCCAGCTGCTTCAGAAGATGGTGTGTGTCGTGTGAGCAGGACATGTCATGAGAGCTCAGTGGGTGTGCTGATCCGCGATGGAGGCAGCCTTTTACAGGAACAAGGAATATAAGGGCAGAGGGACGTGCCTGCTGGAAGAGGCAAAGAGCTGTCCCAATGCACCACCTGTGAAGGGTGCATGCAAACCGCCTTTAATACACAACCCAGTGGGTGAGGATTAAAGCCACACAATGCAGACACGCTAATGTATCAGTGTTCAGTGGCTAATCTGAAGTGGACTAATGTTGTAGCTATGTTTTGTTTTAGGCTTTTCTGTCTCCCTTCTTTAATTGCTGTGACTAATCTGAACAGACTGCTTTATGTTCCATTGTTTATTCCACTAATACTACTTACTAAACACTTTGTTTTTATTTTTAGTGTATATTAAAGACATTTAGATGCTGTATAAATACAACCTTACTAAATGCACATTAATCCAAATTTTAGCAGTTACCACTGTTTTGTAAATATTGTAACTAAAAAGGTTAACTCACTTATTTCATAGTCCGTCATAAATATTCATTATTCCTTGACAATCGTGAGAAGCTGTCTTTCAAGAACGAGTGCAGTTTTCCAATGCCGGTCATGTGCGGTGACCTTTGATGTCACAGCTATGTTAATCCAGGTACCTTTTTTCCTATGGGCTGTTGAAACAGGTGATTGAAACTCTGGACAGCTCTCACAAGCTGCTCTCAGAGTTGATAAGGATAAAACGCAGCCAAGATGACAGAGGACAAGAGGTTTGCCAGAAAAATGACTGAGATTCCTCTTTATCGGCCGTGATGTGATAGAATTCCCGGACTGCAGTGCTGTACTGAGGGCCAAGTTTCCCATTCGGTCAGAGGTGTATTATCTGACTGGCTTATTAAGAGCTTAGGATCTGTAAAGATTTTAGAGGCCTGTGGTTGACAAAGGCCAGTCTAAATCAGTTTAGACAAACAAGTTGAAGTGGGGTACAGATACCATTTTCTGAATAAGAGTGAGGGAACACCTCACATTGTGTGACAGAAAGACATGACTTCTATGAAATGTAGCTTTCCTGGCACTGGCTTCGACAACTCACTTGGAATTCTTGAATGCTCGTGATCTGCAAAGAAGGATCCTTGAATAACTCAGAGGATAGGGGAACTGTTAACATGAGAGAAAATGGAATGTGAGGCAGTAGGCTTGCCTTTGCTATTAACAGGGAGTTTTACTGTACAATGGAATGACCGGTGTCACTGCTAAAGCTAGTTACTGTACTTATGTAAGGGTCCATCAAACTCTATCTGTTTAAGGGCTGTGATTCTTAATTCAGGCAGACATGGAGAGCTTGCCAACATAGACAAGAAAATAAAAGAGTGCATTTTAAATTCTGGGTTCTGGCCATAGGTGACATTAGTTCCAGTCTTTTTTGTTTATTTACTCCCCAGCAAACTGGGTTTTAGACTCATAATTGCCTTGCTATTTTTAATTAACATCAGTTTGTTATGTCTAGTAAACTCTCAGTTTCTGATTAATTGATTACTTGGGAGTAATGACTGCTTTGGTGATTAAATGCACAGCATAATTGCAAATGAATGCATCTTAATCCCAACGATACGTTCCTTTTATGTCTCTGCAGCGTCTACCACTTCCCCATGGAGGATGTGGGAGCACAGCTGTTAGGAGCTCTTCTGAATGCAATGTGAACAGCTTGAAGTCTGTTTCCTTAGCATTTCAAGGCAAGATAAGAAGGGGTTGCTAATAAAGAGGATTCCGATAGATGCTTGATTGTAACCGCAGAGATGGCTGGAGCAACTGAGGCACATCGGACAATGTCCCCTGAGAGCCTCTGCTTACCAGCACATGGCTGGATGCGGTCAGCTGACAGCAGCCAGAAAGGATGGGTGGAAAGGATAAGAGTGGTGCCAGAGAGAGTTTGGGAGACTCACAGGAGAGTCTTCTTGGGATCCCGTAAAGGAGGTACTTATCATTTTGCCTCGAGGCAGACCTTTGTTGTTTGCTTGAGGAGGCAATGCAATTACCACTGCTCTCAGAGAGGCCGCTGTCTTTCTGCCTGCTGTAGGTTGAAGGCAAATTCTGCTAACTGAAGCACCCGATGAAAAACTGCTGACAGGTTTGAGGCTAGTGCAGTAAAATCACCACTAACTAATAAGCTGGACACAGCTGACCGCTTCGTCAGGAGAGCAATCATTGCTGTGTCCGTGGAGAAAGTTAACATCAGTCATTTTAAATAATAGCATGTTATATTAGATAGAAATGGTAATCAAAAGACATCTCTTGAGTTCTTGTTAAGGAGCCTAATATGTCCGTTGGACATTGGCTGGACACACTCCAATAGTCTTTCGGTTATTATAGCAATTTAATGAGGAGAGGTTTGGTTGGAATGACAGAAGAAACACTCAATAATTCTGCAGTTAGTCTATCTGTCTTTTTTGTTGTATAAATAAAGTAAGAATTAATGCACTCAAAGATTTTACATTGCTTACAAATTGAGTAAATATTTTTAAATAAAATTTATTCAAAATGAACAAACTTAAAGTATGTTTTTATGCCCTCAATAAAACAAAAGTTTAACATTCCATGTTGCACATCTGCCACTGTACCTATCTCTATAAAACCAGACAGGCCCAAATTAATTATATTCCATTTGGTCTTGGCTCCAGCTGACCTGGTGAGCCAGCAGCCCTTTGTAATCCCCTAAATAAGAGAAATGTGACTGACAAAATGAAACTCATCACTAGCCACAGCTGAGAAAGTGGATGCTGTCTGTGTTTTCCATGTTTCTGGCAGCTGCAGCACCATGCATCATGTTCTCTCACGTACAGAACGTCCATCCTTTCAGCATCATCTCCACAGGGGTACATACAGGTGTGTGTGTGTGTGTGTGTGTGTGTGTGTGTGTGGTGTGGGGTAGTATAAACAATGTATGTCTGGATATTTCTGGTATTGTGGTATTTATCTAAATGTCTTTATCTAAATTAGGAGTGAGTGCCTATCAGAATTATTGAAATTACTATGTATGAAGTTATTTTCTCAAAAATCATCAAAAGTAAATCTTTTATTTTGTTTTCTTTGTTCTGCCATTGCCATTAATGGAACATGTGTTCCATCCAGTGAATATGATATAAGTACACAAATTGGTTTTCTGAATGAAATATTTCATTCTTGTGTTACATATTCTTACATTGTTGGCATTCATTTTTTTGTTATCACTTCAGATTTGTTCCCTGATCATTTTACCCATGTGCCATTGCTGCACATAGCATGGCTTCACTTGGTTGTTGCCAGACTCTGTAGCACTCGCTGTGGTCTTTAATGTCATTAAGTATCACCCATAATTCTGGCTTAAGACTTTTTCATGCAGTAGCCCAACCCTCATGACAGTGCTGCGGTCTTATCTCTCAGTAGTGAGCAGTCACAGTAAATAAGTTATTTTACATTAAGTGTTTGGTGTTTAAATGTCTCAGTGGAAGCTTGCAACAAAAATGATTTCTTAGCACATAGAGTTTTTAAAACCGTTAGAACAAAATGAAACTGAGACATTGACAGCTGAAACATTTGGTGCATGGCAGGGAGTAATGTCTCCGATTTTAAAACCCAAGTAAGCTGTTTTAAACCATCTGCTCAAAATCAAAAATTTATACATAAAAAAGGATAAGTGGTCATGCACACAATGAGTATAAAAAGCCTATGAGAAGGTGGTTCTGTCAAGCACACAGCAATCTGTTATCATGGACAAACAGAAGTCTGGTTAAGTGAATACTTCACAGAATGCTATATGGCTCATTCCAAGGCTATACACTAAAGTGCACTCCACTGCATATGATAATTCCAGTCAGTCATCTTCTATACCGCTTATTCCTAGTGAAGGTTGCAGGGAAGCCTGGAGCCCATCCCAGAACACATAGGGCAGGGGACACCCAGGGTGGGGCATCAACCCACCACAGGGTACACATACCAATCAACCTAACCTGCCTGTCTTTGGACTGTGGGAAGAAACCAGAGAACCCAGAGAAAACTCACCAAGCACAGGGAGAACATGCAAACTCCACACACACAGACCCAAGGCAGGAATCAAACTCCAAGCCTGGAGGTGCGAGATGATAGTGCTAACCACCATGCCACTTCCAGTCAAAGAGAAATTTGCACCAAGTATCAGGACAAGTCTCTGCTGTGTGATGCTATGTGCAGGGTTCCCTATAGGGATCCTAGTTTATGGGGCAGAGTGGATTACAAACAAATATTCCACAATGTAAAAACAGAGAAGTTCATTAAAATTTGCATCTTGTTCCTCTGCTTCTAAACTTCTTATATTGACTCTTTGCTCTAAGATGTACATTAACTGAGCCGGTTCCACTTATATACCATGAGTTTTGCAGACAGTCCAGTTGTCATGAGGTTATTGTGTCTGCAGTAAACTTTTAATGCAAGCCAATCCTGTATCTCCATTAGCTCCTAGACAAGCACTGTCCTTATCAACAGCAGTCTGTCTGTTATATCTAACCATGCCTGTCTCCTGTCACTCAGCATCCTGCTGGTTCTTGTCACGCCAGCACTTTGTGGAACATTGCTCCTTTCAGATTTTTGACCAGCTTAGGACAGCATGGCCCGTCTTTGTGCTCCTTTCACAGTATGACCTCAAAACATGAGTGCCAGAGTGAGCTGTACAGGCTAATTCGGAATCCAGGACAGCAAAATAGCATGGACGAACTTCCTGGGGTGAAATATTCTTCTGTGAAGATAATTTGTCTGTCACACTCAGACACTGAAGCATTACTGATGCGCCGGCTAATTTGAGCATGTCGGGTTCCATGGATGGCTGGTTCTCCACAGCCATCTGTTTATTGTTTCTGAGGTTTACTGTATAGATTTCAGTGGGATGTTTTTATCCCTTCCTTGTAAAACCAGTAAAATCCGGTCAAATCCGGTCAAAGTGATTTATTATGTAACAGTAAATAGCGCCACAAACCTTTCTGGTGTCATTTCAGCTGTTCACTGCTTTTCACAGTTCTCTCACATTGTTATATGTCTTGTCACTTTACGGTGCCCTAGTGTGGGGTTACTGGCCTTGCTCTGGTATATTCATTCCAGCACACTGTAATCCAAAAACTGTGCACCATTGTTCACAGTGATATTTGACATTTTACTGTAAAAATCTGATGTAGTTTTAGATTTTCTTTCTAAAAGGTTTTATTTTTATTTGCTTAGCTTTTACACAATGCTTTCACACACTGACTCTTTATTGTTCAGTGTAGTTAGATATTTATTACCGCAATTTTTATAGAAAAGGCGTTCTGAGGGCTCCAACAGTAGGCCCCGTTTAGCACTAGCCACCTATAGTTTATACAGCAATGTTATTCAACGTCCACCTTACAAGTATTTACCAGACCCATTTTATTATAGAAATTTAATAACGATAAATTATGCTTCTTGGTTAAAATATGTGTGCTGATGATCACTTTTCACATAGTTGCATGTAGATGTCAAATTGCCCCACACTCGTTTTAGTGGCTTCTCTCAAGTTACTTCCAGCACTGGCTGCTAATTCTCCCTGCAGCCCCCACAGACATGTACTGTAGAGGAGGAACCAACAATGTAGCATAAAACTGGCAGCAGCACAAGCCTTTCTACGTCGCTTATTTTTTTGTGTGTGTGTGCATGCATGTGTGTCTGTGTGTGCATGTGTCTGCATGTGTATACATGTGTGCGTGGCTCACGTTGCTCCTTTGGCCTCAGGACACATGCGTGTGCCTCACCCCGGACCTGATTCCAGATCAGTACAGAATGCTTGTAATGATGCCCCTACCTCATTGTTAGACACTGCAACAACAAAAAAATATGTAATACTCTTTGTTCTAAGCAGTCAGCTAACATAAAGGATTCCAAATTTCAGAATGCTGTGCATAATAAGAATATAAAGAACATCCTGTGAGGTTGTCAAGAACCCAAGAAACTGCTTGAGAAAGCAAAAGGGTTGATGGGCCCATCAGTGTCTGAAATTGTAATTAATCCATCACATCTAAATGTTAATACAGTAAGTTTCAAAAACTGGTATAACCATCAACAGTAACAATGAGAACACGGCAGATACTGAGAACACCTGTATTACTGCAAAGCTTAAGTACAAATATTGCAATTTACAATGTACCGTGGGGTCCTGAAACCAGACCACTTGTGTTCTTGGGTTATAGAAAACTCGATGTGATACTGCCCTGTGTTTGGGAGCATAATTTTCATCAGATGCAGTAGCAGTGGTATGAAATTTTCTTAATTTATTCTCACCAATCGAGGTGTGCGGCTATGATCAGTCCTTTTTGATGGGAATATGCAAACTGCACTTCAGGACTCTCATTTAGT
Source organism: Chitala chitala (assembly GCA_025773905.1). NCBI lineage: Eukaryota > Metazoa > Chordata > Actinopteri > Osteoglossiformes > Notopteridae > Chitala > Chitala chitala. The sequence continues at coordinate 6,061,482 of JABJVR010000065.1, forward strand.
TTGGGAGCTGCAAATAATATCTATACATGCCTACCAGCCTACCATCAGCACTACTCTAATACCTGCTTCGAATGATAAAATACGCTTTTGTTGAGGCTATTATTTCCTATTATTCTGCAAGACCCAGTTCAGAGAAAATTATTTTTGAATTTTGTGCATGCTTTATAATACCTGCTGTAGGTAATTATTAGGAATGTATTGTTTGTGCTTTTGCATGACATGCAGAACTGTCTGACACTGTGGGTTCTGTTACTAATAGGCAATGGCATAGAAGTTGTTCTGAAAGGTAACCTTGTACTTTAGTGAAAGGCTGATTAACTTTACTGAGGTTTCATGTATTTCCTAATGGTCTGTAAATTCTGAAATAAATACAATGATTTTTCATATATGCCCAATGGTGGGCTGGCACCCCGCCCAGGGTGTCCCCTGCCCTGTGCCCTGTGCTTCCTGAGATGGGCTCCGGGCTTCCCACAACCCTGAATTGGATAAGCAGTAAGGAATATGGAGAATGGAATGGATTTTCTATAAAAAAAAATAGGAGTAATATATTGTATATCAGTTACATGGATCCCTGCTATTAATGTAGGTGTAAATTACAGTCCACATTCCTGAACTACATGTTGCTTCTACCTTACTGTTGCCCATTAAAATTAATGGTACTTTATGTATTGCACACTTATTGGCCTACAAATTAAACAATGTTACTCCATTTACATAGGTTGCATGGTGGTTTAGTGGTGTTGCCTCACACCGCTGCATGTGGGGGTTTGATTCTTGCCTTGGTGTGTGTGGAGTTTGTATGTTCTCCCTGTGCTTGGTGGTTCTTCTCTAATTTTCTCCCACAGTCCAAACACATGCAGAGAAGGTTGATTGGTGTTTCCAAATTTCTTGTAAGTGTGTGTCTGTCTGTGCCCTGAGTCTCCTGGGATGGGTTCCAGGCTTCTCGTGACCTTTAACAGGATAAGCAGTATGGAGAATGAATATTCTTTTTTCCCTGTTGCAAGACACCAATTATGAAGCTGTGGTGTGAGTGAAAATTAGCGCATGCTGATCTACCAAGAGAGCAGGCCAACACTCAATAAGTGGTCAGGGAAGAGAAGGCCTCGTTTGGCCCTGTGACACTGTATATCCCTTATTGGTAGGTGTTTGCACTGAAAGTGCAGACCTGATAAAGTGAATGTGAAAAAAAAAAGAAAAAAATAACAGGTAGTGCTCAGCTACTCAAAGGACATTTTATTAGGATCAGCCCAGTTTCAGACGCTGACAGTTTTATTTTTGTGTTTTTAGCAAATACATTTAAATTGTATGCTTTTTGTACAAAGCAGTCTCACATTCGCATCAAGGCAATATGAGCAGCAGATTTGTTTATGAATTGATTTAGTTAATATTTATTAGTCCAGCGTTGCTTTCTTTGTTCTTGTTGGATGTAACCTAATTGTTTTTAAAGTCATATTGCCGGGTGACTGTGCTTTTATGTACTTTTTGAATAATTTTGTCTTACAATTCTTATGATATGGCTGTAGCTCTTATGTAAATGATGTCCTCAACCCAGTGCCAAGGTGTAGTATGCGAAATGACAATGTTTGTTCAATTTGGCTCAATCAAAGCACTGCTTTCATCTTTCATTTTGTTACTCGTCTGTTGTTCTTGCTGCTGGAAATCAACTGCATAAAAGTATATAGTATGTAATTTAAACCCTTTCAGATCTTGGTTTCAAATACATGTTTAAATATAATTAATAAAACATGCTGTATATTATCGTATACTACAAATTTTCACACTTTTAAGTCTTAACGAAAACTAAGTAGTTTGTTATTAATTTAATTGTAAATGACAAACAGCTGTGGAGAGTCAGTGCGTGAGCTATTTGAATTGCATGTTTACATATGTTTTATGTAATTTACATATATGTTTTATATAATTTTCTCTTACAATTCTTATGATATGGCTGTAGTTAAGTATATAACTTTTTCTAACTTTCCAAGCATGGGCTTTGATGTCGATGACACAATGCTGTATTGTTGTCATGTTTTGTATTTGAAATCGTCTGGTGGAATAAAAGAGGAAACATGAACCAGGGCATCTTCTTTTCAGTAGTGCACCCCAGGTAGAACAAGGCATTGTTGGCTCATGTCCCATTTATCTAGCCTCTCCCCCCTTCCATTATTGACACGTGTCACACTGTTGTGTACACCTGTCAATGGTGCATATTGTTGTAGCTATTTACTTTTTAATAGACTCCATGCCCCTAAAACCTTCACCCCATGACAACAAGTACTTATAGTTCAATGTGGTCAGCTCTTATATTTTTAAGCTAGAGTACAATCACAGATAAGTGCTCAGCAGGGATAGGAAAGTGATTATTTATAGCACAAGTGCTTAATGTCATATTCAGTGAGCAGCCCCTTGATGAAGGTCTCTACAGCTTTATCAAATGGTGAGCACCTGAGTAAGCGTGCCTACAAGTGCTCAGCGCAGCAGCTCCCTCCTGGACACCTAAACCTTCCTTCAGCACTAATGGTACTTGAATTCTAAAGAAAACTGAATTACACTAAACTTCAGTTATTATTGTTATTACTGAGGTTGTACGATAATCAACAGTGGCATGTGCTAGGCTCCTCGTTATGTTAGAAGTCACTATGCTGGCATCCAGAAAACTAAGGAGTAGAAATTCACCTGTTTGCATATGTTTGCATATGAAGGGCATATGAAGGGCATTTTGAAACTAAGTAACTAGAGAATGGTATACAGGATTGGGGTCTGTATGAGGCCTGGTGAGTGGAGAATGTTATACAGGATTGGGGTCTGTATGAGGCCTGGTGAGAGGAGAATGGTATACAGGATTGGGGTCTGTATGAGGCCTGGTGAGTGGAGAATGGTGTACAGGATTGGGGTCTGTATGAGGCCTGGAGACTGGAGAATGGTGTACAGCATGGGGGTCTGTATGAGGTCTTGATGTAATACAAAGGTGCGAGACGAGGCCTTGATGTAATACAAAGGTCTCTATCAACTTTATCAGATGTACATGTTGGGTTTATTTTGAGTTTTTTGCTTTTCAAGTGTATTTCAATTAAATTTATCTATTTTCAGTTTTTCTGATTGTATACTTATAATTTTTTTCATAGACTTTCTTTAAATTTTGATCAGCAAGAAACATGATTTAAAATGAGGTTTGCTTAACGTTTATTGTAGCAGACTATAAATTAAATTCACATGAACAGCTAGTCCAATAATTTCTGCTATTTTCTGCTTTCACAGATAAAAGCTTAACAAAAGAACAGTTGTCATTAACAGAGCTCTGTTTCAAATGGAAATTTATCAGTGCCCATTCTTTAAACAAAATTCACAGCAAATTTCATAAGCTATAGCACAAATACCATAAATGCATTTAGCTCAATTGTTAAAGTGATGGGTAAATGTGGTCTTTCTCAGGTATGAGTGATTTTTTAAATCCTTACTTTACTTTCTTCAGTTTCAAGCGCTAAGAGCAGTCAAGTCATGAATAGCCTGATGACACGTGCACTTCCTGTTCTTTTAAAGCATGCTCTGTGTGGTGTGTTACAGTGGGACTAGCATGACCATGCACTGGGTGGAACACATAGAGATGAAAAGACGTTTAAAGTGCGGGAGCTTATTGCTGCTTCCACCAAGGTTATGTAAAATCTCAGAACAACTTCAGTGAATATCCAAGCGGATTGTCCTGGTGAGCGCTCCCTCTTATCAGTTTGACTTCTGATGAGCCTTTCATTCTTTAAAGTCGTGACATTAACAAGCTGCCAACCTTGTAGGTACACCGCTAAAACTAGAGTGCGATGCTGTTTTCTTGTGTGACTGGCAGTTGCTTTAAGCTTGATATTCTGGCAGGTTTTCAGTCACAGCAGAGTTTTTAAAATCTCCCTTGGAAGATCTCCACATCGCCACATTGAAAGTTTATCAGACCTGCAACTGCTATGTGATACTTGAATGTTGATAAATATAATATGGCGAGCCTCCATGGAGAGAAAAATCTGGGAGGAGAAAAAAGACTAGTGTTAGACGTGAATGTAACAGTATTCTTTTAAGGAAATACATGGTACAAAAGGAAAAATAACTTGTGAATCAACATTATTATGCTGTGGTAATAGGCTCAGGTTGCAAGATATCAGTTCCACATTCAGGCATGTATATTTACATAACACATTAATACATACACATGCACACAGACATGCTGGGAATTGTTTATCAGATTGCTGTATCTTCCTAGATTACTGGCTTTAGCAATTTTTGTGTCTTCAAAAAAGTTCTCAAGTGAGTGAACCAAAGGAACTCTAGAAAAAGGCAGGGGGAGAAAGTCCATGACTTCCAAAATGACACTTCCTGCCACTCCTATCTAGCCAATGACACTCCCTGCCACTCCTATCTAGCCAATGACACTCCTTGCCACTGCTATCTAGCCAATGACACTCCCTGCCACTGCTGTCTAGCCAATGACACTCCCTGCCACTGCTGTCTAGCCAATGACACTCCCTGCCACTCCTATCTAGCCAATGACACTCCCTGCCACTGCTATCTAGCCAATGACACTCCCTGCCACTCCTATCTAGCCAATGACACTCCCTGCCACTGCTGTCTAGCCAGTGACACTCCCTGCCACTGCTATCTAGCCAATCATCACCACACATTTGCAGACATATGTGAGGACCAAGCTGGTGGGCTAAAGAAAGATAGAGACAATGAGGCAGAATGCTGTTCTTCTGTGGGCCCACTGAAAATGTACCTATATGCATAATGGTAACTTTTGAACACCATTTCACACTGTGAGAAACTCTGCTGTTACACCATTATACGATGTTATACCACCTTCCCACCATCAAAGACATTTACACCACACACTGCACCTGCAAAGCCAACAGCATTGTGGATGACGCTGCACGATCATCACCATCTGGCAGAAGGTACCAGAGCATTTGGGCCCCGATGGACAGACTGTGTAACAGCTTCTTTCCCCAGGCCATAAGACTCCTCAACTGTCAGGGGCTGGACTGATAGACTGACTTCTCTCACACACACACTCACCAACATCACACTACTGTGCTTATTGATTATTGTACACAGCTCAAACAAACTGTATACTTTACATGGAACTGTGCTGGCATTGTTCCCTGTGTTGAGTTCACTTCTCATTGTTTGCACTATGTATAGTACTACTTTCTGTCTTTGCACCCTGTATACTCTAGTAGTAATTTTGTGTTGTACTTTTATATTGTTTCATGTTGCACCTGGTGTCCTGAGGGAACATTGTTTCATTTCACTATGTACTGTACCAACTGTATATAGCTGAAATTACAATAAAAACTACCATGACCTTGACCTTCAGCAGTGTTTGTAAGTCAGAATAGAGGAAGATACAGCAAGGCCAGCAAGCTAAGATAATGAAACATCAAGTCATACAAAATAAAAAAATACAGTATTTCATTATGATTAGAAAATTACATTTACATTTTATTCATTTAGCAGATGCCTTTTTCCATAGCAAACAATGAACGATAGTACACGTGCGTGTCACAAACGAGGTCAAACAGTATGTGTGTTTGGAGAACGTCAGGTTGCTGTCTATCACCAGTCCAATGTTCTTCACTGATGTGGTAGAGGTTATAGTTGATGTGCTGAGTTTCAGAAACAGTTCATGGAGAATGGAGTTCTTGGCTGGGATGATCAGCAGCTCAGTTTTGGAGTGGTTCAGCTGCAGGTGATGATCATCCATCTATCTCAAGATATCTACAAGGCAACAGGCAATCTTAGTAGAAACATCTGTGACTGAGGGTGGGTATGACAGGAACAGTTGGGTGTCATCAGCACAGCAATGGTAAGAGAATCCATGCGAACTCATAACTGATCCCAGGGAGGTTGTGCACAGTGAGAAGAGGAGCAGACAGAGTACAAACCCTTGGGGGACCCCTGTCCTTGACATTGACACTTGGCCCCTCCATGATACTCTGTAACAATGCTTCAAAAGGTAGGAGGCAAACCATCGGAGCACAGTACCAGATACCCCAAGGTTGGAGAGAGTTGCCAGGAGTATCTTGTGGTTCACTGTGTCAAACGCAGCAGACAGGTTGAGTAGGATGACGACAGAGGAGAAGGAGTTCAATCTGGCAGCACACAGGGCATCAGCGACAGTTGAAAGTGTAATCTCAGTAGAATGCCCTTTCTTGAAGACAGATTGGTGGATGTCTAGTAGGTCATTCTGTAATAGGAACATAAACAATTGGATGAAGACAGCTCGTTCAAGTGTTTTAGATAAGAATGGAAGAAGTGATACCAGTCTGCAGTTCTTGGGAAGTGATGGGTCCAGGGAGGATTTTTTCAGTAGCAGTTTGACATGGGCTTCTTAGAAAGTTGAGGGGAAGGTGCCAGAAGTCAGTGATGAATTGATTATGTGGGTTAGATATGAAATGATGGCCATAGAGATGATCTGGAGAAGATGTGAGGGGACAGGATCCAGTAGACATGTCATTGGCCAGTGCGAGAGAAGATCAGAGACATCCTTCTTCATGAGATCTAAGAAAGTGGTGAATGTTGCAGATGTTGCCGGGGAGCAGATGGTCTGCAGGTGGGCTCAGAGAATTGACTGGTGATGGCAGTCACTTTCTCATCAAAGAAGGAGGCGCAGTCCTCCTCTGTAATAGATGAGGGCGGGGGTGGAGGAGGTAGGTAGACAAGACTAGAGAAGGTGGAGAACAGATTGCGCATGTTAGTGGCAGAGTTAATTTTGTCCTGGTAAAAGGACTTTTTAGAAGCAGACAGCTGAGCAGAAAAGTAAGATAGCCGGAATTGATACTGAATGGTTGAATGAGCTCATGAACTATGTCTTAGTTCTCCAACTATTTGTCTAAAGAGGTTTCAACAACAAGGCTGCTGCTTATGCTGCCGCTGCAGTGCAGACAGCTGCACTAAATACAGCCAAGTGGAATGAGTGGCAGACAGAACTAATTAGGACAATTACAGAGAGCCAGGATCGAGTGCAGGAACCCTAGCAGCAACCGGTCAGCAACAGTCAAATGGACCCTACAAAACCCAACTAAGAAGGGAGCCCAATAGGGTAGCCAAAAACCTTAGTATAACCAGGCAGGATACAAACAAAATTGATAAATATACAAGTTTAAAACACAAGCAATTAACTATAATTACTTCACTATACTACAAAATCACACAATACTGCGATGATTCCACGGTTTACACAGTACTACCAAATGTAGACAATGCGAGCTAGTGACTAATCAAGAGCACAACAAGATTAAAACAAACAACTTAGCTGATAACCAGATGATCCAATTCTGTGACCTACAAAGAAAACATTCACTCTGCACTTATCAAACAGTAATCAAAATAGTAACAATGATAAGTTGGCTAAGACAGGATCATAGCCACCAGACAATGTCTTCATTATTGTTTCTTTAATAAAGGTGTGGCATACACTACGTGTTGTGTTCATTTGTATAATTCAGAGTGTGTACTGTATTTTAGTGATTTGTTTTTGCTATTTTCCTCATAGGATTGAACATCCTTTTTCTTGTCTACATTGCCTATTCCACACCTACCTTGACTATAGAGCTATGAAGGCTTTAGAACAGTTGGATAAGTCATGTGAAAACTGTTAAAATTTAATGTTAATTGTCAAGCAGTGCTGCACCAAAACCCTGAAAGTGCTTTTCCTATTTGCCTTACAGTCAAAACTGAAAGTCAAATTCTTGTCTTCTACCGTTCTGCTCTGCAATTACTGTTTGTTTTTAACAACAGCAAAAAATGTTCTTTTCAAAATAAACCCTTTAGTTCAGGATGAATATCCAGTGTGCATTACAGGAATGCTTGTGGGTAAAACTCAATGGGAAAGTCAAACTTCCGTGTTGTGGAAAATCCTCTGCTCGAGAGAGTCACGTTTGACTGGTGTAACAAACAAAAACTGGAACGATGACAGGTTGAAAGCTATAGCTTTTATTATCGATCAGTATGACAAAGGCCAGGGTCTGAAAATTAGTAAAAACAAGCCACAGAAAAGGTTGGTTTTCCAGTTAAGTCAATTTGAAAAGAGGATGATGGAGGAAGGACACAGCAGACAAGAGGCGGGAAAGTTCGAGGGCAACAGGAATCACCAGTAGGGACAAAAACAGGAGAGAGAGGGAAAATACACCACTCAGTATTCATCATGAGCAAATAATAATACTTCACACCTAACAAGGGGAAGACAAGACACAGGCATTAGTGATTAGTGACCTGGAAGGGAAGTGTGGCTGTATGGGGTTTGACAAATGACAGGTGACTGTTTGTAGGCCGGGCTTCTTATCACGGTGAGTAAGGTGCCACACTGTGATTGGTCCACTGCGAAGCTCCACTTGAAAACGTTTTGTTACTGAGAAACATGAACCATAAAGGTGGGTTTACACATCTGCAACCTGTACATAAACTGTGAGACACCTAGTTAGCTAAGTATGCAAGTATTCAGCCCTGCAAGTGTCACACACTATCTCCTTATTGCTACCCAGTCTCTACCGCTTCAGAGAGTTCATTATTAATTTTCCAAAGAAGTCAGAAAATTATCTGTTTATCATAAATATCAATTGACTGTAAAAAGCTTTTTTTCCCCTTTTGTTCACTAGCTGACAGGTGGCTTTGATGTTGTCCTGTTTTACATAAGCCGTCTCCAGCGCAGTGCATTTTTAATAATAAACATGAACTGTGCTGTTGATCTGTGCATGCGTACCTGCTGCCTTGTACAGGTTACTACTTAACATTGTTATTATTATTATGCTGATCCTGTTTTGTGAATATTCTCCCTTTTGTCTGTCCCAACCTTTGAGAAATGAATTCCTACAATAAAACAATGATTCAGTTATTAAGGCACATCATGAGCCATTAGAAAGACTAGGGAGACAAAAATAAACACCCACCGCAGCAGGCCAAACAAAAACAACCCACACCAGCTGGAAGACCAGGTGGCCAGATGTATCTGTTTACTACCATGCCTGCTTATATACACATACACACTATGCTGTACCTTCTGTGTGCATACGGTAACATGATGTGTTAAAATAATCTAATTCTAAATTATAGCAAAATGACATAAGACATATTAATACTTTATTTGGTTTTAATTTGAAAAGGCTTGTTTTTCATAACCCCTTTATAAATTAAAATGGAAACATAGAAACTGTAACCCAACATAATGTTTTTATTTTTTTCAATTGAGTTAATTCCAATGGCGGCACGGTGGTGTGGTGGTTAGCACTGTCGCTGTGCACCTCCAGGCCTGGGGTTCGATTCCCGCCTTGGGTCTGTGTGCGTGGAGTTTGCATGTTCTCCCTGTGCTTGGTGGGTTTTCTCCGGGTGCTCTGGTTTCCTCCCACAGTCCAAAAACCATGCAGGTTAGGTTGATTGGTGTGTCCAAATTGCCCGTAGTGTTGGTCCCCTGCCCTGTGCCCTATGGGCTCCAGGTTTCCCCGTGACCCTCACCAGGAATAAGCAGTTAAGATAATGGATGGATGGAGTTAATTCCATGGCATTTGATTTCCGTTTCTCACCGACTGTCAACATGATCCTGGACTACACTGTAACTGCACAAATTGATAGCTCTCTTTAATTTTAAATATCAGTGTGACACATAGAAATGCCAAGCATTGAAATTAATTAATATTATCTATTAGAGTTAATACAGTTGAGATTTGACTAAACCAGACTAAAAAGTGAGTAAATGTACATTGCATCTCAGTGACAAGTTATTTATCTAGCAGCTTAACTGCTCACCTTGCTGTTGTTTACCTGGCAGGAGAAGCACTCGCCTTCCTGTTTAGTTAGAGTGTTTATCTGAATATTTGAAGACAGCGGTACCTCAGTTTGCTTCAGAACAGACAGGTGCCGATTTACTCCAGTAAATTGAGGTCACAGCGATGTGAATCTCTGGCCTGGCAGAACACACATGGAGCAGAAGGCAGCGCTAGCAGAACCTCTCTGCGTTTCTGTGCTGTTGCTTTGGTCTGGAAATGTAGAGAATCAAAAAGCAGAAAGAAGACAGCGATTTGTGCCATTATTGCTAATTCCCTGTTGCTGTATTCTGAGGTCCTCAGCACACGTGAGCTAAGTAGAACTCACAGGCACACGTCCTAATGTTTACTTGTTTCTGGTTCACGTGGAAACTCGTGATCAAAAGTTACATGCAATACAGAATGGCGGCTGTAGATACTGATTAAACATGGCTGTCTGTTGGAAAATCTGGTCGAAGTTGCCAGGCATTGTCTCATAATTAGGCTGTAAGGTGAGACAATAATGTGTTGAATTTAAAATGTTCTTTTTTGATTGCTTATTTGTCTTTAATTTGATCTATATATTACCAGTATGTACATTATTTTGGTTGATTTAAAAACGTGTTTTTTCCTCCCCCTTGTTTGTCCAGTTCTGGCATTCTTTTTTAGCTGGGAGCGGTCACGTTATACTCATGCAAAAGCACTTTGAGCACTATACTGTGTGCAGGTGCACACAGGAGTATTGGGTGTTACTCAGTTTGACAGCTGATTTGTCATTGGTTAATGTGATAGTGTAGTGACAGACCTTGCAGTGAGTGATTTGGCCCATGTTTTCCTCAATGCTATTGATCTTTACAGCTGGAATTGAGCTTTAATTTCATGTATGACAATATATAAAGGAAATTCACAATACAGAATATAACTTTTTTACTTTTGCACATATTTGTCACCCAATTCCTGAGTATTCCAGTGACATACTGGTTCATCCATAAAGAATCATCAATGTTAATGCAAGACATTGGAATATTCGGATAATTTTTTTGTGAATTGTAGGCTGTAATATAACTGAATACAATTGTATAAATATATTGTATTTAAAATTTTAGTCAGTTTTTGTCACTTTTTGCCAGGTGTTCCCACAGAATTTCACAAATGACAATGAAAAAATGTTGCTTATAGCCTCTTCCTTCTGAATCTGTGATGTAAACATACATTTACTGTCTATCTACGCAATGTGTGAAAATCCAAATTAGGCACTGTCATTCAAAACTGAAAAGGAAGAAAAAAAAAACTCTTTGTGCTTAATTACTATACTTTAAAATAAATGAAAATACACAATTTCATGATAAATCCATCCATCCATTATCTTAACCACTTGTTCCTGGTGAGGGTCACAGGGAAGCCTGGAGGGCACCAACCCACCACGGGCAATTTGGACACACCAATCAACCTAACCTGCACATCTTTGGACTGTGGGAGGAAACCAGAGCACCCGGCGAAAACCCACCAAGCACAGGGAGAACATGCAAACTCCACGCACACAGACCCAAGGCAGAAATTGAACCCCAGGCCTGGAGGTGCACAGCGACAGTGCTAACCACCACACCACTGTGCCACCATGATAAATCCAAGAACAATAAATTTACCTGTTATAGTGTTGCTCAAAATATATAATTTTAATCACTTAAGTACATATATAGACAAGGATGCTGTATGCCGGTTTTGTGGTGGAATAATGAAGCACAGAGTTGCTGTCGGCGCCCCTTCTGTCTGCAGTCTTCATTTGAGCTCTGCTCCTACCCACTATTTGTGACACACAAGCTGCATGGATATGGAGCATTTGCTGTGAATCCTTCCACATGCTGCGACTCAGAGGAAGAGCCTGGGGCTGCACTGCAGCCCGTCGCCACGCCGCCCTGGGCTTGATGGGAAGCCAGTTGGGGCAGTTAGGTGGTGAGCGGTGAGCCGAGACCGCGGTGCCCTGCTTAATCAAAGAGGAGGTGTTTGTTTAGCCATTAGCTGCTGCCACTGTCCAAGCATAATTACCTGCGGTCCATTTTCAAAGGCATTTTTGATTTACTTCTGTTTATCAGCACCGCAGGTGTCATTCATTTTTGTCCTTCAAGCACAAGAAATGTGAAAGGGAAGACAATTTCTTCAGATGCCAGTACATAAATAAATAAAATTCTTTGAAGACTTTAGAGGGGTGCATACCTAGAAGAAAACTGGATGAAGGTCACGCTAGGAAACACCTAGGCAGCATATGATGTGTCACATTCCATTTGTAATGTTTTTTACGGTCAGTATTCTGAAAAGGGCCTGTGCTCTTTCTGCAGCTGTATGGAGGTACTTCAGGGCCAGAAATGTGAGACTTCAGCACCATGAGGATCCATTCAAGGTGACAGTTCAACAGTATGAGGATCTACTCAGGTCAGCAGTGTGATGGTTCAGCCGTGCGAGGATCCACTCTGGACAGCAAGACGACAGATTAGCAGTTTGAGGATCCACTCTGGACAGCAAGACCACAGATTAGCAGTTTGAGGATCCACTCTAGACAGTAAAACGACAGATTAGCAGTTTGAGGATCCACTCTGGACAACAAAATGACAGATTAGCAGTTTGAGGATCCACTCTGGACAGCGAGACGACAGATTAGCAGTTTGAGGATCCACTCTGGACAGTAAAATGACAGATTAGCAGTTTGAGGATCCACTCTGGACAGCAAGATGACAGATTAGCAGTTTGAGAATCCACTCTGGACAATAAAATGACAGATAAGCAGTTTGAGGATCCACTCTGGACAGCAAGATGACAGATTAGCAGTTTGAGGATCCAGTCATGACAGCAAAATGACAGATTAGCAGTTTGAGGATCCACTCATGACAGCAAGATGACAGTTGAGCAATATGAGAATCCATTCAGGCTGCCAAAATGACAGATCAGCAGTGTGAAGGGACGTCCAGACACATCCAGACACGGGTTGTGCCGCAATCAGCAGTGCCTAGGCTGAGCAGCCCCATGCAGACCACTGAAAGCCTAATAATCTGATTTTACATCTCTGGTGTTTTGCTATAATATTGCCTTAGTGTTTCACATACTATTTGTGTCACTTTGTGTCACTATACATCACTTTAAAAACAGATCTGGGACATTAATGAAACATCATCTGAATTTAGAAAGTCATATACATATTCTGCTGACACATGAATAGTTCTTTAAAAATGTAATTATGTAAATCTACTTAACGTGTAATGCTATAAAGTCAAAATGCTATTTACTACATATGGTGAATTTTATTATATGCTTATTTGCATGAGGAACAAAAACTTTATGTAAGGTATATACAGTTCATAGAACCAACAGACACAAAATTCTTCAGAAAATAAAAAAGTCAATATCAATTCATGTATGCATATGTATTTGTTGCACACGCACTCCTGTCTTTATGTGCAAAATATGTAAATACTGCATGTAAAAAGTCTGATGCAATAAACAAAGGAATGAATGTTTGAGCTCTATACAGAAGGCTGAGTTTAAGATATGGAATTGACCACAGAAGATGAGATGTGTGAAGATACAAGAGGGTGGTCGCAGTCAGTAGGGGATTATGGCACCAGCTCACATTTACCACGTTTACCATGTTTAACCACATTGCCATACACACTGCTTTCTCTGAATTTGACCCACGGTTGCACTCAATGCAAGCATTTCTGTCATTTATTTTGTCCACAAAACAAATAAAAGGAGCCCCTGGCAGACATGCTTGACTGTTCTGTCCTGACATAAAACCGGAACATGGAACATGTGTCTGCTATTTACGGCCAAGGAAAAGGTATTAGTGTTGTGAAAGTCATTCACTTCATTCTCTTAGAATTCATCAATAAAAAGATTTTTTAAGATAAATAATTATTAGGATTGACTGAATAGCTGGGCATTCAAAATAGTTTGTGACCAAGCATAAGCATTGTCATTTAACTTTGGGAGAAAATACGACAACTGATGGATGGGTGGACGAACAGATGGATGGACGGACAGACGGATGGATGTGTAATATTCATCCACATATAAGCTTCATCCAGTCTGTTTTTTCACCAATGATTTTTGAAGCAAGAATGTGGGACAAACGGAGGCGTGATGACAGAGGTGCTTTGATTTTGGTTATTTTGGTCATTTATACATATTTTTGTTATGTATTATTATTTTATTTATTTACTGTATTTATTTATTTTTTATAAAAATCAGGTCACGGAACAGACACCAGAACTGTGGACTATCAGTACAGAGCGGGGTCTTGTGGTACAGATTCCTAGGTTAGGGTCAAATACAAATTTATACAGTTGCCTAGCAACTCAGCAGTGACAAGGGAAGACGACTTCATCTCTCACTGAATGGAAGAGCAGCTCAGTATGTTTGGAGAATTAAGTTATATGGCAAAGGTCACTCAGGCTAAAATGGAGGTGCACCTTAATCTCTAAATATTCACTACCAACCAAACATTATCATTCCTTGGTTATGTGTTTAAAAACAAAAAGAATCTAATGTGCGTCATTGCTTCACACTAATACTGAGCAGTGGGCAAAGCCTGTGATGGCTGTTGAAGATAGTGACGCTTATCTATTTTATTAAAAAAATGTTATAGTGAGCGACACCTGCTCTGTGTCCCTGTTGGCTGCGAGTGGCTTCCTGAATGAAGTTGAGTTCAGGACCTGGCAGCCTTTTTTGTCTGGATCATCTCAAAGGTTGGTTCATGGTGGCTGTCCCACCTCTAGGGACATTTCCCAAGACTCTCTGCATGCTGTCCTGTGCGGAGTTCTCTTGTCTGTTTTCTCTCCTACCTGAGCAGCAGAAAAGCTTCGTACCAGCTGGGATGATGTAATGACTGGATCACAGACATGCAGTCCTGCATGTGAACTGAGTCTTGCCTTTAACAGGACAGACACATGGGGTGAGGAAAGCTAATAAGTGGTGCATGTTTTTCCCCATATTTTTCAAGATCATGTGTTGTCACCAAAAAGAGAGAAATAAGGCCTCTTAGATGACACATCAAACAACCATCCGTAGCTGAGCTGAGGAACACTGAGACACTATATGAGCTGTTCTGTGGCACTTTTAAGTCTGTTTTTTTTTTTCTGAATGACCAGTGATGATCTTCTCAAAATTTTCCTCATAGCAAGTTCAAATGTATATATTAATGATAGTTTTATTTTTTTTTTACATACAATACCATGCTGTTAAATCTATTGTTTTCCCTCCACATTTACAGCAGAGTTGTTGATTGCCATTCCTTTGATTGACATAGAAACAATTTATGAAGCCGTTTTTAGATTTTAGTTCTGAGTCGTAGTTGAAGATGATGGGTTTGGGTTGTTGTAGGTGCACTTTTCTTGTTCTGTTTCCTTTTTTGTTTTGTTTTTTTCAATAATATGAATTATACTTCCTTTGCCCAATGCTTTCACTGAAAAGAGGTTCAGAATATATGACCAGCCAGAACCAAAGTACGGCGCAATACACGTAAAATACACAATTTGCTAGGTGTTGTAGGACTGAGGCAACACACCGCCATCTAGAGAGCGTGTGCAGTATGACAGGAAGCGATATGTTCAGGTTCACTTTTTTTGTGTTCTTCTTGTAACGTTGAAAGCAAAAAATTCTGGCAATGTTATTATGCTTCATAAAAATTGTCAATGGGATAAAATGATTTATGCTGTGGTGAATATTATGAATATTTTCTATTTGAAGGTTCCTTAAGCCGTAAATCTTTCAAGCAATGATTGACTGTTTCAGAGGATTAAAAGGATTCATAATTATCTGATAGATTATACCAGTCAATGATTGGAGAGAAATGTCTCTGCCAATTATGATCCTGGAATGCATGGCAATCTCCCACAGGTATTTCTGTTAAGGCCTCAGGGATTAGGTTTTCCATGGAGATGTACATATAGTAATTTACAGGGTACATAGTAATTTACGAATGGTCATTTATCTTCACCCAATTGCTGTTTTATGTCTGAGCAGTATGGTTTCTCCTCCTCTTTGTTGTGTGAAGTGTCTGCTCTATCTGTTCAGTGCTCAGAGGCCTGGGTTTTTCTGTGCTCATAACATGTTTGCATTTCTTACCCGAGTGCAGGACAACAAGTATTAGTTGTGATGGGAAAAAAGTGAGCAAGTTCCATAAATGGCATCAGTGAGAAAAAGCTATGATGGCTGGGTTTAGTCCTGACACTGATTAACTTGCAATGTTAATCCACATAACGTTAACATAATTTGCAGCGCAGTCACAACACACTAAACAGGCTAGAGTATGGATGAAATATGCGCCACATTCTAAGGGTAAAGTACAATCAATACATATCAGGTGTATTGAAGTGTAGTGTAAATTTTAAGTTTCTGGTTCATATCTGTTGTAACTAGAGTGTGGTTGGCATGCAGGGTAGCAGGTCACAGTGAGGTGACAAGCTATGGGTGCAGCGATGTGTTATAAAACCAGCTGAGAGGTGAGGGGTCAGTGTTGTGGGCCTTGTACTTGCAGTGAGTTTCACTGTTATCCTGTCAACATGGGAATTGTGCAGAGATGGCTCCGCACTGTGCTGTTAGTCAGTCTGAGCCAGAGCTCCTGCTTCTATGGCAACTACTCTGTATATTGCGCTTGATGAATAACCCCCCTCCTCACTCCAGCAGAGAGTCAACCTTTAAAGCAACAGAAATCAGAGGTGTGTTTTTAGAACCAGGGGAGTGAAACTCAGAAGCTGTTCAGCAGTTCGTCCCAGTGGTCCGAGTTCGGACTTCTCCAGAGCCCGTGGTCACAAAATTACGAGTATCTTTCATTTGGCGACGGGGAGTTGTGGTAGATACAAAGCCCATGGAAGGAGAGTCAGTCTCAGAACCCTCTTGCCAGTCCTGCTCAATGTTGTCAATGTTTATCTGCTGTTTAACAATGTTGGCTCTGTGTTCTCCTGTCACGTCTTGTTAGAAATGAGAGGACGGTCAGCTGTGCAGGGAGATTGCGGTGACACTGCTTGTTTGATTCTGCTAACTTTGGATTTTTGATACAGTAGGCAAAAATCAATGGAACAAGTATCCCACGACCATGTAATTGTGATTCCAGTTTGATACGTATACTCACAAAGCGCAGACATTCAAAGCTTATTCTGTGATTTACTTCTCTTTGTTCGTGGTTTTAAATATTTTATGTTGTAAGCTTTGTCTGTAAGGTTTACATTTTTTGGAACTTATTTAAGATGTTACCAGTAAAAGAAAAGCCGTTTATTTCAGGTACACACTACATTTAATTAGAACTGCAAAATAATACAGTGTGGATTCAATAACTTTTATTTCCTTTGGTGGAAATAAATAACATGAAGGCACTGAAGACTCCACAAAGTAATCAATAATAGAAAGATGTTCTTGACAACAGCTCGACTGTGTGGCTGCTTTTGTCTTCCCAAGCACATTAACAGACACCATATCTCGAGGAATCCTTTGCTGCACTTTCTGTATCTGCTCTCTTTGTCAAATTAGCTCAGTGTATGTCTCAGAAGCACATCAGAAGTCTGTGGGTGTTCAGAGAGGCATTCTTCGGTGTTCCACACAAGCTTTCTGTATTGATTCATAACTGGCGTTCGTGTCACGGCAGCCGGGTGGGAAAGCACCGGCATGCGAGCTGAGCTGTGGATGTGAAGATCTCCACGCGGCTGGATGACAGCCGCGAGGCCTGTTTGCGCTGCGGCCCCGTGCTTCAGCTCGCGCGCCCCCCGAATGCTGTCGGTTAATATTTCATCACAGGGAATGCTTAAGCAGCACCTTCAGCTCTGAAGATGAGAACAAGGAACAGCCGCATAAAATGTCTCCAGGCCCAGCTTAGCCATTGTAAAACAAGTGCATTTGTTTAATCATTTATTCAGAATTCCCCCCCCCCCATCTTCATCGTGTCCTTCAGCGGACCTGCGTCAAAGCGCTACACTCGCCCCTGAATAAGCGCAGGTTAGCAATGTGGCTCTGACTGGAATAGGGGTTTGGTGCGGGGCAAATCTGCAGTCCTGCACTCAGAAACGCTGCGCGTCGAGAGATGGGTTGAAGGCAGGCGCTGACAGGAGGCCAACAAGGTTAAGAGCCTGAGAGTCAAAATGGAGGCCACAAAGCAGGTGGTCATATTTTCCCCATATCACAGACTGCTTTGCGTTATGGCTATGAGTGTCCTCTGTAATTTCTACTGTCTTTTTTCTGTGCCTGTGTACATTTAATTAAATCCAGTCAGCAGATGCATCCCATTATGTATTTTAATCTCAGTTGTCTTCAGTAATGCTGAGTTAATATGGACAAAGCAATTAAATAGGCAGTATGTGTTTTTTCAAGCGCTGATCTGCCAAGCAAACACCGCTGTCCACTCTTCCATGTATTTGCTTGCTTAACAGACAATATTATTTGAAGGGACTTGGACAGTTTACTCTTTCACACATTTATAGGGTTGTATTTTGTGGTGAGAGTTTAGCGCCTTCCTGAAGGACACAGCATAAGGCACCAGACCTGGACACAGGGACGCTGACCCTGGCCTCTGTTTGTACCTTCTTTATTCACTTCACATTACAAGCATCTTGCTTGTGTATGAGATATGAGGTCCAGGAAACCTTACAATTGTTAATTTTTCTAATTAATTATTGGTATACAGTAATTTCGGAAATGCAGGGGTTGACACCCTAGTTATCATATGACCTAATGGTGAGTAGCCCCAGATGTTTAATATATCCCTTAATAAAGTACTTAACCTGATTAGCTGCAATAAAATTATGACACTGTCCAAATGGAAAATGTTTTCAAAATCATGTGCTTTGCAAGTCACGCCTGATAAATGCGCTTACAGCTAAATAACAACAAAACTGCTTTCTTTAATTTAATAGAAAGCTGTTTAGCCTGTGTGTAACACTCCTAATGTTTTTGCAGAATTGCTTCCATTCGTTTCTCTGCGGTTTGATCTCAGAATGCACAAGTAGCCAGCTGTGTCCAGCCACCGGCACAACTGCAAGGCGTCATGTGTGTCTTGCAGGATGCTGCTGTCCAGATGAGGCAGATACACAGCCATCGGTGACACAGCCACACGTCAATGAACGAGAAGCCACACACACAAAACACATAACCCAAGCTGAGCATGAAGCCTTGTTTGTTAACAGGCATACTGCATTGAGGATGCTTGAGGAAAGCAGGTGGAATAAGGCCCATTCCACCCCCCTCACATCCAGGGTTAATTACTTTACACAAGCAGATAGACTAATGCCAGGCCTGCAGTGCTGTCTGCCATCTAAGGGTAATACATTACACAGCACCAGATCAGGAATTCATTGCTGAAAAGCAATTGGCAGAGGCTTTGCCTCTGACCACAGTTCCGTTACACATCAAAGCTATTGAATAATGTGTGTTTCAGTCTAAAACTTTAAAAGCACAAGTTAATCATGGCAGTACAGCTTTGACATCATACATGCGCTCTATAGGCATCCATCTAAAAAGCAGTTTTCTGGCTGGAGCTTCGCACTGCCTCACTCATGTTTTATTTCTCTTTTGTGCTGTACAGTTGTCGTGGTCAGTTTACAGTAGTGCACCTCCTGCTGGTTGTCACTGGAAGAGTTTGTGATGTCTTAATCTTTCGCTTTAGCATTCATTCGTTTCACACTTTAATGAGCAAAATACAGAAAATCTGGGAACAAGCTGGGAGAGAAATAGAAAATGAGTCATCAAATAGTTTGTGAGCACTGAAATTCTGTCAGTATCTTTTGCAGACTTGATGCTAAGTAACTGGAATGTTGGAATGATTAATCAGATTATGTGATTTGAGGTGTTGGAACAGTCAAAATGCTGAAAATTGCAGTAAACAAGACTGCATATGGCCCGTGAAGAAAGGAACAGGTGCAGGTAACCCACTCAGTCACAGGCTTTGCTCACTAATAATGCCTGGCTAGTGATACACCTGATACATGGCCTCTAAGGTGCCAAAAATAAAAAATATATAACGTTTTTACAGTCTTCCACCCATTGTGGCAGGAGTGACGTGTGATAGAAGGGTATGTGTTAGAGGGAAAAGAAAGTTTACAAGATGGTAGTGAGACCAGCTATGCTTTATGATTGGGGGGCAGTGGTGCTGACTAAAAGAGAGAAGTCGGACCAGGAGATGGAGTTGAAGATGCTGAGATTCTTGTTGGAAGAATATCAGAGGGTTTCTGTAGGTAGGATAGTTTGGCAACAAAATGAGAGAGACAAGATTGAGATGGTTTGGGCATGTGCAGAGAAGGGATGTGGGGTGTATCTGGAGAGGAACGCTGAGGTGGGAGTCACCAGGCATGAAGACAAGGGGAAGGCCAAGGAGGAGGTTTATGGATGTGTGTGCTGGTGTGACAGAAGAATATGCAGTGACAGAGTGAGATAGACATGGATGATCTGCTGTGGTGACCCCTAACGGGAACATCCGAAGGAAAAGTGGAGACAGTCTCATTCCAAAATGCATTTCCTTTCAGTGTAAAATTAATGTACAAAAAATTTACTGGAGAACAATATCTTTTACTGGTGGCTCAATCACCACAAAAATGTATCAATTGAATTGATGCAGATGAAAGCATTTGTATGCAGCCATGAATGTCACGACACACTACCTGTAGTTGTAGTTTTATTTATTTTTTAACCACAGTAGCTTTATTGATGTTTGGAAAATCCTGATGCTGTTCTTCCACACCCCGAAGAACAAAACGTTCTGGTCCTTTTTCAGTATTGTATCAAATATCTCCATTAGTGCAACATTCACCACCTTCAGTCCAGTGACTCTTGGCGTTGTTTCTATGTAATCATAATTTGTTTGCCACATAACAGGTTCTACAAGAAGGATGTTCTGGTTTATACTCAAAGCAACAAACAATTTTTTGTGTTTGATGATACAGCTGCATTAGTGTCCTTCTCTGCTACTGGAATTACACTGTCAATAAGTATCTTAAGTTTTTTCCACATACAGAATCTCACTGGCACGCTAATGGCACAGATGTTCTAATATAGCAGAGGTCGTTGGGTTCAACCTCTTGTCCTGACCTTTCTCCCATTACGCTGGGGTCACAGGATTTCACAGGTAGACAGGCCAGCACAAACACTCCCAGGTTTGCATCAGCCAGGGATTTGACCCTCACGTGTCAGCCTGCCACAAATAGACACCCTTTGGCTTTGAGGCATGATAAACATTCTGGTTAAAGGTACATGTGCCAATCAAGCTGCACAGCTGTGTTTTTCCTCCCCTGGACTGAGACTCCTGTGGCACTGAGACTCAGCAATGTACACATTTAGACTTAGTACCCCTCGGGTCAGAACAAACCCAATCAAAACAATATTGCTGCCTTTATTTGTATAATGTTGTTTTCTCTGTATGTTTGAGCAGGGTCACTCTTCCATGTTCTCAGTACCAGTGAAGTGGTACAGTGGTGTTTACTCTGTGGACGTGTTCAGCTCAAGTAGCCCATCACTATATAGCCCACTCCTGTCAACTTTGTCTGCCTCTGTATTAGCATTGACTTCTGCTTGTAGCACACACACACACATGCGTGCGTGTGTAGTTTTTGTTTTTTCTTTTTTCACTTCAATGTTGTTTAGCTCATTATAAAGATGAGAGGATGCTTGTTTAGATGGAATTTTCACACACAACATGCTAGCGGTGAAATATGCAAACCAAATATTAAATGGCCCATCTGGCTTTAGGATGGAGATTATGAGGAATTTTTCAGGCTTTATGGACACATGGTGATGAAGAGCATCCATGTTTGGTGGGTCCGAAGATTCTCGTCAGTTTCTAAGAACCACATAGTTATAATACTGCTCTGAGTCAAACATGAAAAACCAAATAAAGACATACACTAATTACTTGATACACTGTGTTAATAAGGGTCCCTAGACACCAGAGAAGCACGTTTCAGTTGATATCAATGGGAGCAAAATGTTAATAGAAAGCAAAGCGGAATGCAAAAAACCAAGAACATCCCACAATACCATTCATCAACAAAGAGGGCTTTTCTACATTTGCAGCAATGCAAACTGATATCAAAGTGTGTGACACAATTTGCCCTTTTCCATCTTAAGTCCAAACAATACGCACATTTTCAAGCTGTTTTGTAAAACGTGGGGCAAATTAAATGTTTAATTTCAATACAAACATATGGCCATTTCTGTCTGTAGTGGTCACAAACAATAAATGAAGAACAGAAATAAAGCAATAACATCATATTTGAAATCAAAACACTTGAATTGAATTATTTTACTCGTTCCCACTGTAGGCATACAATTTGTGAGTGACCCAGTCAGCTGATGTCTGGATCGTAGGATGAGGAAACCATAACAAATAAGGATAGTGCTCGTGATTCATTCCCTGACTAAAGCTGCTGGAAGTTTTGTTTTATGAGCGGCTATCGGTCACTTCCCGAGGGCTGTCGCGGACTGAAAGTGCTAGTGCGTCGCAGGCAGACAAGTGCTGGCCAACCGCAGACCAGGTATGACAGATAGTCCGCTATGAGGGAGCCTCGCATCCACTAATGGCAAGCTTTCCCTGGACCGACAGCACATCCGTGAGAGGAATTGCTCTAAGCTGCTAAACTGATGGAAGGTGAGGCGATGTTACTGCTGCTGTCTGCTGCAGCTTGAGAGGTTGCTCAAGGGCATTTTCAAATCCACATACGGGGAGGAAACAAGAACAGTCAGACGCGCATCGCTGTTGTAGCGATGTCACAATCGAACCGTAATCACTTCTTTGCAAAGGGCAGCAATTAATTCTTAAGAATACAATTACGCTGGCTGTTCTTTCTCAAAATATATAAGTGTTAATGCATTAGTCTAAACAATCAATCGATCTTAATTTAAGTATGTCGAAGTATATTGTTAAAAGGTAATCTGAAAGAGAAAGAGAGAGAGAAAATTGAAATTTAGCGTTTTGCTTTTCTTTGTAAGCCAGAATGTCGATAACCAGCCCAAAACTGAGATTTGTTCTGTTTTGTAACTGCAAAAAGAATTCGGCACAAAGCATGCTTAATGGGCCCAATTATTTTCATTCTCTGCAGTGATGAAGCCTTATTTATTAGAAGCTGAAGGAAGCAGAGCTCATCCCACCTTCTGTTTGTGTTTTGATCATCTGATATGGAGATTATTCTTACAGCTGTTTAAATAAAACTATTAATACTTAGTTACAGGTCTCGCAATTGCATGACAATTCTTGGTGAAATCCTAGAGTCAGATTAAACTTGATTACTTAGTGCATGTCAGGTTTTAAGAAGAACTGAGAGGCCAGACTCTCTAGAATCCTCTGGTTATTGCGCTTGTTTATGTTGATCTTTCCAGAGTGTTGAAATATTTTCTTTTCAGTCAGTTACAGTTTTCTATTAAAAAGAAGAACAAAGGCAGGGAATGTGGATGGATTTTTCACGCACAACATGCAAGCAGTAAAATATGCAGACCAAATATTAAATGGCCCATCTGGCTTTAGGATGGAGATTATGAGAAATTTTACGGACACATGGTGATGAAGAGGCCGGCAAGCGTGAGCAGGCGCACGTCAGCGAGGATGTCTGTGAACGCGGCTGGCACTGGAAGCCTACACACTTTATATTTGCTTGGGAACCATAACGGGGGAATTGAATGATGTGGAAGTCAGTTCGGTTGCTTATCGAATGTAATTCAATTCACCATTATTAAGCTTTTCAGGAACCTGATAATGCATATTTCTGACTCCCTAATTAGAAATCCTTGCCACTGCATGTTTAGAAGGTCATGGAGGTTTTACAGTGCAACTTTCCCCTTAGTACTTACACACCCAGTTAAC
Source organism: Chitala chitala (assembly GCA_025773905.1). NCBI lineage: Eukaryota > Metazoa > Chordata > Actinopteri > Osteoglossiformes > Notopteridae > Chitala > Chitala chitala. The sequence continues at coordinate 6,085,083 of JABJVR010000065.1, forward strand.
CACAAGACCTGAGAGTTACACTGCTGTGCCAACACATTGAAATATATAGGAAGGGTAGGACTTAGTATTAAAATAACTTGATGATATGTGTAGCCTCACTGGTATTAACAACAACAGAATAACATCATTCTGCCCCCTGTTGCCCTAATGACTGGACAAGAGAGGTTAGTCAAGGATGAGCAAAAATGTGGCAATGTCTGTCACCAAACTACAAACAATTTCACATTGTTCACTTAATAAAAAGTGTGGAATCAAGCACTTTGATAAGTAATTCACAAACCTGGTTGTGTTTACAATGATGCAGAAAACATCTAAATTATGGCAGCAGCAGCAGCAAACTAGACAGTGTACTTTGGGCTCTTGAGACAAATACTGAAAGCTGCTCTGGCATCAGTTAGGAATGAGTGATTGGTGGCAAACAGGCTTTGCCCTCTCCTACAGAGCACAGAGGCACTGCTGCCAGGCTTTTCTGCTGCAGACCAGGCGGCCGTGAGCACGGAGCATCTTTAATGGCTTCAGGTGGTGCGCAAGCCCAGAATGTGAGAAAAGCCCACTTTTCTGGCTGAGAGGTGCTTGGTAGGGTGAGAGTGAAGCCGCCTTCACTACATGGACTCTGAGGATCCAGGAGAACATGCTGCATAAAGGCAAACAACGAAAGACGCTGAAGATTCATCGTGCGGAACATGAGCTTGCTTCATTCTAATGAGAGGTAATGGATGTTGCTGATCTGGCCCCCTAATTTATTAATGCTGTGGGTGCTTTTAATCACGTAGGATGGGCTGGATGCAAACTTCATGCAAAGCACCTGTTTCGCTCTTTTTATTGCTCTGTGTGGGAGCTCTGGTTTCTCTCCATGAAAAATGCATGACCCCATGTTTTTTTGTGCTCTCATCGATTGCAGCTCCCCTGGTTATTGCAGAATTATCTGTCAGTCTCTCTACCAGGAAACGCAAATGGCCTGTCCTCTGGTGGTGCCGCACATCTGAGAGAGGTTATTTAGTAATATTCATTTTGTCTAGAGCTTGTCTAGTGCTGGTTCAATGCTTTTAATATAGGCAAGGACAGCTCAAGATTTAAAATATTTAAATGTGAGTATACTTATTTTGGGTGCATCTGCCTTGAAGCAAGCCCACTGGAGGACTATACAGAGAAATTCAGAGGCATACATTCAGAGGCATACATTGAGTTTCAGTTAGGGTGTTTTTTTTTTCTAGGCAGTCTTCCCATGCTGGTTATTTTTAAACTAAAACTTCCAAACAGAGTTGGTCACATTCAAAAATTATATTTTCATGTTTTCATGGTCACAGATTGAACCCGACGGACATTAAGAAAAGGCACATGGAATTTGGCCTGGGTCTTATCAGATTTTGGGTGATTGTGGCACCAGAGTGGTCCTTTTTCACTTAAACCTCTGTAATATGCCCCTTTACAGTTTGCATTGGAGCACACCATTGTCCCTCTAAAAATCAATTGAAATTGCCCATTTAAGATTAAACTGGAATTGTGAATGGTTCCAGATCAATTCCCAGTGCCTCTCTGAAGTCATACTGATCTCAGATCACTGTCAAATGACCTGTCACTGCATCATATCCCACAGGCCCCTCTTGACTTTATTCTTATGACAGCCACAAAATTGTCAGTATTTGTAGTGTTGGGTACCCGGCTGAGCTTGCTTTGACCAAGAATAGACAGAAAGTGCTGACAGTTTGAGGACTGTTTGAGGAATACTAGGGATATAGGGAAAATATAGGGTAATCTTTATTAGGATGCTAAAAAAATCCCTTAATATTTGTCATGTCTTTGACAATATTGATGTAGTGGCTTCCTGTAATGTCCTACTTTTGTTGCCTTTAAGAATATGCAAGAATGCCAAGTGGCAGCATCATAACACTTGAACAAAACAGCAGCAGTTTTATAGTACTGAGGATGTGTCACATGATGATGAATGGTATTCTGTTAGATTGTGTTGCCTCTTTATTTGACTGTTTCATTCTGTCTGCTAACCAGTAATGCTGGTTAAGCTGTCAGATGATAATTTCAGTCACAGAACATTTTTTTTTAAACTACCCACTTTGAACATTAAATGTAGACAGTAATCAACATTTGATTGTTGACAGAAGTACCTTAGATTTGAAATTATTCACTTGTTTCCTTATACAAAAAAGTGTCGTTTTTCCAAACTGTCTAGACTGAAATTGTCAAGAGGCTTATTTACGAACACTCCATTCAGATTTATCAAATAGGATTTTGTGTAGCAAAATGGAGTTTTTTCTTTTTTCGTGCGCATAGGGGTGATTATAGCCGAGGAAAAGAAGTTGCCGGGTGAACCTGTGTTCCACAGAGCAGTGTGGAATCTGCTGTCAGATACGTGAAAGCATCTCACATTGTGGCTCTGAGAAACAGCTCTCACGTCTGCTGAATGCAGCCTTGGGGTAAGGGGAAGGCTTTCCTTGTGACTTATATCAGCTGTGATGGGCCCAGTCTATGGTGATGCCTGGTAGAATGGTATTGAATTTGTTCCTAAGTACAGGCTGTCAAACACTGGCAACCAAGAAAATGCTGAGAAGCAGACTGCTGACTTCGAGATGACAATTCATTTTAGTGTTCTTGTCAACAGCTTGTTAGAATACTGAGACCAAACAGCACATTTCAACTATTTTTGGGTCAACGTGAATTGCAGATATATTGGCAGTTAGGTCAATGTCATTGGTCATGCAGACCTCCAGTCACATGACATGATGCAGGTACATGTACCAGTAGACCTCTGGTTGTCTAGTCCTTAACAGCTGGACTAAACACTTGAAGGCAAGAGTCTAGTCAGAATACAGCAAATACAGCTGATGCCATTACAGGGATTTTGCTAAAGTTATTAAAACCATAACAGCAAATGTGTTTTCTAATGAAAAAAGAAATGAACTAGCAACATTTCACCTGATTTATTTTGTTTGTTGTTGTGCTGTTTGTTTGTTTTGTTTTTTTTTTTTACCTTCTGGGCATATTTGCGTTGTCTTCTATATCAGTAAGCTTTTCCTGTCAGGCTGCCAGAACACAAGAGCACAGTCTAAATAAATTCATAACTTTCTCATATTGTCCTTCACCAGTTCGAAAAACAAAGCACATGCACAGGCAAGAGTTGGAATGCATTTGTGTAATTTATCATTTTTAAAATAATGCCCTAACTAAAGCAAGCTTAATTTTTTCTGTCAAGGCTACTCACAACACATCGCACTCATGTTATATGTATGCATTGCATAAAAACGTGCTTTTAGGCTTACAATGTTCTATAACAATATATTATTCAAATACAGTAATGAGTAATATAATGCCACATTATGCATTCCCACTGTGTAATGTAATTCTTTGAGCCAACAAGCAAGGCACATTTGTTGATACGGACTACGTGTTCATGTGCAACCGATTTTTTTTCTTTTCCAAAGTGTTTGCAACTGGCAATTTCAAGACTGAAAATTCAATTATTTCAAATAAAAATCACTATATTTTAATTTTTAATGTTTTATTTTTTTCTGAAGAAAAGGAAAATGCTAAAAACAGCCTTCTGAACTCTAGTATCAGAAGAAAACACCAACAGTCACATCTATTGTGCAATGGTTCAGTTTAAAAACAATTCTCTGAAAAGTAATTTGGACAGTGAGTATAATCAGATTTGTCTGTATGTCTAAAAGTTTATAATTGGATAATAAGCAGAGAAGCTTGTATGCTTGGCAAAGCAAGTTACCTTATTTCAGAGCAATTTTAGTACAAAATACCACTTTAGCGTTCAGGGTGGTAACTTGAAAGCCTTATTGAAGGGACGTGACTTTAATTGTCCATATGTCGCTTCCTTGCTCTAGTTTCTGCTTCATCAGACCTGGCAGCAGTGGAGACAGGTGAAAAAGGAAAAGAAATTGAAGGCCTGGCTGGCTGAAGGAGGAGGAAAATAGGGAAAAGGCTGTTTATTAAAGCACCCCAGCAGGAGATGGGGGTTGGCCAGATAAGGAGATGGACTCAAAACATCTCACGTAGCTTGCAGTTCTACACAGCTGTTTACTTCATTAAAGTGCAGTCTCTTAGTCAGGGGTATAGGGGCACAGCTCGTCTTTCAACTTTAACCTCTAACCTTCCAGTTCAAGTCCTGACATGATGCCTGGTTCTACCGACATTCAGACAGAGCTGCCCACGTTTGACAGAGGCCCCTTTACAAACTGTAGAGCATAGCGCTTCCAGAGAACATAACGGTTTATAGCTGAGCGGCCTCTCGGATGTTTTAATACTCTTCACTATTTATTATTCCTTAGAGCAAGGCATGCTTGGGGAGACAATTGAAAGTTTGGGTATTGGCTCATATGTTTTGAGAATCATAATGTGCTGTTCTGCGGTCCAAGGGGACAAGCACCAATGCTTGTAATCTAATTGACATCCGTCTTATGGACACGTCTGTGTTTCCTGAGGCATTGATCCCTCCAGGCCTTGTTTCCATGGAGATAACATCTAAGAATCATGCTGTTAAAAGAGTTGGCCTAATCCTCCCTCTTTCAGATAATGTATAGTTTTGTGACTGTACTGCAGATTTATAGCACAGATCAGCAGTGTTTGAGGTTGTTTAGTTATGTTTTTGGGCTACTCAAAATGTTGTGTGGCCAGTCATGTGACTACAATTGCACTCATGCAACCAAGGTTAGTCTAAGAACACCAGGAACAAGACTTAAATACAATGCTACATACAAACAGGTGAACACACACACCTATTTCCTGTTTACAGTAGCTGCTACTTTGATTAGAGACCATTCAGAAATACAATTGTAAACAAAATTGATTTAATTTTCAGACCAATGCTAGTTGATCAAATTTCATTAGTATTTGAGAGATCTTTGAAGTACCATATGGCTAGGCTACCATGATTATTCTCTTAGCAACCATTCTCTTAACAGTTCTCTTACTGACCATGGTCATTGGAACAGTCTCTAAACAAAGAAGGAGTTTACATTTACATTTTCATTTTTTTCATTTATCAGACGTGTTTGTCCAAAGCGACTTACAATTAATAAGAGTACACATGCATGTCACAAACGAGGTCAAACAGTATCAGAGAATCTAACCTGATACTGAATCTAACAGTAAGTGCTGTCCTATGATCAAAATGCACATGATTAAGTCAAGCAATTGTCTCAAAGTCATTCAAGTAAAGCATAAACATACAACATATAAAATAGAAAAACATACAAACAAACAGCCTTGCAACAATGGAGTAAAAGGAAGCATGGATGATTAAGGTGAGGTTTTAAGTTCTGAGGTGCTACCTGAAAAGATGTGTCTTCAGTTGCTTTCGGAATGTGAACAGGGACAATGAAGTCCTCAAAGCAAGAGGAAGCTCATTCCACCATATAGGCGCCAGAGATGAGAAGAGCCTGTGTTTACCAGTCCTCAGCAGGGGTACAACCAGTCTTCCCATTAGCTGACCGCAGAGAAAGAGTGGGGACATAGTTCCTGGTACAGGACCGGAGATAACCTGGAGCAGTCCAATTGATGGATTTGAAGGTAAGCATTAGGATCTTGTATTTGATGCGTGCCTGAACTGGAAGCCAATGTAGTGAGACAAGCAAGGGAGTGATGTGTATCCATTTGGGAATGTTGAAGACGAGATGTGCCACTGCATTCTGGATCCTTTGGAGAGGGTACACAGCAGAGGCTGGGAGGCCAGCCAAGAGTGAATTGCAATAGTCCAATCTTGAGATGACTAATGCTTGGACCAGGAGCTGAGTCGAATATTCTGTAAAACATGTTCTGATCTTCCTGATGTTGTAGAGGGCAAATCTGTGGCGATGTATTTGGAGAATGTCAGATTGCTGTCCATCGCCAGTCCAAAGTGCTTCGCTGATGTGATAGAAGTTATGGCTGATGTGTCGAGGTTCAGAGCGAAGTTCGCTGGGAATGGAGTTCTTGGCCAGGATGAGGTTCATCAGTAAACATGACAAAGATTCCCTCTACTTAGTTTCTCATGAGGTCTAATCATAGTACAGTTCTAAATTTGTATGCACTGTAACAATAATTTTTATGTAAAGTTCTTAGCTTTTAGTCCATAACATTACTTTGGTTTTGGTAAAGTTTTTGGTGTGCAGTATATTTGAGTAGATTTACCTGACGAACTGCATGTTCTGGGAGGAGCATAAAGCACTAATGCACTCCCACAGTTGAGGGAAGCCTTTGGGCTTCCATGCCACAGGTGTTTTATTTCTTCCAGTGTACATCTTTACATTTTAATTATTTCAGTGATGCACTTAGTCACAGCCATGTGCAGAGTCACCATGGAGAAGATGTGGGACGGTCAATGCAGCAGAACCAGACCTCAGCCAACTAATATGACAGTACCTCCCACACTCAGTTGCTGGGCCACCCATCTCTGAAGAGTTATTTTATGTTTTTGTTTTCCATGACTATTGCAAAGGTAACCTTCTACAATTAGGGCTCTCCAGCAGTAATGTGACGTGAGTTTTCAGAAAGTTAAGAGGACAGACTGTTTACAGAACACTATTGATTTTTCTTTAGATTCTTATTTCAGTATTTACTATTTCAGAAGTATTCCATCGAGAGCACTCATTTCATGCAATAACATCAAATGCTGTATAGATGTTTTCTTTTTATTCTTCAATATCCGGTGGGTGACCATAAAACCTCCAAAACACAGAGACACAGAAAAACAGCCTTCAGCTATAAAACGACAGTATCAGTAACCTCTCTCTTTGCATACATATTATGCTTACTTACTTACAGGTAGTTTAGCACTGTCGCCGTGCATCTCCAGGCCTGGGGTTTAATTCCCACCTTGGGTCTGTGTGTGTGGAGTTTGCATGTTCTCCCTGTGCTTGGTGGGTTTTCTCCGGGTTCTCCGGTTTCCTCC
>JABJVR010000065.1:6092077-6111804 GCA_025773905.1 Chitala chitala
ACACACAGACATACACACACACACACACACACACACAAAACCACCCCCAGCCCCGTCTGCTGAAGTGTAGAACACAAAGAATACAACACTAGGTCTAACACAAAATAATTACCAAAATAGATACAGGAAAGGCACCCGTTTGCAAACTCAACATTTTAGTCATATACTAGAAGGTCAAACTAATTACGCTGAGACACTGACCAGGTCCTGGTTGATTAAGGTGAAAGGTTGGACAAGAGGTCTTTAATATGTCCTCATTGAACTTCCATACCCAGAAAGGTCACGTTCTAATGAAATAAAAGTGCCGCTTTAGCTTGGGGGGATTACGTATGGGCTTTTTTTAAAACTGAGAACCCTAATAAACGTCATGATCTGATGGAACGCAGAGCCTGGCACATCCTGAACTCAGGGAATTCAGCAGGACAAAGGCTAGATGTAAAAGGTATTTTTCCTTTTTAATCCATGCTTTGCAGCTGATCAGATCCACAGAGACATTCCAGGTGTACACCATGCTCCAAAATGGACTAATTCCCAGGCAGAAGCGATTCAATCATGTGGATACACTTTATCAGACTTTATATCACAGGGGCACTGAATCTGCAAAACCAAATCCCACTCCAAAACACAATATTTTCCAGTTTCCTTAACGTTAATTTTTAAATTTTATTTTATAACCATTAATAACACTCTGCACTGTCTGTAGCTTACACTTGCGAAGGCATTTGTGGACCCAAGCAATGTGAAATCCAACAAAGCATGAATGAAGAAACAAAATTCAAGTCGGGCCACTAATGTCACTTTATCGGCTGATCGACTTCCACATGTAGTGTTGCATTGGTGCAGCGGTAAGAAGAGCAGCCACGAGGCACAAGTGCTACAGGAAGGATTTAGGTGGAGGCAACCAACTTCCAAGCTGCCACCAACAAGACTCAGCAGGACTGCCACGCAGAGACACGACTGCGGGCTAAACAGAGCCTCACTGGCCACTGTAATGCACCACTCCCCCTTACATCCTACCATCTCTGCATATCTCAGAGTCCATCCACATCTCTCTATCTCTATTGCACTCTTTCTGCATCCTCGAGTGATTACCCAGAAGGTGCTGAGATCTAATAGCAACCAGCTTAAGTCTCAGAGATATGGTCAGACACATTGTTGCCTCCAAGGATGAAGGGAAACCTCACCTGAATGGCTGCTAGGTTTTTCTGCTCCTGCGATGGTGCCTGATGAACGAAGCGTAGCCAGTTTGCATGCCGGGGGTTGCTTGCATCCAACACATAGAGCACATCGCCTTTATTTCCCCTAACCTGTATTACACAGAAAAATGCACTGTTAGCTCCCATTCTGAACCTGCAATGAATAATACTCCCACCTGTCAATGGCACAGTACACAGCAAAGTTGGCAGTGTTAATTTAACACTGATAGTGTGTATATGGTTCCTACTGACTAATGTGGACCCATATAAACACTGTCAGTGTTAAACTGACACTGCCAACTTTCCTGTGTAGTACAATCCTATGTTTTACTTAATTTTTAAAGCAACACACCAGACAGCAGTACATAGAATTAGAAAAAGAAACCAACATTACATTGTTTAACATTTAATTTCAAATGGTTACAGTAGAAAATATACATCACAGGAATGCTACTAAAGGTGGCAAAAAAAAAAAAACACAAGCGAGAGAAAGTTCTCTGTAACATATCAGGTTCTGTTGCGATTTTCAACATTCTCATAAACAGAAAGTAACGCACATTGTCCCCTGACCTATAACTCACAGGAGGATGTAACAGACACTATAGGTTGTTGTATACTGGAAAAAACGGTTTACCTGTGACACACCTATATACAGGACATAATACACTAAGCTTTCTCATCCCCCATCTCTATGTAACCAGCCTGCTGGGGCAGACTGGCGCGCCCATGCACGCACGCACGCACACGCACGCACACATATGTGTGCAAAAACAGGGATGGGAAGAGGTCAGAGGTTAAAAACACGAGAGGGAAAGAGAGGGACACAGATAGGTGATTCTTCCACTGTTTCATTCTCCTGTCAAGGGTCAAGTGTACACAAAGTCTTGTGCTCTAGAAGCAACAAGCTATGCTTAAAAGAAGTGCATTAAACCTGTCATTATCAGTGTTGTCTTTTACAGAAACTCTGAAATGATAAGGTGTCGACCGATCAATCTTTTTTGTCACAACAAAACCACTATAATTTTCTCAATACCTTTAAAACTAACAGAGCATACCAGTGAATCTCTGACTAATCTACCTATGAGGGGATCCACCCATATGGCGATATAGAGAAGATGTGAAAATAATTACCTAAAGGTAAATGTAAACACAGGCATCTCTGGCAAACAGCTGGAGAGGTCTTTTTCCAAGACGTAACCTGGTAATCCAGAGAGGTGGGGCTTCCTGGACAGCCAAGTGTTTCACTACTTCAACAAATTTCCAGCTTGGTTTTCTATTATTTATTGTGAACATTCGAAGGACCTTATGAATATCAGTGCAACTAAAATTGTGCGTCTGTGTCTTTGTGTGGGCGTGCGCGTGTGTGTGTGCGCGTGTGTGTGTGTGTGTGTGTGTGTGTGTGTCTAAAATGTCCACAATGAAAGCTGTGATCACTGCTCAGGGGTCTTTCCCTGTTGAACCAATATTTTTAAAAATCCCTGAGTAATAGGAGTTCAGTAAAATAAATACATGAATCACAGCAATATGCATTACATATTTGTCTCAACACACAACCTTATCATTTAAACTGAGACCACAGTTACAGGCCGTAATGCCGATACCCTCCACAGCCCCTGAGTGGCTCCCAGTCTCTACGCTTCAGTGACGTACCTCCCACATTAATCTGGTGTCCATGCTATCGTCCAGTTCGTTGGCCATCCTCTTCTCCCCCGCGAACGGTCCAAACTTCTCCCCCTGCGAGTGTCACATCACAACGACAATTTGAATGAAAGTCCAATAACGCAGTCACAGCCATCGAAGCCACGTGATGAATGCGAAACCACAACTGACAGCAACGACTATTAACAGTACGTATATAGCATGCATTAGTCATAATAAAAAAAAAATCATATTAAGTAAAATAATATGTATACAAAAGCTTGCATTTATTTTCAAAAGCGCAGCTGTGGTTTTGTACGTTATAGTGAATGCAGTGTACGAAATTCTGTTCACATAATACAGAGGGAATCTTGTTACACACATTAAACGAAACTGACCCGAAGGTTTGGTAAGAAAACATCGATGTGGACAGCCTAGCTTAGTAAATGAAGTTAAAAGTGCAAGTTCGGGGCATCGCATTTTTACCATGTATCCGAACTGGCCGCTGAGCGCTATTAGTCAAAACAGATACGTGGCACTTCGCATCTGCACACATCACACGGGTGTCTGCTCCGCAACATCGGTGGCGCGTTAAATATGTAGCTACGTCGTGCTACTTTGTATAAAAAAGTACAACCTAATCCAGTTTCACTGCCTGCGTTTTACTAATCTTGGCTCGTCTCATTTTTTGAGCTTCCAAGCCCAAAGTAACAAACCTTTTTCACTCGTCTGGCGGTGTAAAGCCCGATTCCATCTTGGACCTTAGAGGACTTCAGAGCGAACCTGTCTGGTACATACATACCCAACATTGTCATTTGTTTAAAGACGGTCCTATCGTGAAAATGTAAAGCACTTTCAAAAAATTAACAGTGGGTTTTTGGTTTGTATGCAGAAAAGAGTGCATTCTGCGAGCTGTTTCAGCTCTGCTGTCCAGGTTCTACTTCCATATTGTTCCTGCTACAGTTACTCTAAGCGCGCCTTCTGATTGGCTGAAAGTTTGCGGACAGGAGCTGCGCTCAAATTCCAGCGGACTGTAAGGATGAAGACCGCTGCTCACGCCAGCCCCCTCTCTAATCCAGCTGTTAAACAGACCATCGTACATGTGTTCACATTATAAATAAATTAAAAAGTACCCCGCATACTGCTAGTAGTAGAAGTAGCTTAATACGTTTCTGTGCACGCCACCTTTGTAGCTGAATTTATTTGGTTGTTTTACACTTTTGTGTTTCGAGGCCCTGGTTTTCATTACCCGGTTTCAATTTTTATAATAGTAGCTGTATATGTCAATCAACTACATCATGTTCTGTAAATTTTTTATTATGTGTGTGTGGGGAAATGGCTCAGAATCAGTTCTTTCTTTAGCTATAAAACGTTTTCCAGTTGAGTACAGCTTTATGAGCCTAAAAGATAGTGAACTGTAAGGGTAAAATTGTCAACCTTTCTATTTTTTTTTTACAGCAAAAACTCTGTGTATGTGTACCAGGTTTATATTCCAAATCACTTTTAAATAAATGCATTATCAATAAGGATGCTGAGGAGAATTTAACCAGTATAACAAGAAAAGATAGCTGTTCTTCTCCCAGACTTTACTGTTGTTTCCTTTCCCCAGCAAGATCTGATCCAAATTAGGGATATGTGTCCAGGAGTGGGAGCGGGGGGATGGGGGGGGGGTGATTGTGGTCGACGTTACATGTCACACGTAAAACTGGGATCTGTCTCTTCTGATTAGTCTTACCGGTGCTCACAGAAGAAACTTGCACCTATGAAGTCAGAAAACATCTGTCTCTTTGTGAACTCCAAGTTGTTTTAATTACCTCCTGTAAACTTATCTCAAAGCCTGAAATGACAAAATTGTCAGATTGTTTAAACACAAAGCCATCCAATCAGACCTGGTCAATTTAAATCCGCCTAGATTCATTAGTTGCTCAAGGAAACCAAACACATGACATCGACGTTGCGTGACAGTGTTCTGTGAAACCAAAGCAAAAAGATGCTGTTTGTTGGGAAAGGTGTTCTGTGTGTTCAAGTTTTTGTTTGTGTTTAGATTTATGTTTATAAGTATCCTTGTGTGTGTGTGTGTGTGTGTGTGTGTGTGTGTGTGTGTGTGTGTGTGTGTCTGCATGCACGCATCTGTTTGCAAACCTGTGTGTGGGTATATCCAAATTTATGTTTTGATGTATATTTGTTTGTATGTGGTTCTGTACACTTGTGACTGTAGCATATTATTAATGTTTGTGTTTGTATGCATGGTTATAACCGGTGTATGAAAGGATGTGTGTGTTCCTGCCTATTCCTGTCTGCCTGATGCATTCAATTTGCAAGCTCTTTAAATCCCACTTATGCACAATCAGCATCGTGTTGATGTTGTTTGCTGCCTAGCTGCATGTATTTATCTCATTAACTTCCTGCCTTGTCATAGACATGACCTACATGCTTCATGTTTGATTGCTTAACGTTATGGTTGGCTAGGCTGACTTCATTATGGAAGTGATTGAAGTTATGGTAACAGGACCAGATTCAGTCGTCATGATTACCGTAATTTAAGTGACAGTGGCGTTGCGAGTTTGGCTCATTAGATAACTAATAATAAAATGACGATAATGCAGCTTGATATGCCTGAGGTTTTAAGCAGATAAGACTTTATTAGTGAGTAAATGTCACTAAGCTAACTAACTTTATATGAATGAGTAGGTAGTGCAGTAATTAAGGACATTGAGACTCAAAAGTCAGAACTTTGGTTAAAGTACCTGCAGTAATATTATTTTTGCACACTTGATTAAACAGCTTTCCTAATGTAAATGAGTGAACACAATACATTTAGCAAGATAACTTTGGATAATCAATGCAATAATTACAGCACCTTTTTAAAACCGTTAAAACAATTAGGCCTGCTACTTTTTAGCAGCTACTTTTTGGTCTGTAAGATTTAATGGCTCTAATATTTCAGCTGCTTTCAGCAGTCCATCCTAATATACTGTACTTCAGTAAATAAGTTACTAAACATACTGAGACATGGTATCAGAGGTGACCATCTTGGCTGAGTTGTTTGTGTTGAAAGGGAAAGTTGTTCCACTTTCTTTGCCAAACCTGCTATTTGTCACTCTGGGGGGAGTGAAAGGCCTCAGCAAGGAGTGACATCAGGGTGTGGGTAGCCAGTGGCTCAGCTGTTTACTTTCCCAGTTTTTCTGCTGCCTGTATGGCATGATATTCCAGGTCTTCCAGCTTAGATGGCTAAGCTCCTGGCCAGTGCCATGATTTTGCGTGTTTTACTTGTGGGTTGGATGGGGACAGTGTGGGAAAGGGTGGGCAAAGTCAGCATCAAACTGAAAAGCCGGGGTAAATGATGCTGGGTATACAGTAATGATTAGCTCAAAAAAGATCAATGCCTTTCTTAATTCTATAATTAATTCTTTATCTTGGGTGTGAAGACAACAATTAAATAGGAGTTAGACCTTGGTATTCTACAGCTCACAATTTTTTAATACATTATGAGGACTTTATGATCTAAGACAAGGCCTAGTGCTTGTATGTTGTTCTACACAGGAAATCTACATCCAAAGTGCAGCATGGCGGTCTACATGACCCGCAGGACTAATGTCTTTTCACTCACTTCTTGTGTCTTTTCTACATCTTCCAGAGGCCCATCAGATACCCCTGATGTATTGTGGACGACTCCGCCCGTAGTCAAACCTGGGACCTCACAGTCCGCTAAGTTAAAAAGAGTTACTAAGAGGATGAGTTGCTGGGTTAAAGACTCAAGTCCCTCTTGTTAGGATATTTATATCTTAAGGAAAATTCTTGAATATAAAAATAGATTTATGTTTTTTACTGTACAAATTGAAATAAACTTTTTACTATCTGGCATGTGTTGGCATATGTCACATTAAAATCCCCTTGAAATGTAGATAGATTATTTGGGTTTTTTAATATTGAAACTCCTCACTGCAGAAGTTACCATAAAATCACCTTTGGAAATGTTTCAGCGTAGTGATGGTACTTTTTAGTTAGTGAAAATTGGACAGAAAAAGTACGCCTTAGTGGAGAAAAATTCTTTGTGGAGAAAAATTCCTGAGGAGCAAGATGATTGTGCATCGCTCTCCCATGTTACAGAAATGAAAGCTTGTTTACATTTTAAATACTACATTTGGGTGCTATCCTCTGAAAGCTATGTGTTGAATGTTACTTTTCAAACCTTGCCTTTTTTTGAATGTTACGTTGTGAATGCTGCAGTTAGAGAGCTTTTTCAATGTGATCAGTGACCACCCTGGTTCCCAGTGCAGCAAGAGGAACTGAGGAGGGAGATGAATTGGGGGAGCTGCTGAAATGCTTTGGAGCTTTGAGAGAACCCCTTTGTCAGGGCCTGAGTCTTTTAACCAGTCTGATCTAGGGGTGATTGTCTGAAACGAGAAGGGGGCATGACCCCAATCCACCCCTAGTGCCCTCTTCACCCCTCTATATGAAGACCTCCCCCAAACATCCTTCTGTGCCACTTCAGTGTATATGTTGGACTGTAATGCAAATAAAACTGGATAACTATCAGAAAACAGTTCTTATGAATATGCTTGAATGGGAGTTATTCATAGGGGAAAGGTTAGTTAGGGTTATCTGGTCACACTGACACATTGAGATACTAGTTAAGTAGTTTCCTGCAATAACACTCCCACCCATCCAGTATAAAATAAAGTTATAATAAAATTACTTTTATATTGTTTAACCTGGCTCAGTTTTTTACGCTATCGGAAATAGAAAAATTAACTTTTAAATACTTAAATTTCACTTAGCTTTTAAATTTGTAAGATACAAAGCAGGTTGAAGTGTTTCACACACTGACTTTTTTTGTGAACATCACCCTATGCGAATTTGAAAGGTCAAAGGTTAAGTGGAATTTGGACTGTGAGAGTGCCACAGTGGAGGTTTGTGAAAGGATGAGAGGAGACCTCCTTGCTTCTCATAGGTCACAACTAACTCGACTGCATGACGGAGCCCCTCTCCGGCCAGGCCAATGCTCAACAGAAACTTGGATCCTGCCCTCCTGAGCTTTGGTTCCAGAGGAACGTCCAAAACAGAAGCCAAAAAAAGACTGAATTCTTTCAGCCCCAGCCATTCCCAACAGCTCTCACAACCACATTTCCCTCTCCTCTGCTGCATGGCAGAACGGCTCATAAATAAATACTTTCTCAACGTTTTCTGTCCTTTTTTTTCCAAGTAAATATTTTTACTCCAAATAACTGCAGCCGCTCTGACTTGGAAATCAGCTTCAGTCTGCCTACCTCACCACAAGTACATTGTAGGGTAGAAATAAAAAGGGCATTTTTTTATTTTTCCAAATTTCCCAGATATTCATAAGCCATTTGATACAGTACATATCTTATATTTGGCATCAATAATGGCTGGGCTATATGTACATTTCTGAAAGAGTGTGACTTCAGGTGAGCTTTCCTGGGTCTGCAAGACAATCTGTGCCCCCCACAAAGCCACCTGGTGAACAATTTCCTGACCTTTTGCTGGTGGAAGGTGCTTTGCGAGTGCTCATGGAGACGACAGTAAACCATGTAAAACTGCAATAATTTCTTTACTTTGTTGAGCACAGAGAAACCTGTATGTGTCGGTCATCATACTGTTGTAAGAATATACTGTTATCATTTCACTTCTTTTCATGTGCTTTTAGACCATTCATTGATTCATTGAATTTTCATAAAAAATATTTTTAACTTGACATCAGTTGCAATACCAGAATTTGTACAATGTTTTTACAGGATTTTTGCACTGTGGTCAAGTTAGACCTAGTGATTTCACTGGGGTGGTACTTATTTTTAGTGTTATTCAGATGACAAGAAAAATAATGATGTAAGTGGAGTGACCAGGGGGAGGGAGTGGGGTACACTTCAGAATAAGTGAGTACTGCCCTCGCCCAGGCCCCACCTTCCATAAAACCCTGTTGGCCCTTTCTCAGAATACGTATGGAAAAAGGTGGAGTACACCTTGGACAGGATCCCACTCACACACACACGTACATGGCCACACACACACACACACACACACACACACACACACAAAAATTTCACATAAAGGATCGTTCTGAGTCAGGAGAACTTGATTTGACTGCGGGAGGAAACCAGAGCACTGAGGCGAGAAAGCCCATAGGGGAAGAATATGCAGGTTCACACACATATGGAGTCACGTGCGAACCCACAACCCTAGAGGCATTTAGTAAAAAAAAGATTTTGTGTGTATATATTTAATATTATTTTCTTTCATTTATATCACATTTATTTAGTGTTTCATAAAATAGTATAGCAAATGTAAGCAACGTGATCCCCGTTACTCCATGACAATGCAATAGAATACAAAACCTTCTCTTCAATAAGTTCTCATGAGTGTTCAATGTTCTTTCCTAATATCAAAAATGGGTTTTGGTTTCAAGTTAATTACTTTACTGAAGGCTGCGAAAGCAAAGCCTTTCTAGTACAATGACATGAAACTTTTTGATCCCACGCCTAACTCCTAAATGGTTTTATTCAATACAGCCCCTTTTCTTTTTAACACCAACTTTTTCTGGCTTCCTTAATTGTGGTTTGGAAGATATTTTTGGTGTAATGTTTATGTATATTTCAGTTTTATTGAGAATTAAAAATAAATAATTTAAATTAAACTGAAAAAATCCTTGCCTGAGCTTTGGCCCTTGTCTTTTGGTGTTCCTTTGAAGTCTTCAGTGTGTGACTTTTTCCCATTTTGATTTTGCATGTGGTCAGAAGCATTCCGGCGCCAGGGTCTCAAAACCAGGGTGTTAAAACATGTCCAAATGTCAGCAAGCAGGAAGCAGCCAACGTGTAGAGCAGAGGCATGTCCCGCTTGCCCAGAGAGTTTTCAAGCACGAGGGAGAGTGTGATAACAAGCCAGACAACCGATGGGCTCACGTGGCCTTCTTCTTTGTTACTGAGACCTCAGGCAGCGGCAGACAGCCTTGCACCCTGTGCAGGTCGGCCCAAAGCTGGGGACTTGCAGAGCTCTCCCACCACAGCTTTGGGAAACTGGCACTGACCCCCAGGCTTTTGTTGGCCTTGCTTTCTGTTTAACGGGAGATCTGCTCAGCCTTGTTTTAAAATTGAATTCTGCTCTGATCTCTCCCCAGAGCTCAATGTACTCTGGGTGGTGAAATCATGTTCTACTATACCAGTCATCCTGCCAGCACTAGACTCCTTTGTATGAGGGTCTCCATATGTGTATATCTGTTTTTGTGTGTGGTGTGTCTGTATTTGTATATCATTGTGTGTTTATGAGTCTGTATACGGAATGTGAGTCTATATGAATGTGTACATTTTTTGTATGGCTTTTAACTTTGAACATGAGCTTGGCAGGAGCAATTAAAAATATGAAAAAAACATATTTTCTGTATATCTAACAGAAAATGTTAGCGAAGGATAATAAATGGTGTAGCCACTTTGCAGGGACTCCAGTTTAATTATAAGGCTGGGTTCTGTTGCAGCCTTTTCTTATTGTGTTGCAGCCTTGTGTTGATAGTAACATTCAGTTTCATTGCCCTGGTCTGTGGAGTCAATGTATGTTGCTGTTTGGTTTGGCCCTTGTTGCCATACCTACCTGCGGACCATTTATACTGTAACTAAAACTATCATTAAAAACTAAAGTATGATTTTTAAATGTATGGTGCTTTTACAAGTATATATCACAAAAGATAAAACTTCTGAGATTACAGAGACAGAATGAGGCAAATAGCTTAAAAGTGCAAGTCTTTATGGTCCATGTTCACCTCAGAATTTCCATGCATGGATTTCCCCACATTCTTATCTGTTCTTGTAAAAAAGTTCAAAGTCTCTTAATTCCCCTGTTGCCAAGCATTCAAAGCACCAGTTCTCCCTGAAGGCTAGTAGAAGACTATTTGCTCCCTGCATATATCGAGTCCAATCAACTGACGTGCAGTGCAAGAATCATCCATGTTCTGGTCCCAAATCTGTTCCACTTTGGTGGCTTTATGTCCAGGGCGTGTCTTTCACTATGTTTTCACAACCTAGTCGTTGAAGTGTGACCTTGGTTGATATGCCAGAAAATGTGGGATTTGCAGGAATTGAATCAGCTTCATGCTCAGAGACTCTATACATCAATGGTTTGATATGCCATACCTGTCAGTGACAGTGTGAACTCTGGGTAGGTGTATGCTGGCAATGTTCTAGTTTAGAGTTCTCAAGCCAAAATAAGTTTGGGAATGCGTGCACACACACACACACACACACACACACACACACACACACACACAGAAGCCAACAGATACATGTGTGTATACCAGAATTCTGAGCCTGGGTTATAGTGATAAAATTTGGCTTTTTTCTTTTGAAGAAAAGAGACCTCAGCAACTTCTCTCGTTTCCTGGCTGTGGATCAAGGTGCACTGGAACAGTCAACACTAAGGTATATTTAGACAGTCAAACAGGGACAGATGCATACTTCCAAACAGACTGCATTAGTGTTTTGCATGAGATCTGAACGGGACACAATGCAAGCCCTTTGCCCACAAGGCTATAAGCTTGGTCACGATCTCACTCCAGCTGCACATCTGCCACTTCCACCAGACACAGAGTACAATGATGAGGCCCCTGAAAAAGGAGGATGAAAAAAGAATAATTTCTACTCCATCTTTTTTCATGTGTCATTTCACAATGGGAGTGAAGCTGAGTTGGCCCACACTGACTGAAATCATTCGTATGAACATGGATCCTGCGTGTGGAGTAACACAAAACATATGGGTGCGCCTGAATTCAGAATGTGATAATTTGATTGACTGCGATCGTATGTAATGAAGGGAGCCTTCCCGCATCTTAAAATGCCAGATTCCCAGCGGCAGGTGTTTGTGTTGGCTGTAACAGCTTGTTTTTGCACCAGGTGCGATCCATATGGGACTTAAAACATATGTTGAGTCTATTGATCTCATATATCCTCATTTAAAAACACAACTCATGTCACTTATGTGCTCATTTTAAGTCTGAGGGATGATGGAATTTTTGCTGTGCTATTATTATGCAATATCTGTGTCTGTTTTTAACTGACTAATATGTAATATCACCCCCATTTTATTCCATAGTTTTGAAAAATTGACCTTTGCGCTGTCCACAAAACAAATGCACGTCTGGCAATCAAACAGTGTAGACTTTTTATATATTTAGTTTTTATGTACATGAATATTGGCAGGACGACTTTTTACATTTGAGACATAGTAAAACATTGAATTTCATCACATGAAAGAAACATTTACAAAAAGAGATGATAGACACAGATGCATCTAAACCTCAGTCATACTTCATAGATTTGACATTTTCTTATAATAATTATTATCATCCTTAGAAAAGCAGAAACATATGAAATAATTTAAATTTATGCATACTTTGAAACATGTTGTATAAATGAAGAGCAGGAGGCCAAAGGCTACAGGTAATTTACCCTCCATAGTTCTCAGTGAAACTGAACAAACTAACAAATGGGAATATTCATGCAGCAATGAGAAAGAAGAGATGATGAATCCTCAAACCCCTGTCCTCCCCAGTGATGATATGCCTGGGCCAAGGTTGATTGTGGCCACATCCAGGACTGAGAAGCAGGTATCTTGCCCCAGCATGTCCTAACAACCTCCAAGTAATGTAAACATAAATATACACGTTGATATCTTCCTCTAAACAGTTCAAATACTGTCACAGGCCTTCAGCTGTGTGAGTAGTCAGTCCGTATACGCTCCTTAGTAGAATATCGTTTAGAGTTAAATAAACCTTTTTATATATATTTATATATATAATATATATTTATTATTTACAGAGTCATTAACAAAACTTCCTTGTTTTGACCAGTTTGCTCTGGTACTTCACTGAATGGCCCCCGTGACCCACCACATAAACATCCAGTAGGTATGATTTCCCTGGCTCCAGCCCCTTTATCGTTTCCGTAGTGACAGCCTTCTGGAGGTTGGGGCTGTGGAAGTACTTGCAGAGGACCTTGTCAGACTTCTTGCGGGTCTCCGGTCCTGTGCATTGGTTCTGCTCGCGCCGCCTGTGCTCCTCGCTGTAGCTGTCATCCACCTCCCGGCGGTACACGCAGAACTTGTTCCTCTCCTGCGTGCCCAGCCAGGCCACAGTAACCGAGGTGCACGTGCGGAGCTTGTCGAAAGCCTTGATGCGCGTATCCTCAGGCAGGGATGGGAAGGGCTGCTTGTTGGGCCGAGTAGTGGCTAGGACCTTCAGCATCGACGCCCCCTTGCGGCTCCCACGCAGCCGCACAAGGTACTTGGCCTTGGCCTTTCCTCGCAGCTGGAACTGCCGGACACCCTCCACATTCTGGGACAGGAGCAGCTTCCCGTCCCGCCGAACCTGAATCTGCACTGCATCTAGGCAAGAGTGAACATAGAATGTGACCTTCTGGTGTGAGGACACTGGTGCAAAGCGCAGGAACTTGCTGCCTTTCCTCTTGATGAAGATGTCAGAGACCTTTCCATCCTTGAGCTCCACCATTTTCTGCTTGGCCTCCTCCTTGGTGCGGGCAAATGTGCCAACGTAGGCTGTGCTGGTATTGGTGACGGTGTTGATAGCGAAGACGTCAAAGTAGTACTGCGTGTCCGGTTTCAGGTCCGACACGGTAAAGATGTTCTTGTTACCAATACAGACTTTCTGGATGTCTGCTTTTGGCTTGGTGGCATAAGAGCGGGACGCCTTGCTGCTCAGGGCCTTGTTACTGGTGATCGAGCGGCTTTTGCCGAGGTCATTCTCCGAGGGGAAACCAAAGTGGGCAAAGTCAAAGGGGCTGAAATCAAGGCCGGGTTTGGGGGCTGACATGAAAATATCATCCGCACCAATCTTAGCTTCCACGGCACAGAGACTCTTGAAGTTGTGCTCCTTGTTGACGACCACACAGTACTGGACCGGCTGCCTCATCCGAGAGCCCGTGGGAGTAGGCTTCCAAGCCAGAGTGACAGTAGTACGGCCCATAGAGGTCACATCCACTCTGGGATCAAAGGGTAGCTCGGGGTAGGGCTGGTCTGATTCAGGCGTGGTGGTGGCGTACACTTTGAAGCTGCTGTCCTTCTCAGTGGACAGAAGCTCCAACTGGTAGAGACCAGAAGGTGAGCTGGTTGCTATGAATGACTCCACATCATTGCCCTTGTAGGCAAACAGCTCTGTGCCTTCGTCTGCTGTGGCCTGCTGCTTTTGCTGGTCCAGCGGTTCTGGTTCACCTGTAGGACAGACACAGACATAACAAGAAATAAATTACCATGTACAATTCTGATGTTGTCCCTTATGGACGCCTTCATTCTGACTTAGCCATTCAGTATAACTGGCAATTTCAGCTGCCTAGAGTTATATTAAACATAGTATAAATCAAAATTTTTTGCTGTGATGAATTACAGACACACCATACAACTCATGTTTAAACCAGTAATCCTGATGCTGATGTTCCATATTTCAAACATAAAACACATGCAAACATTTACTATTGGCCTGACATACACTTTTCTTCCTACTGGATTTTACTTCTCTTCCCAGGAACGTTACAGCTTTTACGTGTCCTTGATAATGATGCAGTAATGCATTTAAATTTATTTCCACAGGTGCTGGGCTAGGTGCAAAGGTCATTTAAAATGGTTTACTGTAGAAACCCAAGCCACAATTAGAAATTTACAAAAGCTACGACTAGTCATTAACAAGTCAGATATGCTGTTATTTCATTTTTCTTTCTCGCTGTCAAGTTATAAGCAATCCTTTGTTTCCTTTTCACTAGGGAATCACTCCAAGGTGCTTTTTCTCAGTAAAGCAAGAAACCATAATATTATGTCTGCAAACCAACCGCTGTGCTTGACACTGAATTGATTAATCTGGACTATGCTATAGATTATGAAGCTCTGTAGGACACGCAGAGGTCATGAAACACATGGTCCTTATGAAGTATTGTGTAAATCGCATTCATTACAAAGTATACCATGCCACATGTTCCATACACAGTGCTGTGTAACTCATCTTTACTGCACAATGCAGTGTAAGACATGTGCTAAGTGACGCTTTACATATGCTCTTCTCACAAACTGAATGAAAATTGGAGGGTAAAATCCATTTCTTAACATTGCATGATTAATGTCCATAGCAACTAACAGTCAGCATATGCTGGATACAGATTATGAACCTGTGCTCAATTTTACCAACTATTCAGGATAAATTGAGCCTTTAAACTTAAAGAGGCTGTTGTCATCTACCTTGAGTGCCATAAAAGTCCAGAATTTATTCATCTTTTTAAAAAGTTCTACCAACAAGTTATGTATTTGACTCTTGTCAGAATTTTCTACTTCCCAAAATGGAACGGGCATGAAACAGCACAAAAATGAGATTGTAGATATTAGCAATAAACATTTCTATCTTTAACCATTTCCACAAAATTTACATGAACATCACACCTTAGCATATCATTATAATGATCAGATATAACTACGAATCTTGGAAAAGCTTTCTGTCACTGTAAATTAGAGTCAGCATACAACCACCTGGAAATTTTTCTGCCTAGAAACCGGTATTCCATCTGTTTTCAGCTTCCATACTGAAATAGTTTGATTTCTTTCTGTATCACATTATGAAAATTAACACAGATGCTCTTCTCAGTGCCTACATTCTAATTGCCCTGTAACTCATGGGATCACTCTGATTTCCTGAATGTTAGATACTGTCCAGATGGAGAAGGACAGAGAGGGAGAAAGAGAGAGTGAGCGAGAGAAGGGGCTTCTCCTTTGGAGGTAGGACAGGGCCTTTAGTGCAGCGGGTGTGGGGTAGAGGGTGGAGTGGGTGCAGGAAGGTCACGGCCTTTTCACTAGAATTAAGCAGAGGGATGATTACAATCGTGGGAAAAAATAATTACTGAGGAGTATCAGTCTGCTTGAGTTGGGCAGGCTTCCTCTGTTAAAGCTCCACACCCACCTCCCTCAAAGCATGTCTGACGCCCAGTGCTCATCATACTGCCTTTCGTCATTCAGAGGGAAGTGCAGACCACAGGCATCTTTGTGTATGTGCCTCTGTGGATCATGTGTAAGTTTGTGTGTGTGTGTGTGTGTGTGTGTGTGTGTGTGTGTGTATATGTGTGAGCATCTCACCGGAGGCCTCCCCACTGGACTCCTCTGGTAGCTCTTGCAGAGTGAGCCTCCACTCCAGAGGTGCGTCGCAGGGCGTAATGGTCACAGACAGGGGTGTGTTGTCCTCCTCCACCACGAAGTAGTACCTGAAGACAGGAGGCAGCAGGGTGGGTGAACACAGGACAGGGAGACCAGTGTCAGACTGGCCAACCTCAAGCCCTCACTAGCCTCAGCACCAGAAATACATCAGAGGAAGACGGCTGGAAAACCATAAGTACAGTCCCAGCGCCGCCACTGGTTTCATCCCCATCCATCACATTATTTGTCCTATTTCATCCTAAGTTACTTGTTGGGTACAACTTAAAATGTTATATTTAATCCTTTTTATATGGCTAGTTATTTTGGACTGAGTCGGGTTATGTAAGAGTAATGGAAGCCGTTCTCCTTTCAATCACAAGGCTTCACCTTAACTGCTGCTCCACTTGCAACCAGTGCAGAACAAGCACTTCTTGGACCTACAGGGTGTCGTGTAATGGCTGGTTATAAAAGGCGTGTTTCATTTATGCTTAGGTTGGTGGGCTATAAGCTGACTATGAATGCTAAAATAACTGCAACATTTTATTTAGGGGTATATTAAAGTAGAGTGTATACTATGCTCTCCTCTCTCATAAAAAATACCCCTAAGGCATGTGCAGGGTGATAGTCCGCCCACACTTTTAATTGTCTTATAAGAGAGATCATTATCCTCTTCCATAATTTCAGTACATGATGTTCACTCTGTGACTCCGTGACATGTATTCAGTAACAAAACAGGCTTTGTTAATGTTAACCAACTTTATTATTAACAACAACAACAACAATAATAATAACAATAATAATAATAATAATAATAATAATAATAATAATAAAGTAATGGTTTGTGAATTTGTGTACCTTTTGGGAGTGTCCCTAAACAGATAACCGCTGATTTCAGCTCCATCTGGAATCACAGAGGAGTCGTGGAACAGGGACTTATCTCGGACTTGCATTTGGAAGAGTCCTTCATCCCTAGTGGGCAACTTCTGGGCACCAGCGCCAATGGCCAGAGCCAACCACAGAAGGAGTAGCCCCATCCTGTAGAACAACATCAGAACTCAGAGTAAGTTGGAAAACTGGACCACAACATTAGTACAGTGCCAAGGAGAGAAGTAGTCAGTCAGTCAGCCAGTCTCCACCTGCTTGTGCAAAAGAGGGTCACAACTTTGTATTTGTTGGTATGGAGCTTCCACATTCACCCTAATCTTATGCAGGTTTCCTCAGAACCTAAAGATGTGCTGCTAATGTACAGCTATGTGTGCAATGCCTGTAACCCACCCAGCTGACTGTAAAGGAAATCTGACTCATGACTGACCTTCCCTGGTTACATAAAGGATAAGTAAATGATAGAACGATTTACTCAGAGTGCTCTACATCTCGCAGGGCCCGCGGTGAGAAACTGCCAAAAAAACAGCCCTGACGTGTAACACGAAATGCGCTCCTGACAGCCGGGGCCCCCCGCCAGCAGACGCTTGGTATGTTTCACATGCATCACGAGCAGACTGACGTAATGAAAACCTCCGTTTATTGATTTTGCCACATTGATCGTGCCTGATGGGAAGCAAATCCCCTGTGATTTAATCAGAATAATGATAGCCGATTATCCAGATGCTTGAGTGCCATTTACTGCCTCTTTGTCCTTTTAATGACCCCCACAAAGGACGGGGTCATTCACTCGCCTACTTTTTCTCCCTCACCTTCTTTCTTTCTGCTTCTTGCCCAGACAGCCAATCAACACTCATGCACAGGCACATAGGTTTAGTGAGGCACACAGGACTTCATGGCAATTGGCTCCTTAGATCACTCTTCAGAACCCTGAGAATTGGAATCCATCCTGGGTTAAGCTGGTGGTTTGGTGGAGACTGCACCGGCAGCACGCAAGTATGAACAGTGCAGCCTGGGAATAATGTTTCAATTAATGTTCAAGAAGAAAACACAAAATGAACAAAATATATAAAATTTTACACCTATTTTCAGGAAAAAAAACTCTTCAAAAGTCAATAAAATTTTAAATAAATACAAAATTTCAAATACTGTGTTTAGGGACTGGAGTCATTAAAAAGTGAATATTTAATCACCAACAGTGTGGAATTTATAGAGTTCTGGCCTGAGTCACATGGAAATGGGTACATCCAGTTGCAGGGGAAACAGTCAGAAATGCAGCCAAATGGTTGCAATAACACAGCAACAGCCGCAACACTAATGTCAGTGACCAGACACAACTTATTATATGACAACAAATGGTCACACCCACAAATTTACTATTTTCCCATATTAATGGTCACCATGTCAAGACAAGGTAATGATCACAATGATGAGATAAGAAAAACAGTCATAACTGCAAAGAGTTAAAGGCAATACTCTTACAAGTCTATCACTTCAAAAGGGCATCACTGAAGAAAACTGAAGTGCACAGAGGTTAGAAACAAACGTGTCATTCAGAGGAGCAAGAGCATAATCACAACTCTGCAGGACCACCTCTGTCCTATCACGTGCCATTTCTCCAAATGCAATGACAAAATGTGTAATAATAATGGGATAATGGGAACCTCTTTGGTTTGAGCTTCAAGGGTTACATATGAGGTACAGGATTGTTAAAGGTATGGTCATTTCACATTACATGACATTAGCAGTAGAGCATGCATTTTGGATTGTACAGAATCAGGCCAGGCTAAACAGCGTTTGCGGGATGTGAACACTGTGCTTAGGACTGGTTCTGGGCCTGCCCTGTTTCTCAGGGCCTGAGAATAAAAATAAAACTGGTACTTGAAAACTTTGGAACTTGGCATCTGGAACAAATAAAGGCTAATGTTTAATTACAGAGGAGAGAGAATGTATGATTGTAATTTAGGGAAAGATAATTTCAAGGCAAAACCAACCACAGTCGTGACAGCTTTGTTTTGCTGCCATTATTTATTTATTTAATTATTTATTAAAGTTCACCCCAAAAACAATCTTGCTTCAAAACGTAAAGGACTTCCTGGCATTTTGAGAATTTAGATGCCACAATGCATTTAATATGCCTGTGGATGAAGGAGGAGAGCATGTTGGGGGTTTGGCTAGTTGAAGGCGATAGATGCTGAGCAATTTAAAGGCTGTGGTTTAACAGGATGTGATGCACTGAGATCTAAAATGCCAAACAAAGCCCCATTTGCTTGGCTTCTTACAACTCAGGGCAGAGAAGAAATAGTGCAGTTTGAAAAAGTTTAGTCTTATCTATGCTTAGTTGTGACAGCACAAGTATTACACTGATTATACATCATATGACAACAGTTTTGGTATCTATAATACTATTGTCATGTAGACTGTTGACTGTAGTCAACAGTCAAACTAGACACAAAAACCTAAATTATACACTGTAATCATGATCAGGCATTTTGGGATAAGACTGTGGTAAATATAAAATGGCCATAAATACAATTATCCCTTTGTCATTTTAATCAACATCTAAGGTAGTTTCTTTGGAAGAATGCTATGACAGCCTTTGTGCTTGCATATGATGACTCCCTTACAGATGTGCTATAGGGTCTTACATGACAAAATAAAACTAAATAAAACAATAGAAAACTCTGAAAGGCTATGCAGAAACTTGAAACACAAATCTTGAACCAACACAAAAAGACTATAATTCAAGACAATAATTCAGTTAAAAGGCAAATAACTTCAGTGCCCAACACCTTCAAATAAGAAACAAGACACGCGAAACAAGCGAAC
>JABJVR010000065.1:6116181-6147023 GCA_025773905.1 Chitala chitala
CACACACACACACACACACACACACACACACACACACACACACACACACACACACACACACACACACACACAGGAAGCTCAGCTCAGCATTTGGATGTGTGTCTTAAAAGGATGACACTATCTGGGGTTCTATTTCCTAGGACAATGCCACCTGTCGTGGTGACAGTGACGAACAGAGTACTAAAGGTACAATGGGCTCTCCTCCAGCAGGGCCTGGTGAGAAGGAACGTAATGAGAGAAACATTTGTATGTGACAGAGCTGAGGCTGATGGACTGGGGAGATTGGTGGACACAGCTCTTACTCTGAGAGAACTTGGGGGGGTTGTCGTTCACGTCACTCAGGGTGATGTTGACAGTCGTGGTCCCGGCCAGGCCTCCAAGCTGCCCCCCCATGTCTTTGGCCTGTATCAAGATCTGGTACTCCTCCCTCACCTCACGGTCCATGTCAGGCAGAGAAACACGCACAATCCCTTGGAATGGAGAAGGGGGAGAGGGGAAATCAAGGCAGAGGAAGCAGTTAATCATAATGATACTATATACGCATACAATAAAAATACCAAATTAGTGTAAAGAAAAAAATAGGAGCTGAAAGTGTCCTTAAATCAGGTTACAATTACAGCAATTACATTTTCTTACTATAACTACAAACCTCTAAATTTATAGTTCCCATAACACTGCTCTTACTTAAAAACATAAATTATTAAATTCAATTGTTACACGTTGACAATTTTTGCTTGTAATATACAAATAAAACCACAAGGGGGCGTAATTGTCCATATATTAACAACACTTGCAACCTTAATAGTACTTCCTTACAATACATGGCAAGTTTTTTTTTTTAACTACACATGGAATCAATCAGATGAGACCTTCAGCTGTCATATAAAATCACTCATTTTGCCTTAATAATAAACACTGATGGAAAGACTGCCACTTAATTGCTACCAGACAACACAGATTTGACCCCAAATGGATCATATTGTGATCACACCTGCCTATCATTTGTCTTTGGCAAAAACAGTATGGCATGTGTCTACTTCTTCCCTGCTAGCTTGTCACATTGATATTGCCCACAAAATTCTATGTGTTGTATCATAAAACACAAAGGAAAATCCTTTGAGAAAGGCACACAAAAAAGGTGGCTAGGTTTCTCCAGACTGACCGAAATCAGTTTTTATTTTGCCTTTGGGGACAGATTCTCCATGACTGAAAAAGAAAGCTCTGGTCCTGTCTCCATGAGATACCACTTTTGCATTTGTGTATTTCTATTATAGAAAGCCAAACATGCCTTGAATTGATTTGGTGCATTTTATGTCTGCCTTCCCAAAAGGTTTTTGGACAAGCACAAAAGACCAGTTTTGGTTTGACTGTCTTATATAAGATATATTTTACGACATAAAAACGTTTAAAATGCACATTACAAGGCTCACACCTTAGTACACAGATCTAACGTCTGAAATACAACGATC
This sequence comes from Chitala chitala, assembly GCA_025773905.1. Classification (NCBI taxonomy): domain Eukaryota; kingdom Metazoa; phylum Chordata; class Actinopteri; order Osteoglossiformes; family Notopteridae; genus Chitala; species Chitala chitala. The sequence continues at coordinate 6,117,651 of JABJVR010000065.1, forward strand.
ATATAAAACAGTGATACTAACTCACTTAGTGGTGGGTGAGGTGGGATTCTGAGTACGAGTTTAAATGTTGTTGAATGTGTACGTGTATGTTTTGGGCCCCTACCTGTCCGTGGGTCCACAGAGAAGTAGGGCTGACCCTCTAGGATGCTGTAGACCACCCTGGCGCTGTTGCCATAGGTGGGGTCATCAGCATCTGTAGCCGTCAGCTGGATCACTGATGTACCTGGCAGATGCAGCAGAGTGGGCAAGCACACCTCAGTCTTACACCTCAGGATGAGGCAGAAAACAGGTGTGTGTTTACAGAAGGTTAGGTAACATTGCTCAGCTGTTGCATGTCTTTTCAAAGCTATGAGCAAAGGCTGAATGACAGTAACACAAGCTAGAGACTGTGGAACCAAGTCCACTATCAAAATGTTATTGGTCACTTACTGGGTACAGCTGCAATAATAAATAAATAAATAAATGGGTGAAGACTTTTTAACCAATACATTTTAACCATAACCAACACATTTCATCACAACTACAATTAAACGCATGCAGACATGCTTATACACACTATACACACAGAAATGTAATCACACACACATACACACATGCACATACACGCGCCCATCCATTGCACAAACCCACACACATTCAGATTCCAGGCACAGGCGGTCACCTATTTCGGACATCTCGGGCACAGTGGCTCTGTAGGGCCCGTCCTGAAACTTGGGTTCGTTGTCGTTGATGTCTTGGATCTTGACGATGAACTCGGACTCGGGCTCCAGCGGACGGCCCGTGTGCCTGTGCAGGGCCTGGGCCCGCAGTATGTACTGGGCCTTGACCTCGCGGTCCAGCCGCTGGATGGCGTGGATGTCCCCAGTGACGTCGTCAATGGTGAACATCGTCCCCGCCCCCTCTCCGGACAGGATGTACTTGATGGAGCCATCGCCCCTGTCCATGTCTGAGTGTAGCTGAATGAAGAAGAGAAGGCAGATTTTCTCTGATGAAAGTGAAATTTCTTCCTCCTCCTTTTGCCTGTGATATTCAAATACTGCCCCTATATTCATGTCACCTAAAGTGTTTACTTGTTTGTGCATGTGCACAAGGATTCATTTCTGTTGACTCTCTACAGCCGTGGCCAAACCTAAAAATAAAAACGGTACCAAAACATCCTCCGAGAGCAACTTCTCTCAACCATCCAAGAATAATTTGGTGACAAACAATGTCTTTTCCAGCATGATGGAGCATCTTGCCATAAGGCAAAAGTGGTAACTAAGTGGCTCGGGGAACAAAACATCGACATTTTGGGTCCATGGCCAGGAAACTCCTCAGACCTTAATCCCATTGAGGACTTGTGGTCAATCCTCGACAGGTTGGTGGACAAACAAAAACCCACAAATTCTGACAAACTCCAAACATTGATCATGCAGGAATGGACTGTGATCAGTCAGAATGTGGCCCACAAGTTGACTGACAGCATGCCAGGGTGATTGCAGAGGTCTTGAAAAACAAGGGTCAACACCACAAATATTGGCTCTTTGCAAAAGCCTTTGACACTAATGAAATGCTTGTAATTATACTTCAGTATACCATAGTAACATCTGACAAAAAGATCTAACAACATTGAAGCAGCAAACTTTGTGAAGATTAATATTTGTGTCATTCTCAAAACTTTTGCCCATAGCTGTACCTGACTGTGGGTCTAAACACTTCTAATCACTTTCTGTTCAGATGCTGCCAAATAAGCACAAGCAGAATACACACTTACTGTGGTTGTGCCCGTTAGTAGTTGTTACAGAATTTCACTAAACTGACCCTTAAATTTGGCTCTTACAAAAATTTGGTAGTCCTGTCTTAAGGTTTAGACAAAAACTTATGGCCAAAACAAACACTTGTCAATCTGCATCCAGGAATACAACGTTTACCTTGACAGTTAGAGAGCTAGAAGTGTGAATATGGAAAAAACTACACCTCCATGAGAAACATCAAGTCGTACAGTCCCAACCGGAGCCTTCAAAAGGTGTGCTGATCCGTTTACGCTTCTTTTTAATGAAACTGCAGTTACACATAAAATAAATGTACTTGTGAAGTGAAATTCAAGTGGGTTGTGTAATCACTTTTCGTTCTGCCTGAAGGGGACTTCCATGTATGATAAGGAGTGTTCTGTTGCCTATGGTAAAAACAGGTCAAACAAACAGCATCAATTAGGAACCTGCCTTTCACTGGCAATCAGAGCTCTCAAAGCGCTTACTTACCTCCCTGGCGAATATTTCATCGTACGTGACAAGAGGCGGCTTACTTGATGCCAATTCCGAACGAAAAACAAGCTGATTGCTAGTTTTAGAACGCTAGTTTTAAATCGCTCACCAGTGCTTCTGCACTTCGGCCATAAAAAGCCATGGTCCTCCAAACCGCTGGGTCTAGAAGCCCAATCAGGCACCTCTGCTCTGCTCCGTTTAACAATGCGTAAAAGTGTGAATTAACCTCCCCCACCTTCTCACCGGCACCCCTCCCCCAACTCACCATCATAAACAAGGCTCAAGCCTGCCGTGCAATCCACGTGCTTCATGGATGACAGCTGAGCTATCAATTACCCGATTCCTTTCAAGCTGCAGTGAAGTTCCCCTGATGTCTAGAATGCTAAGTTTGTCTGCTACCTCTTTAGGGAAAAGGCGGGGTAGGAGCTGATCCTTTTTTGTCTGCGTGTAAGATGGGAGACAGGAGAATTTCTACGACAGCAGCTTGCCATGTGAAAGAACGCCTGCTGCGTGTAGAATCCATTTTTGCAACACGCCAGTGGAAGCGTGTGCTCTTGTGTCAGGTGGCTTCCATTCAAGAGGGCAGCCTGGAGAACCCAACACTGGAAAATGGGCTTTTGATCTTACACAAACACCGCACGTCTAACTTGAGGCCGGTTATGTTTGTGCTCGAGCTCAGGCTGCTTCATACAGTAATTCGAACTTTCTTGCATGTGTGTTACTTTCGTTAAAATGTCTTACGGTTTTTACCCTTCAACATAGCTTGGTATTAGACCCAATTAGGTTAAGTACATCCATCATAAGTACATAATCCTTACTAAAATTTCAGTGAGCATGTTGCAATTTAGCAGTCCACGTCCTCAACCATTAGACTACTTACCTGTATGAAATGGTGTTGTCTTAATGGTGCTTTCTGATTCAAAATACACGCACACTTATATAAAAACTTAGCGTTCCACATCCTGTCGCCACTTACACGCTATGCACTAGATGAAGTATCTGTTTGTCATTCTAAACAGAGACGTCATGTGCTGCGTGCTGCCGAATAATTAGGTAATGACTTATTACCTTGTACACAACATAAAATTGCTTCTTTTGAATAAAGAGGAAATAACTTAATTTCAAGATGTCGTGCAAGGGAACAGCAGACATTTCCAGTAGGAGTTCTCAGCCCTACACTTCCCTGCAATTATGGGCTGGTGAAAAATATTTGTAAAAAACAGACTTTATCACCACTGACCTTGACATTTTTAATTGTTAAAAGGTACATTGATTCAATACTTAAAAAAGGACTGCAAAAACAACAGAAGGAAATACACAGTACTGTGCAAGTCTGACCGTATTGCTGTCTGATGTGTGGCTACAATATAGAACATTATCATTAGGCTTTAGATTTCATCTATACTTTAAATCCACCCCATGATGAAAACATAGATATTACAAAATTTAGCCACTGTTCCATGCTACCCAGCAAAGCTAGTAGTGTTAACTGAACACTGAGTGTTTGTTTGCGGACCTAAATTAACACTCTCAGTGGTAAATGAATACTGCCACCTTTCCTGTGTACATACTTTCATATACCTGTATTTTTCAGATCTTAAACAGGTATCAGATTTAAGAGAGCTGGGAGTGGTGGTGAGTCATGTCCACAACTTGAGAAAATTTTCTTGTGATCATGAGGCAGTACTTGGATACCCCGGCGTGGTCGTCATGCCATACCTTTCCGATGTACAAGGGCTCCAGGCCTGTGTATTCCTCCAAAACGAAGAACTGGTTCCAGACCCACCCCCTCTTTGCACGACTCAGATTCTCCCCGGTTCCGTATCTTGGGTCCTGTTTCTTAGACTGCGACGGCGGGGCTGTTAGGACCAGAATGGCCGCACCAAAGATCCCCCAGATGATGGGAATTCGGACTCTCATGGTGAATTATCTGGGTCGGAGCGTGTCGGTGGCCACGCAGACAGGAGATAAGATCTATCTCACGTAGCGTCTGCCTCCTAAATCGCTGAACAGCTGCAGCCTATCGACCCTTTGCAATCAGCTGTCACCCTGAAAAAGAAAAGGCACCGTGAGCTTCACGCAGAGTTTAATATCAATAATTTACTTACTGCAAACATATTTACTTTAACAGAGACATTCAAAGCAACTAAAGACCTGCAAGTATTTATGAGAAAATTTCAGGTTAAGTACATTCAAAGTTCCTTTCCTTACCTTTTTACCTGCTAGTCTAAAATACACTATAATGATTGAACCTGAAACCTCCAAGTCATTTGTAAAGTTTTTTTAACTGTAAAGCAAGTACCTTCAAATTTATTTTAGATTATAAATACAAAAACATGCACTGTTATAGAGCGGAAATACATGCACACCTGTGAATGTGCATTGATTGCTTCAGCCTTCACTTTTACTGAGATCAGCCCTTATAGCTACGAGCGTCACCCGTTCACGTAGACGCAGTTTTACAGGAGCGGTTCGGGTTAACGCACCGCTCGAGGGAACAGCAGCTGTAATTGGAACCTGCTGCTTTATGATAACAAGTGTTCCATGGTTTCCCAACACCACTGCCCAGAAGTATTTCATCTGCACCTGTGTTGTGCAGAATACTGACAAGATGCGTCTCCCTTTCTGCCCCTTTAATAACACTGTGGCGTGTAGCTGGGCCCCTGTGTGCTCTCTGTAGATGCAGTGCTTTTTCCATCACTGACGCGCACTCCATGTTCTGGGCAGGACACCTAACCCACAGCACCACGCCAGCACGCTAACCATACTGTTCTTCCCTTATACCTTGTGCCCCTCAATCTCACACACTGGCAAGTTACTAAAGTGCTCCCCAGTGCACATACATACACGACAAGTTCTGTCGACCAGCACAAGGAGCAGGGAAACTCCAGGGGAGCTGTTATAATTTTAGGCTCACTGGCAAAACCTTTATTGAGCTCTATCCTGACTGATGTTCCTGGAATTTACTCACATATGTAAAAGTTGTATATTTTCCCTGTATGTTTTGAGACAACTGCATCCTTAAAAAGTTCGCTATAAATAGCGCTCACTCTTGTCCCGTTTTCCTGTTGTTCCGCTTGTACTGTACCATTTAAAAATAACTGTCACATTTACATTTATTTAACTACGGTAGTTCTGCCTAGAGCTGAGTACAGGTCAAGGAAGTTATTAAGTGCATTAAAAAGCAATCAGACTGTCATCACACATAAGGAATAGAAGTATGGTGTTTGCAGCATTGCTCAGAAAGTATTTTCAATTATGCAATAGTGCAAAGCAGTATAGAACAAAGAAACGCACTTGTTTGCTTTCAGGCTGTACAACATTAGTAGTCCAAAGGCTGTGTTGTACACTTTCTGTAGCCCAAGTTGTTTTCAAAGCATTTTATGTTATGGAAGTTTCTGTAAATATGTGAAAGACAAAAAGAGTATGTAAGAATATTAAACTATTAAGGATATTAAAAACTTCCTCTAATCTTACATCCTCTAAATCCTTTAAATCCTAAATATTGGATTCCTGAGAAAAACACCCTTGCTTTAATAACTGCTTCACAGACATGAGGCATTTGATTGACAAGTGTTTAGCAAGTCACCCGGCACGTCTTCCCAGCTCTTCTGTCACATCTCCAGAAATTTGGCACATGCCCAGTCCAGACTAGTTAGTCCCATAGAGATCATACTGAAATGGGTTTGGAAACGGCGGGCAGATTATTACGTTGAGTTGTCCTTTGTTCTAATGCTTTGCCAGGTAGTTCTTACAAAGCTTTGATGTGTGTTTTTGATCACTGTGTTGCAGATGAATGGACCGCTACCCAATTGGCATAATCCTGACAGAACAACACGCCTCTGGAGTATGCTATAACAGCCACACTTTTTGGCACTGCCATGGATTTCTTAAAAATCACCAGTTCTGTCTCAAGCACAGCAACCACAGTCAACGACCATGTAGACCTCACATGTTCACCTTCTCTATATTTTACAAACAGTGCGTAACTGGTACCAAGCATTTCAAGAACAATTCTTTAAAAGTCCAGTTTAAGGGGTTTTTTTGCCCCAGACACCTGTCCTGCCATTGATGTACATGTAGCAATGGATTATATAGCAGTTTATCAAATTAAACCAACTTTATGTATGTAATCTTGTCTAAACATCTTATAGTCAAACGTGTACTTGTAAGTGTTCAGTGGACCTTGTATTTATGGTCAGTTACTTCCACAGCCACATAGGGCTGGACTGGGATAAAAGAATCCACCATGGCATTTTTGGTTCAGGCAGCTCACCACTACAGTCCAGAGTCAGTAAAATAATAACACATATAATAATACGATATAATAATACATTGTATCAGCCCCAAAGTGCACCAGCTCACATTACCAATCCAGCCCTGCTTTTGTGTATTTTGTGGTTAGTAGGTGGGATGGACGTCCACACACAAGGTCAACCGGCCGCTCTGGCATTTGAGAGAATGTCTTGATTACCAGTCTGTCTATGCAATCAAATGATTCAAACAAACTCATTTTCTGATTCTGAACTAACCTTTGGCCGGCCGTCAAAACGAAGAACTGGCCTAACTCTGTTCACTCAACATGACTGCCTGTTTCCAAATTACTTTTGGTTAGTTTATCTGCACACATATTGCCATTTCCAGAACATATTGCACCTATGCTGCCTATATATATATATATATATATATATATATAGGTTAATAAGGAAACATAAATGAAGTCAGAGAATGTCTTACAAAAATAATATTCTAGCATGCATTTGCAACAAAGTGACTTTAACGTACTACACAAATCCACATGAACTATGAAGCGTAAACCAGCTGATGCTTGTAAAACTTTCCACCATTGTCAAAATGAAGGCCTTTTCTTTTTACTGTAGTTGCAGTGACCCCAGCAAGCTGTCCCAGTGAATTTCTTTGCCTTTTTCCCTCCACACTCAACAACCCCTGAACACTGCCATTCATTGGCAGCTGGTGGAGGGAAAGAGAAAAGATGGTGTGTGGTGGGGAGGGGGCCATTGTGTGGTGGGGAGGGGGCCATTGTGTTTCTCCCTGAAATGCCACTTGTTGTGGTGTACAGAACATTCTTTGGCTTCTCTGGCTCAGTTAATCATGATTGAAGATGGAGAAAAGCTGGAAAAGAGGGCTGTTCTGACCCACAGCAGTGAGGAGAGGGGGCTCCTTTCACTCACAGCCGCTAGGAGGGAGGACCTGATTTAGCTATGAGGTCCACTCCCAAAAGGTCATCCCCAACAAAGCGTGGGGTGACGACCTGGGTCACCCGCTCTTTTCTGCTCATTCAAGTGGCCCTTGTCATTATGAAGTCAAATTAGCTCCTTAGCATCCTGCCTACTCATCCCTAGGGCCTCCTCCCTACCGACAACTCCTCCTCTACCTCCAGGACACAGCCTCTTTGCAGGGTCACAGTCCTCCCCCCGCCGTTGGCCATTTTGTCCCCATTTTGTCCAGCCTAATGAGGTGACATGCCACACAATTACAACGGACAAAAAGTTCTACGCATATTTCTTCCACTAATCATGGCTTTTCACTTGCCGAGAGGGGCAGCTGCCTCCGTGTGTGTCACACGCAGGCTGAACTTAGCGAGAGGCCGCCCCGGGGAAGCCAGACCCCTCCACACACTGTGCAATTTATTCCCACGCTGCACTGTGCAGACACCAGCAGAACACTTAAAAACAAAAGCTCCTTTTAACAGCTATTCATTTAACAGACCTACTGTATGTCCAGAAAAATATGTTACATATGTCTCACAAAGTGACAGTACAGCATCGCAGTTATTAATATTTACGGCTCCTTCCTACTTTTCTTACTATGCATCGTAAAAAACAGTGTAGCCTACATTAAAAGTTGTGCTTTGTTGTTTTTTTTTAACAGGATACTAAGTGGGTGGGATCTGGTAGGAGGAGGAAAAATCAGCTCCTGCGTTGAAAGGCTCACAGAATTACGTCACGGCCAATTTGTTAACCACAATCAATTTGGCATGGTGGAGAATATGGTGGTATGTAGGTGGTGGGTCCTCGCCTTTGACCCCCCCCCGCCATAGCAATGGGTGAGGCCCATTCTGGTCCCAGCACTTCATTTGTGTTTTCATTACCGTGGAGAATCCCCAGTCAACAAGTGGGAGACTCATTTCTAATCTCCACTGAAAACTGAGATGGTGGCACTGTGGACTTTGCCACCCACATGGGGTGTTCAACCTTCTCTGTACATGTAAGGATATTTTATGTCACAAGAGCACCTGCCTTGTGTTCCTGTTTTTGCTCTATAAACCCTGAGCACATGTACAGAAGTGGGCTTTGTTGTACCATCGTTCTGTTCCCTCACAGTTTTGACACTTTGTAAAACTCCACTTCACACAAGGTGTGGCAAAACCTGACTTCATGTTTCCAGGAGAACCTGTGAGATGATTGCTGTTTAACCAAACTCACAATCCAATGCCATTTACTGTATTATTGAAAATAAACCATAACAAAGTTCCAAATGTTTATAAAAAGGACTCAAAGCACACTGACACAAAAAAAGACAAAACAATTTAGCAGTATGGGAAAACGATCTCTCAAAAGACACAAGGCTGCGGTTCCATAAAAATCCTCATACAGCTGTTTGTATGAAATGAAAATGCACACATCTACAACCCTAACGAGCACCAGGCACAGAGAGAAAGATGAGGGAGAGAAGCTATAACCTGCGGGTTCCGCAGCAGCGCCAGAAACACGAGACCCATGTACGGAGCGCGGTCCCTGCGCCAACACAGTTGCTTCTTACGCTCCAGGCGCGTCTCCGCAGCAAGGATCTCCGACATAATTTCAAACGGCTCAGGGGTGCCTGTTGTTATTTTCGAAGGCGAGGCAAACGGCACCGCGTCACTCGCAGAATCGCTAATCACCGGCTGTGACACAGATAATGGCTGAGACGTCTTTCTGCCCTTTGCTGGCAAGCCTGTCAATCTGCCTGCCTATTTTCCACTCCAATTTAAAAGATAGGAGACAGCTTAATGGTGTGGAGTGGAGGGGGGGGGGGTCGTCTGGTTGAAAAATTAAACCCTTGACTGTGACTGGAGAATGAGGTCTGAATGTTAAACAAAATCCCTAATAGCAGAGTAATATTTTTTAGTACAGCATGTTTTAATGGTAGACAGATGGGATGTGCATGGCATACATTACAGTTTGGAAAACCTCAATTTATGACAATATTTTCACTCTCCAAAGTTACAGTAAAATAGCAGCTCCCACAGTAGCTGGCATACGGAAAACTAAAAAAAACTAAAAGTAAAGCTAAATGACTGCAAACAGAGATGCATTTTCCTTCACAACACCTCAAAGATTCAGGGTGTAAAGTGGAAAACAAGACAACTGAAGAAATATTCCAAATAGTAACTGACTCTAGTTTAGTTGGAGAATCACATGCTCAAATCGTACAAAGGCACCCACACCTCACTCCAACAAATAAATAAAGATACAAACTTACCGGGGCCCCAAGAGTAAAACCTCTGGCGGCCTTTTAAAATTCAGCTTCTTACCTGCTTACTTTTTTACTTTTCCTCTGAGCTCACTAAATTTTCCCCCTGAAAAACTTCCGAGAATGCCTCATGGTTGCCCCCCCCCCCCAATGCCTCAGCAGGCTAGTTCTGCAAAGTCACCTTGAGGGCTTTCTCGCACACGATCGGCTTCAGCGTCCTCTCAAACTTTAGTCTCCTCTTCCCGTTGCTGAGACACACTCCTCTGCTTGAGAGTAAATTGGAGAGTGGAAGAGGGAGAGCGAGAAAGAGAGTGCAAGTCTGAGAGAGAGAGAGCGAGAGAGAGAGAGAGAGAGAGAGAGAGAGAGAGAGAGAGAGGAAGACAAAGAGAATAGTGCTGCTGCTAATATGCTCCTTGACATGAAAAAAAACTGTTGCGATATGTAACTCGTGCTATAGTCCTGCGATATGGCATGGTATAAAAAACTAGTGGACTGGGGCATTATTTGCAGAGGAGAAAGATAATCACTGTAATACCAGTGGTGTGAAGCAATGGGTGGATGCTGAGCAGAAGAGATACTAAAGGAGATTTCTTTACTAGGTTTTTGGCAGTAAAACATTCTTGTGATGTGGGTTGTGGGTTTTTGTGGAAAGGTGAGGAGTTAAGGCTTTAAAAAACCCTTTCCATCCAATACCAATGAAAACAGGAGAAAAAAACAGAGAACATGTTTAGAAATAAGGTCTGCATTGAGAATAAAGCAAAATTCACATTAAAAACATTTTGGGAATCTGAACTGAATATCTCCTCTGCACCCACTATAATTTGCTCCTTGTTCAACTACTAGTTCCTTGTTTTTATATTTGCTTGAGTTACAGTGATTATCACATGATCATTATCCAACACGCCCACGTTGTTATTACAAATTAGGTTTCTAAACTACCTGGGTCAGTTATGGTTGTCTGGTATAAAATAAATAAATAAATAAACAACTGATGACCTCTCATCCATTTATCTTCTCAAGAGACCATCTGCTGGATGCTGAACAATGCTGAACACAGTAGTTGTTCGCATTCCATAACAGTGTGTATGTAGTCAAGCTAGGTGTCACGGTTCAGATTGAAACTGATGTGTACCATAAATCGCAAGTGTCTGCCATTACCACCAATGAGGACAAAATAGGAAAACAATAACTAAGAGCAAGATGTCTCAATTTTTAATGGCTCAGCACGGATTAGCATTGGACTACTGCTTTAATAAGGAACTACAGGGCGTTTCGCAAGCAAACGTAGACTAAATGAATAAAATGTAAGAACGGGACGCAAGGAGTCGCCTCTAGGCTAAAGAAAAAAGGCACCACATCTGAGAAATAAAAAGATTCATCATTATTTAGTGTCTGAAAGCGTTGCAATAGTTAAGACGCTCAGCAAGACCAGCACTCATTAAAATTCGTCTGGCCTAAAATTTAAATTTGCGTTTAGACAACTCTTTTCTGAGTTTTGCGTTTGTCTTTGCATTACTTTCCCCAAGTTAAAAAATAATTATGTAAATAACGAAGCAAAAAAACAAAGTTAAAAACAAAAATGTATTTTAAAGCTTACTTGTAAATAGCGTTTGATTTGATATCCCGAATGTGCTTTCATGGGGATTTTTTACGTGTGTCCTGCACTAAACAAACTTCACCGCACTAAAGTTTGCGCCTTCCCACGTCATATACTTTCTTCGTCAACTAAATCTTTCCTACAGCGTACATCTCGCTCTTTCCCCTTCTCTTTGAAGCTACTTAATCTTCCTGACAGAGTAATTTAGTCTGTTGTATGGCACCGAAAATACTGATGAAGGCTTCTGTCCTCAGTGCACCCAGATGGTCAAAAGGTTTCCCAGTTGATCAATTCAATATATTTTCTCCTTCTTTTCAGTGTCTCTCTTTCCCATTTGGCAGTCTTTTCTTTTCACTCTCCCTTGACCTCTTTGTTTCAACACAGATCTAACTGGTTAGCGCCCCGGCCAATCTGTCAATGCACGCTTGACTGGCGCACCAGAAAGGCAGATCTCCTCTTTGTTGGGGCTTGGAGGGGCAGCGTGACATTCCACGCCGATGCGCAGTGCAGTCCCCACCGGTGGCAAGCCCGCGGCATAATTGCCTGAACGAATTGGCCGGGGGACTCATCGAAGGCTCCCCCTTTCATTGCGACTGAAGGGAAGGTCCGAAGACAAGACCGCCAGAGGCTGGTCACAATGGTAGCGTAGAAATAGATTGGATACAGTTGCACACCGGACACGGCCAGTGAAATATGTTGCATGTAATAAGTACGTGTTATTCCGCTGATGAGGTCCGCCCATCTAAATAGATGGCTGGTCACGGCTGTCCGCCTGTATAACTAAGTAGTTGTAGTTGCTTGTAATCCCCATCTTGAACATTCTGTCTTTAAATAGTATGAACAGTTATGCCACGCCAAAAATGTACCATTTAACCATCTAATACTGTTCGTAGTATACAGTATATATTTATAATTCATTCTAAGTTTTAGAGCATCAGTGAATAAATTTAAATTTCAATTTAATTCTCTCTTTTTTTTGGGAAGCAAACCTTTGTCAAATTATTATTGACTAAAGCATATACGTTTGCGGAATATTTTGCCGACGAATATCAGTATTTTGCATTAACAAAACCTGAAATTATCAACAAGTTAAGCAGCGAATCAGTTAAAGCAGACAAACCACAGGGCGTTAAGGCATGTTTCCTCTACACGTGTTAGGTGTTAAGCTTGCCTTATGAGCAACCTCTAGGAAAAATAAAATAAATAAATAAAATTTAATGGCAGATGTAAAGATGATTAGATTACACCTTAATACATTTTCAATGAACGTATATGTAATTTAGAACTCATCTGTCCTTTAAATTTCTGGATCCGAGTGCAAAAAATAAAGTTGTAAAAAGCTTAGATGTTAGACTCTGATGTTTCGCTCGGTTAGTGTCCATTTTCATAACCTTGAAAGCATCAGAGCGTTGGATTTGTGCGTTGACAGTCGTTCCCAGTGCACGGGAATGTTTTTACCAACACAATTAGAACGGCGACACAAGCAGCGCTTCGGTCGTTTACGCAAACACTGCTTTGGACCGCGTCGCTAAGTACCTTGCAGACAAGCACCGCGCTGTGCCGCTCGATGCTCCTGGCGAATCTGGCTCAGCTGCCACCGCCACTGGGGGAGAACATGAAAGAAGGAGACATTTCAGAAGAGGAGAGTAACAAATCCTCAGTGTCGCCAGAGATGAGAGGAGCGGGCTCCCTGTCTGCCCGAGATTTAACGTGGCACGGACAAAATCTAACTACAAAGTGATCCCGTATCTCTGCGGGGCGCGGAGGCAAACCTTTTCATCTCTCCCGTGGTAACAGGAGAAAACAAAGAGAAATTAAGTGAGGAAATGCTCGTTTACATCAACAATGAGAGGTGTGTACGTGTCTGCACAAGTAACCGAACTCGTGTGTGCGTGTGCGCGCGTGTGTGAGAGAGTGCACTAATTTTTTCCTGTTGGTCATTAAAATTGAACTTGCGTTTCTCTGCGGGGACAAGTGGTAATGTGTAATATTAAGTGCAACACTTTTCCTTTTATCACCTTGTCTATGCCTCACTTGCATAGTGAGGCTTTGCTTTCAGTCTTGTTTGTTAAACTTTCATCTTTGTTATTTTAATGGACGTTTTCTCCTTCTCTTACAACATGTGCTTGTGGTCAGGTGCTACACCTGGGATGAAAGTCAGCGCTCAGAGAGAATCTAAATTATGATGGCAGTTGAGGAGATGCAAGTCACGGAGCGGCGGGTGGAAAGCAGACCTCACGAATCTGATCCTATGAGAGTGCAGCCCCACACTCCCCTGTGACCCTCCCTCCCTGTGCTGTCACTTCCATTAGCCTAGACCTCACTGCTCCTCTAAGATAGCTGCTGCTCCACAACGAGTTGCTTGAAAGCTGCATAAATAAATCATGGGAAACATACGTTGGTTTTAATCTTGATGTCTGAAGACTTGAACGAGGCTGATTTATGCTCGTTTACTGAGCATGAATGCAGTGAGTTATGTAAGTAGCACTCAGCGAGCCTCTTCACATTAAATATATATATATTTTTATAGAACAAAAATAAATAAATGCAATGGAAACAAAAATTTGTGAGAAAACTCTGAGTATGAGTAGTACTCAGAGTAAGTTTCTGAGTATCTGAGTATGACTAGTACTCAGAGTAAGTTTTAAGGCATACGCACATGACTCACAAAGGAGGGGATCCTGTATAAGGCAATTTACAAGAATGTGTATGGTATTACACACACAAAAACACACACACACACACACACACACACACACATATATATATACATACATTGCATGTTTTCTTTATGCTTCTCTACAACAGCATGCTGTTCAGTACTGCCCTTTCCTTCGCTGCTAATGTCTACATCACACTTACACTGTGCATAAGCACTTAATTCATCTTTCCTACCTTTTTTTAGGCCACTTTGGGCCAGGTGTTTAATGTGTTTGCATTTTTGAATCTGAAGCAGTTAAACCTTTTTGACTAATCCTGTTTCTTTTAGGTTCTTTAGGTTCTTTGAGGCTGCTCTGTAATAAATGATTATGCAGTACCAGACATTTGACAGGTGTGAGAGCCAATGACATAGTATATAATAATATGTGTGGTGAAATACCGGACAAATAGGCATCTGTCTAGACTTTATGCCGGACGACTGACAAGGTGGTGACAATCCGGAGTATCCTCCGTAAAGCCAGACATATGGCCACATTATCTCCCGTGGTGGTGGTGAAACAGGTCCTTTTGAGTGAGTGTTTGCTAAATAAGACAGAGGATCCCATGCCATGCAAGCCCTGGCTGTCAATATATTATGAATTTTACAAATATTAAAATCAGTAATAAAAAATGAAACAAACACAAACAATCAAGCATCTCTTTTTTTTGTTGTGGATGTTTCCATCCACTGAAAATGAATCAAGAGTTAAAGTTGAAGCTTGCTGTTTTAATGATACTTATTTAGCCAAAAATATGTCCAGATCAATAATACTCAAACACAAAATAATATTTATTAAGGCTGGCAACAGTAAGTTGTTACGCATACTGACTCAGGAGAAGAAGCTGGCTTTCAAACAATGAAGGGAAGACATTATGATGAGCTCCTAAGAATGGGCTCAAGGATATTAAGATGGACATTTTTAGAAGCTCCTGCCCCTCTGTGGAGAGCACTAGTTGGTTAAATATTAGACGGTAGCTTATTAAAGACATCAGTTGCTCTCAAGTTGTTAAATCGCTTGCTTTCAGCTCATGGCCCTGGAAATGATTAATTATTAACTTTTTTATTACTGTAAAACTGCATTTAGGCAGAGCAACACGGGTAGCCTAATTAGTCTGTACAAGTAACGAAGGATAACTAGACAGTTGTTATAAAAATGCTTGAATGGATTGAAAGCAAGGCGACAAATATTTTGTGTCTCAGACAGGAGCAAAGAACACAATTTTGAGAAAACTGGGGATACAAGAGGACCAGCATTATCTTCAAAAAGATATTTCAGACTGCTGTTTTTTTTTTTTAAATAAATCAGAAAAAGGACCCATAAATGAAAAGCCTCGAATCTGTCAAGGAACCAGTTACAGATCACCTCACTATCATTTCACAGACTTGCGTAACTCCATATCTGCATGTGCCTTTTTTTCCTTCCTCTATGGTTATCCAAATGCTTAATTTGAAATCTGGAAATGTCTAACATGCACTTTGATTCATTATTTCACAAAAGGATCCTCTGACATTTGCACAGACACCCTGTAAGAAATAAATTGCGAGGACTCCACAACAGGAAAGTGGAGGGATGTTCAGTCAGCGTACACACCACGCAGAGGCAAGAAATCACCCGTCATTAGTGACCTGAGCAACCACCGAGCCCAGTAAACATCGTAAAGAATAGCACTTTTGATATGTTTGGGATTTCAATGGCACAGAACTTACGCATTTTCCAGGTTTACATTCAGCCTGTTGTCACTGATGGCGCTTGGAACTGAGGCATATTTTTAAGGACTGCAGGAAACACAAATAGACAAAAGTATGTGTAGTAGCAGGGTCTGTGGTTCATGGAGGACTGCAACCTCTCAGCCCCTGAGAAAAAGCATACTAAAACAGGAGAGTGCTGTGATTGGGGCTCTGGGCTTTTTGGTGAAAGCTTCAGAATGTTCCTTACCTTCCTCCATCTACAGCCCTGCTGGCAGCTTCTAAAGAAATTGAGCAGGTTGTCTGGGAGACAGGCTTAAGTGGAATTTACACCATTCCCATCTAGCCAGAGTAATTTTCACATAGGTACAAATATCAGGCATTGGGAGGGCTCAGGTAGTGCAAAAGAGAAGCAAAGATCAATAAAGTGTGGAGATTATGGCAACTGATGTCCCAGCTTCATCATTTCCCAGAACTTTATGATGGTCTTCACATACCCACAAACGTGTGGACAATACAGTGTGGATGCATCAGTAAAATTTCACATTTATGAGCTGTTGTTATAGGTATTTGCAAGCTTTGGAACCAGTAATTTAATCCTATTTATATCTGACTAATCCTTTGAGAGGAGACTGGAGTGTTTGTGGCTACTGTAGGCGTACAAGAAAAATTACAGGGGAAGACAACAAAGAGGTATGACTTTCGTTCATGACAAGTCAGAATAGGCTGTAGGATTTGTGTCAAATGCAAGACACTTAATTAGTGCCACAGTCCTTAGTTGGACTGTCTTTGTGCGGCACTTGAGCTCTTGTGCTAAGAATTTGCCTTTAATGTCTGCCTGATTGAAGTGTTAACTGCTTAGAATTCATTTTAAGTTTTCACAAGCAGAATGGACAGGAGACTCAAAGAACTATGCAATAATACTTTTATGTGTTGGCTGTTTGCAGAGTTCATACAAGGAGTTAAGGACGAGAAATGAAAACTCGTTGTTACTGTCGCTGAAGTCTGACAACATTTGCAACATTGACTTTGTTCACTGTTTGTAACTGGGGGACCCCTTTGTTTAGAGAAAAGGATGGAACAGAGAGTTTATTAAAATGTTAAAGTAGTGCATGGGCATAAGTGATGAACAGAAAAAAAAATCTTCATGGCGCACATTTTTATATTTTTCATATTTCAGGGAAGTTTGGTGGTGGCATGTAGGTGCACTCACTGGGTGTGCTGCTGTCATGTCCCACTTATCCAGAAGTGTGCTGGGTCCATGTCACCATGATAATTCAATTTTGAATAGCAGTCTGAACCCCAACAACAACTCACAGGGGCTTTTGTCACATCTTTAATTTACGAACTGTGTCATCTTGAGATGTTGTGAGTCCCTCTGGAAGAAGAAGAAGAAGAAGAAGACAAAGAAGAAAACGTTTTTCTTAGAGGATCCACTTGACCTGCATTCCTAAGGCCTCTGTCTGTAACTTGAGCTGAATATAAAAACAGGACAGTGGAATGGGAGAAGGTTTGTGTGTATGTGTAAGTGTGTGTGTGTCTATGTATGTGTGTGTGTGTGTGTGTATGAGCGCGCGCTCCAGGTCAACTTGCTTCTCAGTGGCGGTACCCTGTAGGCACATGTTCTCTACCTGCCTTTGGCTAGATCAACAGCTGTGTCAGAGGAAATGATCCGGAGCAAATACACAGCCGTCCGGCCACATTACAGCCGGCGGGGAGGAGGGGGTGTGGAGCACCGCCGAGACCGAAGTGCATGCTGACAGACTTTCACATACCATTTGCTTAGACTGCCACACTTGTGAGAAAGGCTTGTGTATGTGCAGAAAGGGAAACTCATGCATGGTCTGCCACTGAATAAGCTTTGCAGCCTAAAAGGTAGAGAAGCCAATGCTGCCTTTACAGCCAATGCCACTTTTACTATCATGTGCAAATGACTTCAAGCAGAATTAAAATACATTTCAAAGCTTATTTGGCAGTAGAACAGAATGAATGCAGATACTATTTATTGTTTCCTGAAGGTTTTTTATTTTTTTATCCGAAAGGTTACAGCATTTTGTTTGTTTATGAAGTATCCTATTTGTAGAAAAATATTGTATTTGCACAGTCTGAATGAACTAGTCTTTGCTAAAGTATGAAGTATGGAGAGTGAGTGACAGACAGGCACTATGACACCACACTTCTAATCCCGACAAGAAACTTAACTTCAAAATTAACAGGCTAATATTGTTTTTATTGCATGGCTGAGACTTTTTAAGTTCACATTTTGGTTTTGCGGTATATATTCTAATAATATTGCTCAATAAGTGGTTTAAGAATATAACTTAATTTTTTTGCAAACACTACGTCCACACAGAACTGGAAGAATTAAACTTTTTTAAAGGTTCTTAGCAAGCCAACCAAGCACATAGAATCTTGTTTGTTTGTTACCATACTAAATATTGTACAGATTCAGCACATATATAAACATTAAATACAGATTAAAAAATAAACACTGTCTGTCTTTCTGACAGACAGCGTTGGTACACGCAAAAATAGTCCTTAGCAAAATGTGCAGTTATTTCAGTGTAAAGCATCGAAATGTAAACGCGGCAGAGAGGCTGCACCATCGTTAATTCAGCTTTATTTTGCTTTTACTGCTTTGACCCAGTTTTCCCAACACCTCTTAAGTTCAGTGAACGGTTGGCAGGGGAAGAAAAATGTCACATTATTGTGATGCTAACTTGATATGTATTTTTGTTGTTTTCTAATTTATTACCTTGATTGTAATTTCAAGTGAGCAGCAAGAGGAATAAGCAATTACACAGTGTTTATCCCCTCTGCTCTGGAGGAAGTAATCTGCCCTGAATACTCCAAGTGAAAAATAACTAAATTAATTATGCATATTAACAGCAGAGGACTATAAGTGAAGGTGGAAATTTAATTATCCGTGTAGAAGCTGACAGCTTCGTACCGGGGCTAGACACCATTATAATTGTTTTCTTTTGCAACTAACGGCTACTGTAACGTCTGCCCTTTTCCTTCGATAAATAGTAAGGCTTGCCATTTTACTTCTATGTCAGCTTCTCCACCTACATCTGTACTACTGCTCCTTCAGGTGGTTAAACGCAAAAAGGACTGAGAGAAAAAGCGATCCAACAAATATACACAACACCTTCTCTCTAAATTATGTGTACATTACAAAACACATTTAAGGTAGGCAATGTTAATGAGTCCCTATTTTTATCCAAAGCATTTTTTATAGCAGCTGATGATTTCATTGAGATAATCCAGGTTTAAGCACTTTACGCATGACTTGTTTGAGAAGAACACTGTATGTGGTTAAGTATAGCTTGTAAGGGCAGTAGACAGGTGCTTTAAAAAGAATGTAATAACTTAAAACTCACTGGTTCAGAAGGACTCTGATATTGTACATTTGAACGGAATTATTTTTCAACAAATGTTTTAGAATTTGTTTAGCTATATAATTAGGTAATGTGCAAAGCGATAAGGTGTTTACGCAAAAGCTACATTACATAAAAGTGTCTTGTGTTTATATAAAATTGCAATTTATTTGCTACTGTATAATAGACAGAAAATAGTCTAGAGAAAGGCTCTTGTTTCATTTCTACTGTAACCTCTTTCATATTTAATCTGTTTAATTTGGGTAATTATTTTCTTATTAGGAGCTTTTGTTCAAAAATGCAGCCTTTGTCTTAAGTTTCATAACCACCTGCTGGCTCTAGGCTTTCAGCACCACCCTCCTTCCTACACAGACATTTCACACTGCTTCAACCTCTGGCCAACCTCATTTCTTCTTTTTGAGTAAATGACTCATTTAACTGCCTCGTAAATCATGCTGTTTTAATGGGAGGTTGAGACTAACTTATTGCTCCCCCCACTTTTCTCACTGCTCCCCATTTGCCAGGATCATAAAGTCAGTCGCTGTAATAATCGCCGGGCACTTGACCCTGACGAGCTGCTGCATAGCGGCAGCCCGACCAAGCTAATGGCCTGCTGAGGGTACAGCCATTTGCTGTTGCAAATGGGGGCCCCCTCTGGCCCGCTCCAGAACACGTGCAAGTTCCGCCGGTTAGGCATGTATCGTTTGGCCCTGTCTGCGGCTGCTCTTGTGCCAGACCTGATGAAAATGGGAAATGATGTGTGGAAACAAACGTCAGTACCCTGGTTATATGACCAGAACCCGAACTCCCGAGGTTCTCAGTTCCATGCAAAGCACTGAGAACAGTTACAATATGGTGTGCTCTTTGATTGATGAGCAGGCGTACCAGGATTAGTGGTGCTCCATGTGATTTATCTACAAAGGTGGAAAAGAGCCTTCCTATATATACACAATATTTACAGACCCCTGTAAAGAACTCAAAGGCTTAAACAGATTTTAGCGCCTTTCCTTTTATCACCTTAATTAGGATTTGAGCCCCCATTCCTACTGATTCTGAATTAACAATTTTGTAATTAATGTGCTAAATTAATTTTTCACCTGAACATTATGTACACATTACCAGTACATGAACACATCAAAGATTTGCATGATTACATTTACAAATACTATTAATAAACAATAGAATTACTGTTACACATGGAGTTGGCTATCTTGCCTCCATCATGCTTAAGCTTGACCACAGTGGTATTCCCCCAAATGGTGTCTAAGTAGGTATGTTGCTCTAATCTCTGTGCAATGCCCAAGTTACACACTGTAAATATATGTGGTCCTATCCATATATTCACTCACACATTATATAATGAATACTACAACACTGGATACTGTACTGGTATTAAACTTACCAGTTATTTCATTGCTATACTGTTCAGTCAGTCAGTCATCTTCTATACTGCTTTATCCTCTTAAGGGTCATGGGAAGCCTGGAGCTCATCCCAGGACACATAGGGTGCAGGGCAGGGGACACCCAGGGCAGGGCACCAACCCACCGCAGGGCGGGCACACACACACGCACACACATACACATCAGGCAATTTTGGACAAACCAGTCAACCTAACCTCCATGTCTTTGGACTGTGAGTGGAAACCAGAGAACCCGGAGAAAACCCACCAAACACGGGGAGAACATGCAAACTCCACGCACACAGACCCAAGGCGGGAATCAAAGCCCAGGCCTGGAGGTGCGAGACGACAGTGCAACCACCACGCCATCTGTTGCAATTGAGTAAAACGTGAAAGTAACAAAAATTAGCTATCCGCTACCACAAACCCACTCAGCACCTGCGATGATTACTGTGTTACTGAATGCAGTTTATACCAGCTACTTCACACTCTAACAAACAGAAGAGTCTTTAATATTTGGTTATGTGCGGTTCTTTTGCTGTGTCACATGTCCACACGCTCACGAACCTGTTTTGATGCTTCTGGATCATGTAAATCAACTTTCTTTCTGTTGACAGTGAACAAGCATTTTCTTGTACTTGTTGTAGAACACATCTGTGCTGACAGGTGGCTTGCTTTGATACAATGAATTAAAATTGAATTGACTGTATCTAATTCAGCTTGGTCATAATTTCAGCGGACACTTCTGGTGTCTTTTGAGAAGCGCCATGATACACAAGAGGGTAGTACAAGACCTTCATTATGTCACAAAATGAACAGCTTCTTTGCAAACATTTCTAAATATGACTTGCTGAGTAGTCCCCAGGCAGCACAGTGGCGTGGTGGTTAGCACTGTTGCCTCGCACCTCCAGCCCTGGGGTTTGATTCCCGCCTTGGGTCTGTGTGCATGGAGTTTCTATGTTCTCCCTGTGCTTGGTGGGTTTTCTCTGGGTTCTCTGGTTTCCTCCCACAGTCCAAAGACATGCAGGTTACATTGACTGGTGTGTGTGTGTGTGCCCTGCAGTGGGTTGATGCCCTGTCTTGGATGTCCCCTGCCCTATGTGTTCTGGGATGGGCTCTAGGTTTCCCCACAACCCTTAACAGGATGAAGAGGTATAGAAGATGACTGACTGAGTAGCCCTCAAGCAGCTAGTGCCATCAGTAATGCTGATTGATGTAAAAGTGTTCTGCAGGATTGACAGATCCATTGCCCCACTGGGAAAGTATAGCGGAAGAGAAAGGACGTTTAATTAATGGCATTTTATCACCTTTTAGCTGATTGGAGGCCACCTCGCCACCAAGGAGGCATGCTGCCTTGTGTCCTGTTTTTCTACATTGCTGCTGTCCAGATGATGACTCAGGGCTGGAACAATAAGTAAGCGCTGTCAGCTCAATACATATATTTATTTTTCTCTCCTCTCAAATTCAGCAGTGTCCCCAGATATCATGGTGCACTTGTTGCGTCCAAATTGGCTGCTTTCTGAAATATTCTCTTTCCATTTATGCAGTCAATGCCTGTTCCTTACTCTTGGCGGGGAGTTTGATAAACACCGTCTTGGGACACAAAATCATTTGACTATCCTTCAGGCTGACTGAGCAGCATTTAAGCCGTGTTGATGAATCTCGTGAAGCTCACAAATGCTGTCAATTAGTCGAACGTGAAGGTTGCGGATGCTGCTGAGGACAGGAGCAGTCAGAAAGAGAATATGAGAAGTAGGTGGCCAAATGAAAATGGAAAGGTACTCCGAGAAAGGTGACTGAGACGTGGTGGCGCCCACTGATTTGTCAACTTGCCACACTCTGCCTCAGTGTTCGCTTACAAATGGCAGGTTGGAAATCCAGCAGATGCTTTCTACAGACATGCAGTCACTTTCCTGATGAAAGTCTGTCACCTCAGCTTTGACTCACGGAAATATTCTCTTCTTCTGAATTACTTCTGAAAAAGTGATGCTGAAGAAGTAAACTACATGAAAAGATTATTTGAAATTGACAAATTTTAGAGGTCTGGAAAAAAACAGGAGATTTCTGAGTTAACTCATTACACGGTGTCCTGCCGTGCTTCTAGTAGAAATGAAATTCCCTAAGCCCATAAAGAGATACACATTTTAGATCTAAATAAGTGATCTTCATGACTGCTTGGTCTACCTGCAGATTTTACTAATCTGCTGGCAGTAGCTACAGCAAGTCCTCAGGTAGATATAGGTATATTGTAACCCATCACTGTTAAAAAACATTAAATTGAGACAAAAAGTAGAAGCCTCAACAAACTGCAGAAGATGAAGAACAAGTAATGAAGTTTTGTGCTGTAGCCTTTATCCACCTTAAATGCCACAGCATTGTCTGAGCTTAGAGGCAATGTATAATAAATTGGCAAAGTTTTATTTCATTAATCAATGTTTTGGAGGCAAAGACCTATACTGATATCAGTGGTTTCCAATTCTAGCCCTGTGAATTTTCTCTAAGGGCTGGTATTTCATGAACATTTTATTAATTAAGCTTGATTGAGTGTTACATAATACTGAGCTAAATGTCATTCCTGTTAAACAGTGACAAATGATATGCCCTTAAATATTTTTACAGGTGTGGGTTTGCTAATAAACACGTCAAAGTAGCATCAATTTTAAGCATCTTAAAAGATAGTAAGAAGAAGCTTAAATAATTTATGTCCTCAGACAGGATCATTTTAAGAAATCATTTAACTACTTAATCTGTCATAGGCACAGATCAGTTTTTTATAATTTTAGCCTAACAAATTTCATAAATTTCATTAGGTTCAAAAATAAATAAAACCAAACAAATACCTGTAGTTTCATCACAAGAGGTTAAACACATTAATGCGTGTCAGGTCATAGTTAATTAACAGCTGGATGAAATCCAATCATTTAAAAGGTGTGTTGAAATGGGGTTCTCAGGGATTGGGTTTATGAAACAGTGCTGATCAAATGGATTGCCCTTGTGAGGCAGTTCATAAACTTTTTTGAATGGAGGGAGGTGAAAAAAAAGCAAACCTGAGCTAAGGGGATGTATTTCCATATTTGGGTAGCAGATGGTCTTTTCTTTGTCTCAGTATAGAATCTAGGTCTTTGCCAAGCATTTGCATTTGTTTTTGCATTATGGACAAAATCCAAGAAGCTGAACACAAGAGTGAAAATTGTTCTCCCACACTGCTAAAGGCAGGGAGATTATATTAATGTTTCTATTCTTTGAGCAATTATGTTAGATCTGATCTAAGGGACTGAGCCAGGCCTTGCCTGACAATAGGTAACATAGGAATTTTTTTTTTTCTTCAATGGATAAAATGTAAGGTAGGCTTCTAGTTAATGTAATTGGTTGGGTAACTGGTCATTACTGTTTTTATTATTCTCCCTGTTTCTCTTCTGTATTGTAATTACTACTTCTGTCCCAGGAGATACACTAATTCAATTAGTGCAATTGAATGTACACCAGAATTGTTTTGGTTTCAGGCCAGGCTTTAAGGTTTCCCTAAGGGAACCGACTGCCAGCCTTTTGGCTAGATGTTTTGTTGCCAGGTTACTGTACGTCTTGCTGCTTATTGAACAGTTAACCACTAAAGTAAATTTTTGTAAAAAGTTACATAGAAGAGTAATTTATCTTAATCTTATTCATATTTAATTAAAGTTTTGTGAGGAAGTGTTCAAATCCTATACTGATCTCTGGTAATTTCCCAAAATATTGCTCTTTTTCATCCAGTCTGTCTTTTTAATCTTTAAAATCTATGCTGAACTCAGCTGCTCCCTCTTTCAAGAAGGAGAATGAAGGCATGTTTGTTAACATGATTGCACAACCCTGACATAGTTATGAACTTCATATCAAATGGGAAATTTCTCCTACTTGTCTTGTGTCAATCGCTCACTTGAAAAAGTCGGTATTAGTATGCAACACAACATACAGCTGAAACAAATGGGAAAATGGGAATCCATAATCCCAATTCCTACCCAGAATCTCTGAGGGAAAGAAACAAAGACCATCATCAGAAGGAAATGATACTTGTAGAGAAAACAAAAAGCTTTTGTCACATGAAAATTCTTGCCATGAAATATCGATTTCCTACGATGAGTGAAGCATTGGAATCACCCCTCTTCTTACCCTGCTGACATATAATTCTCTTCTTTCATTTGGTGTGAGAATCTTCTCCTACTCTCTTTGTCACTTTAATCACTGGCTAAACGTCCCTTCCACTTTCGTCTTTCATGTGGTTTCCCCCCAAAACACAAAAGGAGTCCATTTTCAAAACTTTTAAAGAAATTACTCTGACTCTGCACTTCAAGACCATTAAACACCCCTGTACTTTCTTCCTTGTGTGCCCAAGTTAGTCCTCCAGGTGAAAAGCGACAGTTTCTACTTTCCAAACAATTCAGCAGTATATATATATATATATATATATATTTTTTTTTGCCTCTACCTTCCACAATGACAATAGCTCCGACTGAAGTTGCATTTGCGCCTGGATTGCTGGACAATGGAATAAAAAAGGCTCGTTATGCTCTCTGCTTGCAAATTACATTACAAATCTTGTGTCTCTTTACCATTCACTCTTATGGAGCCCTTTGTGTTGTATGTCATGCCTTTAGAGTTTCGGCACCCTACGTGGATGCTCCCCAGGGACGCCTTCTAGTGTTGTTATTGTTGGCAAAGTGTGTGTAGAGGCATTCAATGTTGAGACTTTTGGAAATTTGTCTCCAGAATCACTTTAATATCGTATGGCACAGAAGAGTGCCATGGTTGAAATTATCTTAATTTATGATGAGATGAACTCTCCATTTCATTTCGACACATGAACGCTCACTGGTATGTCTAGTACTGCATTTAATTTTCCTTTCAAAGTATCCTATAGAAACAGGGTTGCAACAATATTTTTACATTTGGTTTTCCAAAACCACATTTATTGTTTCATAAATTATACTCACTGTACTGTGTAACATACTTTTTTTTCTGACCATATAAGTATATATGATGAAAATATGTTTGGAAAGCAAATTGTAAAATTGATGTTAATTAACAAATATTTTTCCCATAAAATATTTTGGGGGCACAGTTGGAATTCATTAGTGTTCCGTTTATAGTATTAAAAAACACAAACAGAAAAATGTTTAACAGATCCAAAATACAGTCTGAAAGCATTGCCAAAAACGAAAGAATGTCTGTTTTCGTTTTCATTATTATGCTCCACCATGGTCAGCGTGTGCACATTGTGAGATGAACATCATAATATTCATGAACTAATTTTGTCAGGCCTTTAATGGAAATTTGTACTCAATCTACTGTCACTCAGTGGCAAAGCTCATATTTGCACATGTTACGTCTCCAAATGTGTCAGGCAAAAACTCAAGCTCTCGCGTCTTTCATCATCTGTTTATTTCAGGCTTGTTTATGATATTACTTATTCATATGCAACTGACATTCACAAACACAGCATTTGCTTCTAAGTCCAATGCCGTTGGTTAAGGTGGTAAATACAATTTGCCAGAATCCCTCTTCATACCTCTTGGCGAAAGCAATTTACTTTCATCACAGTGTTTTCCGTTATCACTCAGAGTTTGTGGACATTAGGGAGAATGGGCTGTTTTCCCTCATCATTTCTGTTCATCAGGTTAATGCAACTTCAGTGCCAGCGAGCCTGGTTTTAAGACAGGTTAAGAGGCTTTGCAGGTTGTCATTATGTACACGGGGGGTATTCATAGCTCTCAAATTTAACATGATTGTGTCACTTGTTCTTTAGAACCTTCCAGCGCTGGTGTTCTGTGGCCACCCTAGTTCCAACATACAGCGCGTTGTCTAATCATGTGATGAAACACGTTTTTCTTTTGATGATCGTGAATCAAAGACACCAGCATCTCTAAACTGTCATAAAATGGAAAGACTGAGTAGCATTCAAGACAACTGTGACCGTGTCTGAGACAAAAAAAAGAAAGAGATCAACATACGGTTTGTGCCAGTATCATCCAGGCAGTCTGGTGCCCCAGCAAGACAGCAAAAAAGATAAAAGGAGAGGCAATTGTTCCTGACTTGCCCTCTGGCAGAGTTCTTATACAGGTGTCCACAAATGTATCTTATGTAATCTGAAGGGAGTCAAGGAGGCCTTCCAGGCAACATGGTACCCTCAAGGTACTCAGAACAAAAGGACAAAAACCCATACGTGGGCCATACTCTTGAACGCTCACCTTACGTGTGTCACAGAGCATGATGCTGTATTACATTTCCTCACTGTTTAAACCATGTTTTTTTGCCCATTCCTAATGTAAAGCTGTCATTGAGCTATTACTGTGTAACATTCTTGTGACAATTGCTTAATTTGGTGGTGTTAATTTAAAAAGTTACATCTGTGATATGTAAAATAGAGCAGGCACTGAAACTGACAAAAGCATGTGACAAGTATGAACAGTTAGATTGACACGTCATGATTAGCACTGGCTAGGTGTTACAGTGAAAATATTAATAATAAATAATGTTGATATATGCCTTATAAAACACCTGTAGCTTATTACATTTCCATAGTAAGAGAGGACAAGATCTACATCAGTTTTATTTACCTTTGGTTGCAAACCATTTATCCATGTCACGTTATCATATTTGCAATGGGAGAGTGGCTGAAGATATTTTAGGGATAAAGTTCCAAAGCTGAAAGTGTTATCTAGTTGAAAACACAGATCCACTGACTGACTCTCTGATGTCCACCAGTTATGGGGATAATGTATGGAGGGAACATAAGGTCAAGTAAATTTGCCAGACACAGGCGATTCATTTCATATTAGGGGTCAAATGGGCAGTTGCTGACTCCTGAGGATTTTGTCAAGTTACAAAAGGCATTCTCATGGACCTTGGAATAACTTCAAGTCTACTGTTATGACTCCACACACTACATACTGCACTGGTTGCTTCAAAAATGTTTTTTTTTTCCAATTAAACAAAGGTTTTTGAATAATTTAAGGATGCCAGGCTGCATTTATGATTTTGAAAAGAAGACACTACTTACGCTTAATATGTCTGGGCTGAATGTCTTTTCATTTCAAGACTGAATCTTTGCACCAATTGAAATCTAAGTATATTACTTGTGACAACTGACAGTGTGACTGCTTTAGATATTGTGTTCTCTTAAGGACCTGGTCCAGTACCAAAAAAATCATTATTGAAGCACCGTTACAAGCAATTCCTTTTTCTTTTGTATGTGTTTTGTTCTTTTGCAATTTCCAATACCTTTAAAGGTCTAAAATGCAAATGATGGTATTTCTTTTTGCCACAAAAATGCAGTCTTGGTTTTAAAATACAATGAACGGTTTTCTCCGTACAAAGTGAACACTTAGCATTAGCCTGCAGTGCAAAAATTGTGTTCTCTGGCCTTTAATGTGTTTGTCTTAAGGGAAATGCAATACGAATGAGGAAGAGTTAATCTTTAGCAATGGAGGGCAAAATATTTCTTGTACACATACTTGTTTATCAAATCATTCCTCAAAAACCAGTTATTTTCTGATAACATTTTGAAAAGTCTTTGGACAGATAGTAATCTCTTGATCCACACTTCAGCAGGTGAGCTTTTTATCTGTATCCTGTAACGACTTGTTTTAAAAGCAAATGGCCAACATTTGTCTCCACATCTGACATGTTTTAAGAGGTCAATATTAGAATCTCTGAAAGAATCCATGATCTATTGTGTTTGCTTTACTATAAGATTTTAAACTTTTTAGTTTTTCAGACTTACAGACGCTGTAAAATTGTCATGAGATTCTGATAGGTTACTGTTTTAATCATAGAACGTGAAGTACGTGATTAAACTTGGATATGCTTGGTTTGTAATCAAAATGTTTGATGGTCAAGTGATGCTGGTCTTCTTAAATTTAAATAATGTGACTGAATTAAACTGGGGAATGTAGATTAGAGTTAATCTTTGAGTGTTAAAATGGCTACATCTCCCAAATACACTGAGAAGGACCCACAAAAGGATTTATTGTGTCCTTAATCAATAACTGTATCTTAAGGTCACAAACAGGAAAGCAGTTAATCAAACCCACTACAAAAGCCCCTTAATAAATAAATAATTAAATAAATAAATAAATACATTTTGAAATTTGCAGGATAAAGTTAATTTTGATTTGTGGTTCTTGGTCAATAACTGTAAATTCCAGTCATAGCAAACACTACAATAAAAATGCAATTTGTAGAATGTCATCATCTAACAGCAGAAATGCATTTGCATCTCAAAACATATCCTTCATTTTTTTCTTTGTTTGTTTTCTTATGACAGAATGAGTACAGAACTAAACATTCCTAAAACCGCATGTTTACCTTGATGGTTTACTCATTCTTCTCTAAAATTCCATCTATAAGATTGGTATTCACATTATCTTTCTTCAGAACTCTTTTCTAAGATTTTCATCCTCTACAAAGTTCTATAGCAATAAACTATGAACAACTTAATCGGTTTATAAGTGATTGGGATCCGTTTAATACCTATAAAAATCCATAGTTATGTATGACTTAAAAGGTGGTTTCTGCTCTTCTGAGACCAAATTAAATCTCAGGATTTGCCTGCATCCATTAAAAAAAAAGTCTTGTAGTATTTGTACTGGATACTGTAGACTCTTTCATTTATGATCACACTTAAATCTTTAAAAGCCTGATCAGAATGCATTTGTACTTCCCAGGCCAAAATGGGATTACACCAAGTGAGGAAAATCTCTGGTTCCACAAAACACTCTTAAAATAATCTGTTCTGATGGCTCCTGGACAAGAAAGGGAACTGTGTGACATAATGACCTACCAACTGTCTAACAACCTCCATCACCTGCACACACACACACACACACACACACACACACACACACACACACACACA
>JABJVR010000065.1:6147123-6161056 GCA_025773905.1 Chitala chitala
CATGGGATTGGCTGATTAGCAATTTGTGTTACCAAGCAATTGAACAGGTGTACCTAATAAAGTGGCCGGTGAGTGTACATTAATACATACATATATAATATACATAATGTTGCTCTTTCAACACAAAACAGATTCTATTTACAAAGCTTTTACACCATCTTCCCCAGACAGTTATGGTACGGCCAACCTACAATGCACATGCATTGCCTGTACATTACAACGTAAACACATGGTACTGTCTTCAGTTTTTTTTTTCTTTTGTTTTACTTCCTTGGTAACATACCCAGAAATGTTAATCAGAATGTAAATAGACTAATTAAAACATGGATGAACGGATGAGTGGACGAACAGGGAAACAGAGTACTCTTCTCCAAACATATAAACCACAAAAAAACAGAAATAAGGTAGCGATTGTGCATGAGTTGCTTCATGAGTCTTTGTTTTTATTGTCAGCTCTATTTGTGGATCTGTAACTTGAATGAATGCTGGTATATGTATGTAAAGTGAATGCGACCTCATCTCCTGTACAAGAATCAACTGATCTCACTATGTCCTCATGAAAAGGATGGCCTTGAATGAATAGTTAGCCAGTCCACTAGGACTGTGTGCACTGAACATGATAGTGGAATGTCACAACACAGACTCTCTCTTGAGAGATCTCTCAGGACCCAAGAAGGGTCCATTGAAAGTGATTGTTGATTGTCCCCTGCCATTGTATTAAAAAAATCCAATGTTATGAGCTTACTTATGGCGTATGCCTAGGCCTTGAAGGATGCTGAGACAAGGAGAGTAAATGCCAACCATGATGGCCCAGATGAACTACTGAGGACCCTCAAGGCTCCTGTTCCCACAGACAGCCTAACAGGGGTATTATTGGCCCATCAAATACAGACCTCACCCACAAGCAGATGGAGGATCTGTGGGACATGGATGATGAAGAAATCTATGATGAGGATGACTTCACACCTCCTCTATGTCAGACCAGCTTACCCAGTGAGGGCTCTCCCTACCTCTCCCGCAGTGGAAATGGTAATAAGCACTATGGGGTTCTCCAGGAGTCTGAAGCAGAGTCTTAGCATTAAGTTCTGCTCCTTTCTGCTTCCACCCACCCCTGAAGAGCAGGCAGGCCCCATCAAGAGCAACGAACTCACCCTGCAGCCAACAAAGGTGCCAGGTACTGCAGAGACAATCGGAACAATGAAGGTAACATGGCTGAGGCTGAGGTTAGAAAACAGGAGGGCCCATTATGTGGCAAGGAACTGGTGTGTATCTACTGTTAGCAGTTAGGCCATAAGGCCTCAGTGTGTCCAGTGAGGAAACCAAAGTTGACCAGGTTCTGTTATTTGCCCACGGAAGGTGTTTTTCAGGGTGGGCTTCCCAGAAGAGATCCTCACAGACTAGGAAATGAATTTCACATCCAACTTGATTTAGCAGCTTCATTGCCAACTGGGCATCACATTAATAAAGATCAGTCCATATCATTCTTAAACAGATGGTCTGGTGGAGCAGTTTAACCAAACACTCAAAATCATGCTGAGGATGTTTGTAGTGGATACTGGTAAGGACTGGGACAGATGGCTGCCATTTCTAATTTTTGCCTATTTGGAGTTACCACAGGCATCCACTGAATTCTCCCCATTTGAGCTCCTATTTGGGTGGCACATTCAGGGCCCATTGGACCTGTTGAAGAAGAGCTGGGAGGTGCCCTCTTCAACATCATCAGACAAGGAATTGTCCATTACATCCCTCATATGCTGGATCACCTAAAGAAATACAGAGAGAAAGCCAGAGAAAACTTCCAACAAGCTCAACAGGCCCAGAAGAGTTGGTATGACCAGAATTCCCTCCAAAGAGAGTTCCAACCCAGTCAGAAGGTCTTGCTACTGCTTCCCTCAGATACTAACAAACTATTAGCTAAATGGCTGGGACCTTATATCATTAGCCACAAGATGGGACCTGTTACCTATGAGATTCATCACCCAGACAAGGGCAAAGAAAAACAAATATATCATGTAAATCTTATCAAGGAGTAGAAGGAGATGAACACTATGACCACTGACAGAGCCATGATGGTACAGAACGTTGGATGAAAAGAAGTAGGTGGAGTGTGACTTGGAAATATGGCAACACCAGACCCCAGTGGTGCTAGACCAGTTGAAGGAAGACCAGGTGGTTGAGCTGCAGCAGGTTTTCAAGAATACCCCCTCTTATTCAGTCAAAAGATAGGCGGTACGGTGGCGTGGTGGTTAACACTGTCGCTGCGCACCTCCAGGCCTGGGGTTCAATTCCCGCTTTGGGTCTGTGTGTGTGGAGTTTGTATGTTCTCCCTGTGCTTGGTGGGTTTTCTCCAGGTGCTACGGTTTCTTCCCACAGTCCAAAGACATACGGGTTAAGTTGATTAGTGTGTCCAAATTCCACGTAGTGTGCGTGCGCCCTATGGTGGGTTGGTGCCCTGCCCTGGGTGTGCTCTGGGAGGGGCTCCAGGTTTCCCTGCGACCCTCACCAGGAATAAGTGGTTAAGATAATGGATGGATGGATTCAGTCAAAAGCCTGGACAAACACATGTGCTGCAGAATGTGATTAACCTTAAAAATTCCACTCCAACCAGGAAGCCTCCTTATCGAGTGCCTGAAAGGCTGGTGGAACCTCTGATGAAAGATATGGAAGACATGCAGCAGCTGGGAGTATTTGAGCCATCCAAGAGCAAGTGGAGCAGCCCAGTAGTTGTTGTACCTAAAAAGAAACACTCACTGAGAGTTTGTTTGGACTTGCAATCTCAGTGCAGTTTCCCAGTTTGATGCATATCCCATGCCTCATATTGATGACCTGCTGGAGAGGATTGGAAAGACAAGGTATATCATTACCCTTGACTTCTATAATGGATATTAGCAGATCCCTATGGAGGAGAAATCTAAAGAGTACACTGCCTTCTGAACACCTTTAAACTTGTTCCAGTTCACAGTTATGCCATTTGGTTTGCACTGGGCATCGGTTACATTTCAATGCCTGATAAACCAGGCGTTGTGAGGCTGTGAAGACTGCAGTGCAACATATTTGGATGATGTCATAATCTATAACAACACCAGGAAAGATTATCTGGTGCCTTAACATTAAATCTACAAAAATATGACTGGGTCAAGCAGGATGTTTGAATAGCCACAGACCTCTAGAGCAGTAGAGACGTGTTCTCTGGAGTGATGAATTATGCTTCTCTGGCAAATGGACATGTCTGGGTTTGGTCATTGCCAGGAGAATGGTACTTGCCTGACTGCATTGGGCCAAGTGTAAAGTTTGGTGGAGAGGGGATTATGGTGTTGGGTTATTTTTCAGGGGTTGGGCTTGGTCCCTTAGTTCCAGTGAAGGGAACTCTTAAGGCATCAGCATACCAAGACATTTTGGACAATTTCATGCTCCCAACTTTGTCGGAACAGTTTGGGGATTGCCCCTTCCTGTTCCAACATGACTGTGCACCAGTGCACAAAGCAAGGTCCATAAAGACATGGATGAGTGTTACACCCCCCTCATCAGTGCCTGCTAGCCAGTCCTGAACAACCGCAAATGCATTTAATCATCACAATGACAGAACAACAATGCAAAGTATTACAGCATAGCATGTGTACTGAGCAGTCTGATGAACCCTTGTCTATGAGCTCCACGCCCTTGTGTATTCTCCTGACTCCCAGTACCTCTCTAACCCTCTGTGTCTCCCCTAGCCCCAGTCCTGACATCGGATTGACCTACTGGCTTCAACTACCCCTCGCTTGGATTAAAGACCATGTCTCAAGGATACCAATTAGGACTAGGTTTTGCCTCTTTAATAAAAGCTCTGCAAAGAGGATTCCAGCCTCCAGTGTGGTTCCTGGTCTATTACAATGAGCAAGTCTGAGGTGGAGGAACTTGACTGACCTGCCCACAGTCCTGACCTCAACCTGACAGAACACCTTTGGGATGATTTAGAGTGGAGACTGTGATGCGAGCCAGACCTTCTTGTCCACCATCAGTGCCTGACCTCACAAAAGTAACATAGTGTATTTAGACACAGGTAACTCCTGTATTTTGTATATTTTTTACGTTTCTATTTCTTCTTCTTCAGTTATGTTTGGATCCAGTGTTTTGCCAGTCATCTCCCAGGACAATAGCACTATGTAATGAGACTGTCCCAGTTTTATTAATAGATGCATTTTTAATGGCATTGTCTTCTGTATATTTTCATGTTCTATTGTCAGAACATGCTCTTCCCTTTTATTTTCTTGTGTTTTTCTCTTGGTTTCTTTTACTACAGTATGCCTTTTTGAAAATAACCTGTATAGTAAGAGAGTTGAAGATTACTGAGGTCTCCTAATTTCATAAACAGTGCTAGAGAATGCCCTGTTACACCAACTCTCCAATACACAATAAAGGCAAAACACATCAAGGTCAGCAAATACTAACATAGTATAGGTTAACAGTAAATGCCAGTTTTGCATATTTTATCACGATCTGGTTAGTGTAAACAGGCGTAATGTTTTTTTTTTTTGTATTTGTGAGATAGGTAAGTTTCATGTTTGTTTTATTTTGTTCTGTCATTTGGCATTGCTCTAATGCCTCTTTTCCCAAAGTCCCCATATCACCCTAGTTTTAGGACCTTCTGTGGTTCCCACTAAGTTAGGTGCATGGCCAGGCTTGAATGTAAGTGGTACTGGTTAAAGAGATAATTGAGTACACCTGTCAGGGTGCATAGAACTAGGAAGTTTATATAAGAACCCCATGTTTCTTTAGGAGGAATAGCCAGGTACATACATGGGGGGAGTAGCTGATAGAGACAGAGGAGAGAGAATCTGAATCATTTGAGAGGTTAGGTTTCATAGCCAAGCCTATCATTCCCTCAAGTATGCTAGGTGTCACCCTTCCCCTGATAAGTTATGGTTAATTTCATGATGTTTGGTCCTGAATCAAGAACTATGTCCCCTCCCATTCTCTGCGGTCTGCCAATGGGAAGAGACTGGTCTCACCTATCCTAAAAACTGGTAAACCTAGGCTATTCTCCTCTTTGGCACCTATATGGCAGAACTGCTTGCTTTGAGGACTTCATCATCGCTATCCACATTCCGCAAGCAACTGAAATCTCTTCAGGGAGCACTTCAGGACTTGACATGAAATATTTCCATGCTTTTATTTGCTTAGTTGTGGCAATGGAGTTGGCTGCTTGCTTGCAAATGTTTGTCTAGTTAATTCAGTTTCAGTTTCTTATGCTTTACTTGAATGACATTGTGACAATTGCCAGACTTAAACAGGTGCACAATGATGATAGAACAGCACTTACTGTTAGTAGATTCTCTAATACTGTTTGACCTCGTTTGTGACATGCACATGTACTAATATCCTTGTAAGTCGGTTTGGACAAAGGCGTCTGCAAAATAAATAAAATGTAATGTAAAATGTAACTCACCTGTTCTCACGTGGTCTGTGTGTATTTAAGCCCTTTACTGTTCCCTGTGCTTTGCCAGTTGTTGTATGGATGTAGCCTATGTTTGATTGGAAAGTCCATGGTCACCATAGCTGTTCCAAGTCCACTGTGTTACAAATAAACCCTCCCTGCACTTGGACTCAATCTCATCTCAGTTCCATCACATACGGAAATCGTTCCATTATGGCCGCACTGGGAGGTTTTTTTTTGTATTTTTGTTTGCTTGATGACATTTATTTGAGTTCTGTTCCCACCTCTGATTTAGTTCATTTTTGCTTCTCGCCTGTGCCCCCCCCCCCAGACCATGCTGACTTTACAGAATGTTTTACTTTGTGCATTACTCTTGTTTTCTTCTTGATCCTTTATTAATTTCATCATTAATAATATACCGTAGACTTTGTGTTAAATATTTTTTGTTTAACCACATCAGTGGTTGTTACTGTAAATATTTATTGAATTGTACTTTCTTCATCCTTTTTGTAAAAACCTCCTATGACCTATTTTTTAAATAAAATTTCAACATCCCTACATTCATTTTTATCCCCATTTTCTTTGTTCATTTGTTTGTAAGCCATTTATTTTGCATACTGTTGTTTGTCCATCATTTTGTATTGACTCACTTGTAAGCACAACGGTATAAGTTTATCACAGTTTCACTACAAACTTCAACCCTGTTATTGTGAACTCCACCCTACAGTACACCACGCTCACTCTGTGTAGTCTCCATCTGGTTTGCACTGTTTGTTACATATTGCCAACTTGTAACAATTGCATTTAATCAAAATACAATAAACAAGGACATAAAACTTATGGGATCAGTTGGCACCCTGGGATCACACTTATCCAATCTCTGTTGGCAAATAAACTGTGGTTATTGTCCATAGGAGAATATGTTTAAGATTTTGTAATTTGAAGCACTAAATATGCTCAAATGAAGTCATCCAGACAACTCCATGCTGGGCCTTTACAATGCCCCTCCCCCCAATTCTTAATTGACTGAAATTGCCACATCGCACTTGATTTTATCACCTACTTACCAAGATCAGCAGGCAGCACCACTATTCTGACAGCACTGGATCGGTTTTCAAAAATGTGCAGCTTAATCCCTTTGATTAAATTATCACCTACCATGAAATTAGCTAAATGCATTTCTTTTTATGGAATCCCTGAAGACACAATGTCAGACGGTGATGTGCATTTCACATCCCAAGTATGTCAAGTCTTGTCTCAAGACTTGGACATTTTGGAGATTCCTTGATTTGGATACCACCCCAACAGGCACACAGAACAGTAGTAATAAGAAGATTTCAACCTCAGGCTGAGACTTCTACGTTTAGTGAAATATGCTCAAAATTCAGCAATTAATTCTTCCCTTTCAGTGTGTTCTAGAGAATCTAGTGTCTTAAACTACCCACATCCAGCTTTGGGGAGCAGACTGTGTACAGTAAACCAGCATTGACTATTGCCATCCCCTCCACTTTTCCACACAATTCAAAGGTTCTAGTTGGGTATCATTAAGGTACACCTGTGCCTGCCATCAAAGCTGACTTCCTATTATAACAGCCCTTTTAAAATCTTCTGCCATAGAAATCCTGTTATCTACTCCCTCTTTTTACCCCCACATTTCTATATGTCTTTGTTGGAGCCCATTTTTTATGCTCTCATACGTTCTTCTGCCACTCCTTGCTCCTGCCATTCACCTATATAGTTATAAAATGGAGAGGTTTATATTGTGCATACCCTTCTGGTGTCCTGATGATGGCAAGGTCATCTGCAATACCTGGTTGAGTGGGAAGGGTATGACCCAGAAGAACAATCCTGGCTAAGGATATTTTTGATTCCATCTCAAATGAGGAGTTCCATATGGTCTACCCAGACTACCTTGCTGCTTAACCACAAAGACAGCTTTGTTTCCATGTTGCCAGGGTGTGTGGAGTCACTCCTAAAGAGAATGGTATTGTCATACATGTAACCAATCAGATAACCCCCCCTGATTTAGAACCACAATAAGCCTGGTTAAGAACAGTTTCCAGAATAATGATCATTATGTTAATTCCTTCATGTTCATGCTGTTTCATATATTAACAACCACCCACCACAGTTCATTCGAAAGCATTGTTTTCTTATAGTAGTTTTCTTATATGTCTCGTTTTCCTGTAGCCAATTTGTATTCACACCATTCCTCTCTTCAGGATGGAACTTGTCTATAATAAATAAATGTATATAATTTTCCTCTTCTGTAATACAGAAATGTGTATGATTGGCCCAGCTGTCAGACTCAGGAGTAATTAATATTTGGATGCCCTTTTATTCATCATTTGCCAAAAAAACAAGAAAAAATATAGTTGCAAGACTAACAAATCTGGCAGACTCATAGACAATCAGTTCTTTGCTCTCTGTCTAGTAATGATGCTGTTATGTCATAATCATGACCTTTATTCCTGACTGTCCATCACTATAGGCTCCATTCATCTGCACAACACCTGCTCACTATGTTAGATGCATAAATAAAATCCTTATTAAATTAACCTTCACAGACTTATTAACCACAGCATCAAGACTCTGCAATGAAGGCATAAAGCGTCTGTCAGAAAAAAACAAAATGCCACTAATCTGTTCTTTTTAGCAGGTGCCATATGCAAAAACTGGCTTTCTGCCTCACAGCACTCTAGGCACAATTAAAGTAACAAAGGCACAGCACACAAATTGAGCTGAGTTTGTAATAGGTGTCAAAATAAACATAAGGACTCCATAAATCAGTGGTATTAATGTGAATCTTCTGTAAAAGGTCAGCTGTTATATATAATGTGCAGCAACCTTCCAAAACACAAGTTAATATCAGCTTAGAGCATACTAAGAACATCTGTTGCCATAGCCACAATATTTCTTATATGTCCGTTTTTTTTTTTTTTTTTTCCTGCCTGTAGAGTAATGCAAGTGTTAAACCAAACACACACATGTAGAATGCACAACAACCATGTAGACTGGAAAAGTATTAGCAAGACAATTTACCGTGTGTTCTCACATATGTTTGCAAGGTTTTATTTGCTAATAAAACCGTTTACTGAAGTTGTATCAAGGTTAAAAGGAGCATCTAAAAAGGGTTGATGAGACAGGGCAGTTTTTAGGTGAAGCGTATTTTGTACTGGCTGATGTGCAAATGCACCAGCGGAGTGGAAAAGTCATTAACACTAATTAATCATGCAGGAGCTGCTGCTGGCTGTGTCTACGGCCGCCCAGGGTGTACTCTGGAGTGTTAATAGTATGTCGTCAATCTTAATTTAGGCTGTAATTTGGTTAAGCGTCGTGCGGTCCTCTCGCCTTTCTTCTCAGACCATTAGCACTCTCTTGAGCATCTCTGTTGTCTTCACCCAGCTCTTTCAGCTCCCTGCAGTAATGACTCAAACACAATGGTCACGTCTGACAAAGCCACACGTGAGTGCTGTGTGCGTTCTCAAAAGAAAATTGATGCTTATAGCTAATATGGTTAGGGACCTCTCAAATACAAATTTAAAAATGTTTTTTTTTTTCCATAAGAAATATAATAATATGTATAATTCTTGTTTGTTATTTTTTCCTGTTATTGGAACTGTTTTGCCATGACAGCTGTGATTCTATTAGCAAACCTTTTTTGCATAAAGATAACTGTGTCCAAACGGAATACAAAAGTAGCGGAAAATTACAGCAGGGATATTTGGATATAATTCTGTGTCAACAGTAATGTTAATATTAATAAATAGCAGAGACTGGGGGTCATGCACATGGAGGTGCAGTTATGGCTGTGATTTATGAAATGACATTTGATAAACATTGCATAGAGAACAGAACAACATCCCACCTGAATAGAAAATCACATCATTACTCGGTTATGATCTATAGGAATTTCTGTTGAAAACTCAAATCTTAACAAACCTTAATAAAGAATCTTAATAAATTCAGTAGTCGCAATGGCAACCATATTTGAATGTTTGCATTTAAAAAGCAGGCTGAATTCTAAACTAAATTGTATGATATATAAAATTAAGCCAGGGAAAGTCATTCACCCCTGTCTGTAGACCCTGGGGATGGGGGGGTTACTTCTACTGATTTCAGGCATAGGTATGTGTTGCAGTAAAGACCTCTATTTTGACAGCATTCTGAGTACTAAAAGACCCCTATATTCAGATGGCTGAGTACAGAAACTCCCCCTGCTTTGACCACTATTGTGGATTAGAAGATCCCTGTTTTCTCAATTCTGAGATCAAGCCCACTGACAGGTGGGCAGACCCAACACACACAGTCAACATCATTAACTATTTAACCTATTTGGACATGCTTAAATTCAACAAACCATATACTGGTATTAGTCAGTGAATGACAAACATGTGCTAAAGCTATTCCTGTGTGTGTTTTGAATGCAATTGTCTTTGATGAATGTGCAAATATTATACATTTCATAATTTATCTTTTTTTTTCCACAATATACAATATAAGTATATTTTCCAGTAGAAAAGCTATGTTGTACTGGTTCAATACCATCATACAATGACCCTGAGTATTGAGATTTTAGAGTACTGAAAGACCCCAGTTTTATGAAGTAATAGGTATTGTAAGTGACAGATGACCAGGGCACACCCCTACTAGGTACGTGTGACAGTGCCTCTCCCACTAATAGGCTGGTGTTCCCACTGAAAGTGATTACATTTACATTTTTTAGGATGCACCAAAGGAGACATTTCCATGGGTACTCCCAAAGCTGTGGCACCCAGTGAGGAGGCCCTGCTTGATCGCCTCTCCCCAAAGGAAAAACATATGAGTTGGATGAGTTCAGGGGCCTCCTCAGTCCTTTTTAGGGTGTATGTAGGTGTGACAACTACTTGTCTGATATTGGGGCCATCTTGGGTGTCAACGGACAGGGAGATCCAAGGTCTCCTTTGTTTTAAGGTTTTAGTGTTCTAACCCTCTTTAACCTTTTAACCTTCATTCTCCAATAGCAGATTTTAAGGTTTTAACCATTAACGTCAAAGGCTGAGGAATCCTCTAAAAAGGACTGTGGTCTTTGAAGACTTGGCATCCTCCCCCTTCTCTAAAACGTGGGTGGCGCCCACCTGACAGACATTGGCATACTGTTTGGTGACTGAGCTTTCGAAAGGGTGACCACCTTCAGGTGAAGCAGGAAAGTATATTGGGAGTGGATGCCACCTGCAGAAGACAACAGATCTGTATGATGTGCATCTACACTTCAGAGGAGGCCTAGTCATGCATCATATTTTTTGAGGTACCATCCCAATTCTGTCACTAACAGACACTTAAGTTTAGCAGGGAACTATTTTTGGAAAGGAGGGGGAATGTCAGCACTAAACATTTTTGAAGTAATCCCCAGCTTTAGCCTTAATGACAATATTAAATGTTGCAACCCCACAGATCCAGGTTTAAACTGGCACAGCAGTCATGTGGCCAGTAGCTGGCTGGACTTCATCTTGGCTTTGCACCCTGTTGTTATTAACAGGCACTTTTTGTTTCTGCTGTAGTTCTCTGACCACATGTCATTGGAACCACTGTTTCCTTTAACGTCACTATCTACTACTGGACTAATACTGGGCTACTGGAAGCTGAACATGGAGATGTTACAAGAGAGACTATTTCAGCCTGTCTTCAGGGAACATTTTTTGGCATGATGAGGATGCAAGGTAGCCTACCCCTCCATGGCTGCTTGGTGGGAAAGCATGGAAGGGAGGGTTAAAGCTCTCAGAATCCACTACTATAGCCAATTGAAAGCCCAAAGGCTTTACAAAATCTTTATTTTAGAGGATAAGCTGCAACAAGAATAGGCCTGCCATAACAATGGAAGCAATTTTAACCACAAAAATGTACAAACCCTTAAGACTTAGGGTTCTGCACGAATAGTTGGCTATGGCTCTCCAGTTTAAAGCCAGGTTATGTTTTGCTAATGAGAAGCGCACTGCCCTCTTTTTTTAAAAGGTCTGAAAGGCCCAGGAGAGGAAGTCTTTCACCTTCTGGATGCTAGGGGTTGCTAGAGAATTTTATTCTAATGTTTTTAAAGGAGAGAGACAAACTTTCATTTAGGGGAGCACTTTTATCTTACATTGAGCCTGCTCTTCCCAGCGCTACTCAGGACAAATTAGAGGCTCCCTTTACTCTAGCCAAGCTGAACAAGTTACTTGAGAAGATGAACCGGTGCAAGGTTCTTGGCCTCAGCGGACTCCTAGTAGAGTTCTAGTCCATGTTCTGGGACACGCTTGGGCAAGAGATACTAGAGGTAGCTGAGAACATAGGGCAGGCACACCGAGAGCATAAGGGTGGGAGTGCTTTTTTTTGTTGTACAAGAAGGGCAGCCACTCTGACTTGGCCAGCTGGAGGCCCTTGAACATTCTTTGTGTTGATGTTAAATTAATTGCAAAACCCCTGTTACGGTACCTGAAGAAAACCATGTCACTCCTGGTTCACAGCAACCAGACCCTGTCAGATCTGTGACTTGCAATCTCCACCTAATCTGGGACGCGATCACCTGGGTCAAGGACAGAAATATTCCTCTGGCGCTGGTGAGCTTAGACCAATAGAAGGCATTTCACCAGGTAGACCACTGCTTCCTGGTTAAGGTTTTGTGCAGGCTAGGTTTTGGGTTCAGATTTTTAGGATTGATAGATGTGTTGTTCGTAGAGTTTGTAAGAAGAGATTCTATCAACAGCCCCCTCAGCCAGGTGGTTCCCCAGGCTAGTGCAGTGAGACAGGGGTGCCCTCTCTCCCTGTTTTTCTACATGCTGTATATAGAGCTGCTGGCAGCTGCCATCAGAGCCCATCATGAAGTAAATAATTTGCTCCTGCCAGGGAGTAATATTAAGGTGGTAAAACTGGCCCAGTATGCATATAACACCACATTATTATTGTGCTCAGACTAGTTGCTTGGCCAGGCCTTAGACGTGGTTCAAGCATTCAGTTCAAGCATGCAGATTAGCTTCCACAGATGTGCTGTACCTCAGTCAGTCAGTGGTCAAGTATTTTGGCAGCTAGAAGGCCAAAAGGGACATAGCCAGAGGTCTCTCCCTCAAGGATAGTCTACTGGGTGTCTACTTTTTAGCAGGAGATTTGTCGTGAAGTAACGAGGGAATGGACTATACCTGGTCAATTAACTTTTTGTTAGTTGGTTGTCCAAATACCTTTGAGCCCCTGAAAATGGAGGTACTCTGCTTAAAATGAAAGTCTACACTTGTTTTATTTCAAATCCTTTGTTGCGGTATTTGGATCATTGTCCAAATACTTGTGGACCTGGCTGTAAATGGTGTTTGTGGAACTGTTGTATAGTTGTAGGCTCCTGACTTCAGTCTCATACCTATGACCGCATCGCAGCCATGCTGATATTCATCAACAACAGCACTCCATCTTGTGTGATATTACTCTACTAAAATCATAGACTGATAACTATGTAGCCGTGATGGTTGAGCTGGCATTCCCTTTGGGTGACCATGCCCCCTCCTGCACTTTCTCCTATTCTGGTGTTACCCCGTCTCATTTCTCATGTCTTTTTTCTTTGTCATTTCTATCTTGTTTAGTTTATATACAATCTATGTTTGGCCTGTTAGCATAAATTCCATTCCTAACACTTCTGTTTCACTTCATCTGTTTCTTGTTTCCTGTCTCCTTTCTATTTTAGCCTGCTGTCAGCCTTGTTCTGACCCTGTTTGGTCCCTTAAGCAGACCTGTTGTAAACAAATGTATTCCTTACGCTTGATTGCGTATTGTTCTTGTTCTGTTTTCATCATGGTTCCTAGTCCTGTCCATCTCCCTAGTTTCACCTTGTACACATCTAGTCTAGTGTTCTTGTTTTGGTTTCACTTGTCCTGTAAAATAAAACACTCTGCAACTAGCCATTTTCTGTCTGGCCTGTGTTGGTCTCTGACCAAAATGTTACAATACAAATTTTAGTGTTTTGGTAATATTTGGGAGAATTGGTTTAGAGTTTTTAGAAAACTTGAAAATGCATTGTCTATCCAATTTATAATAATGTAAGTAATTTTTGATATAGTTTTTTCTTACATGAGTAGTTAACCCTTTGAGGGACTGGTTAAATGTGTGGTAGAAGCATTTTACATTAAAGAAACTGCAGTTTTTGTTGCATAAAAAATACTGAGTTTGGTTTTCATTGCCCTGTGGAATGCAAAAATATAGAAAAATACGTGTAGTGTTTTTCTGGGTGTGTTCTTTAAGGAATTAACAACATTAATTTGATTTATATTTAAATCGATGTTTTCATACAATCATGGTTCACAACTAAGTGAGTCAGTTAACATCATGCTTAAAGTCAAGCATAACATTTGCAGCAAGTCCTTGTGGACATCTTTTAGATTACATAGGCTAGAAGACAACCCCTGTACATTCAGGTTGTATTACTTTATATTTTTTACCTGCAAATTATATTCAATTCAATTCAATTCAATTTATTTTTATATAGCGCCTTTCGCAACAGCATGCCTCAAAGCGCTTTACAGA
>JABJVR010000065.1:6175639-6203598 GCA_025773905.1 Chitala chitala
GGGACCATCATTTGTTTTCCAACAGGACAATGACCCCAAACACACCTCTAGTTATATAAGAGCTATTTGTCCAAGAAGGAGAGTGATGGAGAGCTGCATCAGATGACCTGGTCACCACAATCACCCGATCTAAATCCAACTGAGATGGTTTGGGATGAGTTGGCCCAGAGAGTAAAGGAAAAGCAGCCAATAAGTACTAAACACGTCTGGGAACTCCTTCAAGATTGTTGGAAAACCATTCCAGGTGACTACCTCATGAGGCTGCCTGACAGAATGCTACGTTTTGTTGGCTACATAATTCTTCATTTGTTCTGTCATAATTTCAATGTCTTCAGTGTTAATATGCAATGTTGAAAACAATAAAAATAAAGAAAAACCATTGAATAAGAAGGTATGTAGAAACCCGGGTGAATGGTAGTGTACATTCCAGAGATGGTATTTGTCTGGACCCCAAACTACATATGGAAGCTCTAAAGCCTAGTTTGTTTAAGAGTTAAAACAAAAGTGTCAGTAGTGACCCTTCTTGGAGATGATGTAGTGGTTACATAATATATGGAAGACTTTCAGAACTGATCAATTGTTTTCTGTTAGCATTTGGATTCACTATCAGACTGAGAAACACCTATGGTAGTATCCAGGATTTCAGTCAGACACCTTTTAAGATTAGATAAGATAGGTGAAATGCAACAAAACTATTCAACAACCATATTCATGAGCAAAAGCCATGCATAATATCATGGTTATCGTGGTAAAAGTAATTATAATGCATTCAAAAAAACTTGTTTAATGTTTAATTACATTAATTTAATTTTCTTTGATCACATTTAGCGTATTCACAATTATATGCAAATTTACAGGCTATTTTAATATTTCTAAATAACTTAGTTCATAATTGTCAATTGTTAATAGTTAACATTATTACTTTTTAGTTAATCATTAATAATAAATTTGAGCCCGTGACAAGGCTGAACAGGCAGGCCCAGAGGGTGTAGAGGCAGGCAATGAGGCCCACTGTGCAGGTGATGAGAGAG
Organism: Chitala chitala; assembly: GCA_025773905.1. Lineage (NCBI taxonomy): Eukaryota > Metazoa > Chordata > Actinopteri > Osteoglossiformes > Notopteridae > Chitala > Chitala chitala. The sequence goes on from JABJVR010000065.1 coordinate 6,176,671, forward strand.
GTTGGACCTTCTCTCGGACCTGGGAGCTGGATTGGGCCTTCTCTTGGTACTTGGAGCCAGACTGGGCCTCCTCTGGGCTCTTAGAGCCAGACAGGAGTACAGGTAGCACGGAAACCTGAGCTACAGGATGTGTGGGGAACAGGGTTGCAGGAGGCATGGAGACATTGGAGCCAGGCTGAGCTGCAGGGTCTGCAGCGAGAAACATAGGGACCTGAGAGCCAGGTTGTGTTGTTGGTGCAACTGTAGGAGACACAAGGACCTGACAGCCAGACTAACATGCAGGCACTGAAGCCTGGGAGCAGGGCTGATCTGCCGGCGACACAGGGAACAAAGACCCGGGTTGAGCGGCAGGTAGTGCGGGAGCCAGAGACTGGAGTTGAGCTGCAGGCATTACAAGAAGTGTGGAGCTGAGCTTGGTGGCCAGCAGAAAACGGGGTTCAAGGGACCCCTTCTGGACCCTGCAGGCCAGGCTGAAGCAAGGGTAATGGGTCCAGACAGCAGGGCTGGTATACGGGAACCATGCAGCAAGGCTAAAGTACTGGGTCCATGCAGTAAGACTGGAGTACTAAGTATGTGCAGCCAGGCTGAGATTCAGCCCTGAACAGGGCAGGCACGAACAGAGCAGGCACAGATGACGCAGACAAACTTATGCAACAAAGGACACCGGACTGAGCTGGGGACACCAGATACAAGAGAATCTGGCTGAAGCATGGGTATGGGACTCGGAAGTCTGGTTTGCACAGGCACTGGTAAAATGGACAATGGCAATGGAGAATTCAGGCTGAGACGAGGTTGCCATGGAAAAAGCAGACAAAGCGAGATATAAAGGACATGGGGAGTCAGACTGAGACCTGAACCGAAAGCCAGTATGATCAGTTGGATTCATGGGCATGGGATTCAGAGAACAGGATTGAGGAGACTGGGTGGAGGCTGAAATACCAGGCATCAAGGATAGGAGGCTAGACAGTATCTCTGTGGAACAGGTGAAACGGGTCAACAAAGTCCTAAGACTGGAAGAAGTTTGCAGATCACAAGTAACTCAGATAGGGGTCAAGGCGTCTGGGGACCTGTGGTGACGAAGTGCGTTGTTGGACCCTGAGCTGTCCCTTGTTTGGTTCTATTTGGTGTGCCACACTAGAACACATGGGAGAAACCTGAACAGAGATGTCCACGGTGTCCCACTCATTCTCATTCTGAGCCTCTACAAGCCATGCAGGAGGATCCACTATTTTTAAAGGATAACCCTGCAGAATCCACGCTGTTACATCCCAAAATAATAGTCCCCCATGTGCAGCTGCAGGAGACTTGGCAAAAATATAGAGTTGGCCACAAAAGTCCTCATAGTCAGCCACAGGTTTCTCCAAAAACTTCCACTTTGTCTTTGCCCATTTAGCTGTGAGCCTCTTTATCAAGATTTTTCCACATCCGTTTTGTATTTATATGGGTTTGAATCAAAATACACTCAAAAATTCATAAAAGAAATCCCCAATCTTTTATGGTGCTCCATCAAAACAGGCACGGTGGGCTCAAGAGCCCTTCACTCTGCTAAGCCTCTTTTCATGGCCGGCTGTTCTGCAACAAGTGGCAAGGAAGGCAACAGTGGTGTAACAGAACTTTTTAAGCACTGTGAGGATTTATTTTTTATTTGTCCCATAATTTTATTAATACCTGGCTTGTGAATTGTTTTACATTACCAAAAGCAGTACTCTGTGGAATTATGCACTGATTTGAGTTTACCTTTACAAAGACCAACTGCCAAAAAGCATTTCTTTTAACAACACTTAACTTTTTGACCACACAGAACTGTGTGACAGGTTGGAAATAGCATACAAGTCAACATATAAGCAACTACTGTAAATTTTACAAATTTTTGAAAGTCTGAAACGCTTACGGTCGTATTTCAATAATCTTGTGGATTTCTAGTTTTTTCATCTATAACCATTTTATTAATTTTTAATTTGTGTGTATGTGTGTTTCTGCCTAAATGGATAGAGCTAATAAAGGGAGTAATTGTGCCTGCAAAAGAAGAACAGTATGGTCACTGTACAGTTTGTCTGCGAGACTTTAAAGTTGCGACTTTAAACGTTTATGATAACAGAACATATAAAGTGAAATCCTCACCAGCGAAAAACACATTGAAATTAAAATCAGCACCAAATGACTTTGCTATATTAAAAGCTCAAAACACACCTTGGAATGTTTTGAAGGCTTCATTTTGTACTCACTGACAATCCTCTTCTTTGCGTTATTTCTCTCTGCCGTCATCTCACTGTGCAAAGAAGGGTTAAATTTCTTTATTACATATGCATGTAGGTGATTTATATAGCTGTACATATTTGTTGCAGGGTGACAACCGGTGCTGTTGCAGAATATGCACAATTCCAAGATGAGTGATTTAGAAATTGGAAATTGCACATTTTTGTGTGTGTACACCAATTTTTATAAATCCTAATTTTGTGCATACGCAAGTTTCTCCTTTTTCTGCCTAAACTAATTTTCCCATTAGAATCCACGAAAAGTTTCATAAATGAGACCCCTGGTGCCCAACAATACAAAGGGCTTTTGGGCTGTCTACTGAGAAGAGAAGCAAACTAGCAGTGATAAAGATCAAGGCTGTGAAGTCATAGTCATGCAGTTTTATAAGCAATATTGGGTTACCGAAGGCAGAGTGGGTAAAATGTACCAACTCCCACTCCACTTAAATGCACTGTATATGCCGGTGTATAGGTCTATAGCAGTATATAAGTCAATCCCCAAAAATTTGAGGTGTAATACAGATTTATGGAAATAATTCGCCAGATAACATAATACCTAAAATATCATTCAAATTTTAGGTCTAGACTAGGCCTGCAGACTTGTACACTTATGATTGGGTCTAGGCTAGGCGACAGAAATCAATGAACTGTTCTTGTATATGATAGGTTATTTTATTTTATTATATGATTCATAAGATGGTCAAAGTAGGTCCTACTCCAGCTATAGAGTAGGAGTCATGTAGTCACGAGTTGGTGGTTTGATAAATTGAGGAGTCGGAGTGAAAGGTTTTATGTACTGTGAAGGAAAAGTGGCGGAACTAGAGTTCCACGAATTATTATCCAAGAAAAAATATTGTTTATTAAATGTACAGCTATACCACACAGTGAACTACAAAGCTTCAAATGCATTTCAACACAAGCTCTGCAAAGAATTTTTTTCAATGTATACGTCCTTATTTGCTGGCAACTAAGATTGCCAGCAAATAAACTAAATTTATCTTTAAAGAAACAACATTGCATATTCCTGTATTATATCAATATGATATAATGTACTATACTATCATATACAGTATATCAATATTGTACAGTACATTTGAAATAGGATTAAGGTGTAAATATACTGTTGTTTTCAAATCAAGAGAATTGGGAACACAGGTATTATGGTTATGTGACTTCAGAATATTAGTGTAAGACTAATTAAAGACAATGCAAAAAAATATATATATTCAATTGAGCCTTGTTGTGACATTTTCAAATAAATTTCTCATGGGACAAAATCTGTAAAATGTGAATATCACATCTCATCAAACACTTTCCAGCTTGTCCTGTTAGTAGTGTGTGATAGCCAAACCACTTTATATTACATAAAATAAGAAAAATAAGTAAAATTGATCATGATGACGCATCCTCATATAAATATTACATAACTACCCGTACACTTCACTGGAGTACAATGTCTTCGATTTGTTGAATAAACACTGAACATTTTGGTGCGAAAATTAACTGTAAAATCTCAGATAAAATGTACATCACATAGTACACTAACACAATTCCAAATTTTGCTATAGTGTTAAATTCTAAATTCCCATTGATAATCATGATGGTATATTTCACTATCAGTCTCCACTAAATTTGAGTGAGTAGCACTTATAGCAAGCATGTAAAATGCTCAAAACAAAATAGCAAAGCACATCCTTAAAAAATCACTGGAAAAGAAATCCAGTGCAATTAAAGTAAGGATAGATTTGAAGTGATAACTATTGCTTTAATGTAAGTTTTTTTCACTGGTTTATGTAAATCATGAAGTCTTCACACATATCCTGGAGCCAAAAAATAAAAAATTATGCTGAAGCAAATGGAGGAAAAAATAGATAACATTTAATAAAATTAAGGAATTAATCAAAATAAATTCAAATATTCATACTGGAATATTATATTCATTAAAAATAATTATGTAGTAAATATAAAAGTGAAAGTTATGTTCATTGACTGAAAATGCACATTAACTCAAAAAAACAACTTTAGACATTGTTATACTATGTATAATGTGTAACCAGACATAACAAAGTTAAAAAAGAAAATTATATGCATTATATGTGAGACTTATATGTATATTTTAACATTGCAGGTGCAAAAAGGACATAAAAAAACTGATCAATACATTTTGCATTTGAAACCATACCTGCATACATACATTACCCAGCCACTTGCATGTTTTTGCAGGGTCATGGGTAGCCTGGAGCCTAACCCAGGCAGCCTAGGGCACAAGGCAGGAAACATCCTGGACAGGGTGCTAACCCATGACAGGGCAGACACACACCCACCACCACAAATGCTACCGGCAATCTAAAGTTCCCAATTCACCTAACCTGCATAGATTTGAATTGTGGGAGAAAACCAGAAAACCCAAAGGAAACTCACACAAGCACAGGGAGAACATGCAAACTCCACGAAGACAACACCGAGGACTAGATTCGACTCCACTAACTTGGAGATAACAGCGCTACCCACTGATTCACTGTACACAATCGGAGTTGTATCTGAAATGACTATAAAGTTAGCTATGAAGGTGAACATAATAATTGTCATTCGTGATATTTCATTGGTCATTTAATACCTGTACTGTCAATTTGTTTTCATAAAGCAGCAGTTAACATTAACAGTAACTTTTTTTAAAAGAAGAAAAATATGCATTAGCATCATTCAAATTACAATAAAGAAAAATGGAAATTGTAATTTCAAAAATCACTATCTTATAATAGCCAGCATGCTTCATTTTATAACATTAATTACAAAATGTAACTGGAGGTCGTAGCAGAAATCCTATACACTGAAACAATCGCTAACTTCATACACTCAGTCAAATCAAATTAATGACATTAAATTGCATATTGTGGCAAAAAATACACCAAATGTCCAGACAAAATCAAGTAATTTTACCTAGTTCCCCACCTGTAAAGTAAGGAAAAATACAATGACTAAACTATATTCACTGTCCATCTCACCTGATGCACCTAATATGGCTTTTATTTTTATCAAGTAGTAATATGCCTTAAAATGTTCTAAAAATCATCATTGCTGCCCCAGCTACTTATAGCCAGCCTAATGTATTTCATGACATCTGTTAAAATACACAGCAATGATGATTGAAACATGACGATTTTATAAAAAGGACCACGACAGCAGCATGGAGTCGGTCGTTCCAAATACTATACAAAATCATCAAAAACAAAAAAGTCGAAAAAAAGTCACGTATATACCAAGAACAATAACAACGTTATAAACTTCAGCATGTTCACTGTGACAGTTAATATGGCAGTTGCTCATTTTGCATGGTTACGTCAGTCTCAATGATTCACATTCATATTCTGGAGAGAAATTTACAAGGCTGTTTTAATAGCTTTCAAACTGAAGCACAAACAACACTGTCCAGTGAAGATGGCACAATGGCACACAGGTGCTGGGGATGTGGTCTTAGCCTCTGGGACCAGGAGACTAAGTCCAAGATTTTTAATTTTATTAACTAGCATTAATTATTACACATGTACCATACAGTATACGCTTACAGTAGATATATATTGTATGTACATATAATACATACACACACACATACACTACACACCTGCTACAACAGAACTATACTTTTGACTACACTTTCAAATTGGCTAATCTGATGGTAAATTGTTGACCTGCAGTATTATACAATAACATACCACCTGAGTTTTGGGATGTTTTCTATGAAGGAAAACATACATTACTTTTTATTTTCACTACTACACATTATTAAATGAATTATTTTTAATGCAACTGCTGTACTTAAAAGCAGCACGTATCATATCAGAAAAACACCAAAAAGGCACAGGATTATCTGGAAAATATAAAATAAAAAGTAAAAAATATATATTTTTACAATACCACTAAACATTTGTCTTCATTTCTGGGTAAACCCTATGTACTCAGCTGTACCAAAAATAATTAGTGTTTTATAATTGTCTTTTGTTATTCAGTGTCCTCAGTAAAAATGGAAATCATAATAAGAAACTGACCTAGCAAATAAGCAACAAACAGGTCATAATATTGAACAGTAAGTTGTGTATCATGTTTAAACAGATAATTCTAGCCTTAACATTTTAAACATACATAGGCTACTATATGATACACATGAAAAATTACAGGCCATCAAAATTTCAAATTCAGAATGATTATACAAATATATGAAAACATTCAAGGATATTTTCAGTGTTTACCCATTTGCTGAAATAAACTCTATAAAAAGATACTTTCATTTCATTAACTTAATTTTACAAAAGATTCAACAAAGTGATATCTTGCCATTAATTTTAGTGTTAGAACTACGGGCCTTGAAGCTAGAGGTCAACTACTAGAATCACTTCAGGGCCAAATTTAGCAGACTCACAGAATGATCCATAAGGTCTCATTAACTGGTTTAGTGCACTATCCTGGTCCCCACACAAATAGTCTGGGCGTGGAGTTACCACTTTAGCATCACTGTCTCCCACACCATGTGTCAGAGGATGGTAGGTAGACTAATATAATCTTGTAATTGCCTCTGACAATGCCAGGACACCATGATCAGTTAGACTTACCTGTTTTCAGCAAACTGCTTACTTGTTCTTTGTTAGAATTGAAATTATTTGATTAAATAAAAATAATCAAGAACCCTATCAAATGTGCCTTTTTCCAGATTTTTGTCATGGATTACTTCTCATCATACCACACATCAAAAATGCATCAACTTGCACAAGATATCCCACACAATTTTGGTTTTTAACCTTTTCGCACAAAGAAATTTCTGGTTCACCACATTTCTGTCTTTTAATAAAAGCATGAAATAACTGCTAAAGTACCTTCTTATCTTAACTTGCAAACAAAAGCTTTTTATGCAGTATGTATGTATATAACTTTTCTATAGCAAAAGATATATATATTGTAAATAACTGTCCATGAGTAAACTCTAAACACAAATATCTTGAAGTTATCTATTTTCCATTATTATCATAGTGAAGCCATTTCATGTTTAAACACTATAATTCCATGTATATACTACAACCAGAAGAGGATTAACCCTGAAGTTCACAGAGAAGACCCCCCCATTACTGCCAAAAAGGACCATAAGAAATGTTTCTGACTTCATTAACCTTGACCTTTCAAGACCATTGTACAACAGTCTATGTCTGCTGCTCACTTGTATATTGAAAAGAAATACAATCTAGAACAAGTCCAAAGTTCAGAATTCTCTTAAACAGCTGATCTTTAACCACTATCAATTTTAAAAATATGCTAACTTACCTGCCAGTTCACTAATTATTGTTATTGCACTTGTTTTCGGTTTCCCAGAAAAAAAAACTAGCCTCAAAAAAAGTATGAGCTATTTACACAAAGTCCAGGAACATGCAAGCATATGCACTACAACATTTGTAATGAGTACATGAGGTAAGACAGTCAACATCTAACAACACTATTGGGATTTAAACAAAAAATATAATTTAATGTTCAAAAACTGTCAAAAAGCAATATCCCATCTTCCTTATTTGATGGACAGTGTTTCAAACATATTTCTACATTGACTGTAAGTACAAAACCTCTGTTCTAATGGCTAAACCACTTTCAGAATGCCTAAGGTGAGAATTCAAATATTTAATTGCAAAAGAAAGGTCATTTAAAATATCTTGTCAGAAAAATTTGTAAGATTTAGTAATAGTATTCAATTTTTCTTTTTACAGAAAACAATTTTGATCAGCTTACAAACTTATATTTAGCTTTATGGCACTATGAACAGGAAAAAAATTAACATTTTTCATCAAGTATAAAATGATGGTGAAATGGGTGATACCAGCCCGTATACTTTCGAACAGCTTTTATAACATACTGATTTCCTTTTGTGTAACATGTACCCAATGATAACTGAAACTTTCATTTTCAAAAGAGACACTAACCAATTCAGAGCATAGTTACTGTACAATCAGTTGTACAAAACAAATCGGTAGACTGAAAACTGTTATGAAATTACATACTTGGCTGCGCATACTTGAAGTCCTGTTACCATTTGAGCTCCAAACCAGATTGGGTCAAAGATGCTTTTCCATGTGGACCAGATGGGACCTGATATAGGTTTGGCGTCAAATTGACTTTCTACTCCAGAGAGTGAAATTCAGCACAAAGGAAAAGCAAAACGTGCATGACAATGCAACAGGGGTGTAAACAATGACCTTGTTTAAGTAATGTTACTTTAACCTCTGAAAAAATGCTTAGTTCTTGGTTTTAAAATTTCAATTTATTCCAATTTCAATCTATTTTGAAATAGCACCTTTCACAACAAGTTATGTCAAAGCGCTTTAGAGAAAGAAATTACAAATAATACACAATTAACAGCAGAATTAACAGCAGGTGGATAATTGAGGTTAAAGATATAACAAAGGAGGAGAGCTGCAAAGTCTGAGATATAATCCTGAAAGGTCAAGACGAATGAACACATTTGAATTTTTAAATGCAGGCCTTATAGCCTAACCCCAGAATATATTCTATAATATTTTTGGTTCAGAATTGAAACGGTAAAAATGAACAACATTAAACTAGCTTTTGCTAGTTTTGTAGCAGTGCAATTTGTGCTTCTTCTCCATAATAATGTGGGTTAACATTACATAACATCCAAATTTAACATCAAAGTATCATACAAATAATATTTTCTATTATTAGAAATACTAGTTTCACAAATATAAATACCATAATTTGTATACATGCAAAGTATTTTTAAACTGTAATTTTTTTAGGTTTTGTAGTCATACATGTATTTGGTCTGCATTATGACAAAGTATAACATCGTCAATTTAAAAGATTCAGTTATGAAATCGTTGCAGTCCTGTTACTTTTAATGCATATTATGCAGCAATGCAATAAATCTTAATATTTATGTATATTATATACAAAAACCTGAAAAAACATTTACAGTTTTGTAGTGTTCACTCAAAACAGCTAATTTTACGACAACCGCAAAACTGCTCTTCGCCGTATTAATTTATTATTAATTAAAATTTGGTAAAAAAAAAATCGTCCTATGCCACGCTAACTTATCACAGACAAACGTTGACATAACGTTACTGGCCTCTTATTCCAGACAGCCCTTCGATCACAACTGGGAGGAAAAAAAAAAATCAACGAAAGTCAATCTGAAAAATCCATGGAAACCAGCTGTTAATACATCTCCATATAAATTCTATATAAAATTGGCCATCCACAGGTGATGTCCATTTCACTGAGTAACTGCAGTGTAGAAACACCTGTGTAAAAAAAGAAATGTAACTTGAACAGTGCCATTTGTAAGAAGCTTGAGAAAGAAAGACAAATGGAACTTAAATGGAGGTGTACCAGTAGATGTCAGAAAACCAATTTCAGCTCAGGTACTATTGGGGCTAGCAATAAAACCTGTGGAATCCTGAGTATTAAACTGAAACCATAATTCAAATGTTTTTACAAGCATCGGGTGTTGAACACACTGCAAAATCTCTTGCAGGTCCACAAAAAATAGAATGAATAAACAAAATAATGTTACAGAGAAACACCTCAAGAACTGTAGATCATCGCATAGTTTTGCACTGCTTATATATAATTATACATTTTCAAATTTGCACTAACGCCAATAAGATGAAGCACAGAGCGACAATAAGAAGGCAGTAGAGTATAGCCTGCAACACAGAAAGCAACTCCATATATAGTACATCACCATAGTGTGAGCTGTTGTGACCATATCAACGCGTCTCACATTAGGCTTCTTAAAAATATTTACACAAACAAACAACCGCTACTTAACAAATAAGGGTTGTGCTACAAAATCCTACACTTCAGTAACCTCAAAACCATGGAAACAACCACCTGGTCATTTTCTCAGTAGAACATAGCATAAACCTTCTTTTTTAGGAGTCAAGCTATATTACCATTACCTAAACACACAATATCCTATATATAAGTGGTAAAACAAAAGCAAAATTTCGGTAAAATTTCCACATCACTGTACATACACATTATGAATGAGAACATAAGGTACAATAAATTTCCAATTTTGCATAGCTTTCAAAACCTTTAATTATTTAGAAAAGGAGTATCAAAACAACATAAGCCATATAACATACTTCTTCTATTGTCCAGTCACCTTCACTAAATATTTGCTGTATGGGAATACTGTCAAGGTGTCAAACCTCTGTCAGACAGCCATATCTGAGAGGCCACCATTGGGGTGAACTCAGCTGAACTTTAAAAGGCCGCAGAAACTGCTCTCGGTGGGTGGACAGAAATACCCCATAGATGCCGAAGCACAGATTACAGGACGTTAAGCCAAGGCTTGATCTAGCCATGCACCTTTGTGGCAGTCGAAAAGACAGGCAGATTAAAGCCCTGCTCATCGCCGCCCTTGTGTTGGAAAGAGCCGAGGATAGCATGCCACTCCAGACTCTAACAGGGTCTCTGTCTTGCTCAGCGAGGAAACCAGAAAAGGTACCAGAGTCCTCAGTTTTGTTTAGCAAGGGCTTATTACTGAGAAAGTTTTTTCCACTTTAATTTATGACATAGTAATATATTAAAACAAAAAATACAAATGTATGACTATTCTGTGTCATTATAAGGGTATGTAAAATAGTTTAATAGTATAAATATTTTTAGAACCATATTGACATCTCAATGTATTGTTACCTTAACTTATAATGTTGAGAAACACAGAAAAACAGATAGTAGCAAATTATTTCGGTTATTCTCAAAATATTTTATTGCTACACTAATCACTACAGTTAAGCAACAGGAAAAAAAATAAACCACTGGTAACACTAAAACAGTCGAATGATAAACAATACGGTACATTTCAGTTCAGGTTTTGGGTTATATCACAATACAGTCTAGAAGAATCCAGTTAAAAAATGTTCACATGAACATTCAACATGTAGTACCTTATAATATTACCTTATAATACTTGGCAGGCTATGTACAATAACCAGAAATTTCTCAATAGTTGTGCGCTGAAAATAACAAAAACACGCAAAATATACAAATTTTACAGATTATTACTATAACTTAACCATAGTGGGAAAAATTCTAGTGTATACAGTAAATTTTGCAATAACATACCCCACTTCAATGTTTGTAATCCAACACAGAGTAAAAGGAACATAAAAAGAGTAATATAAATTTGGCAGATTCACACCATTTGTTTCAAATGTTCACACACGATGTTGGCTTAGTCTAAATAAATTTAATGTAATGTTCTAACGGAATCTGTGACCAACATCTGCAAACAATTTTTCAATGAAAAATGTGTAGCATTAATATAAAAACATTATACCGCCATAATTTACAATTATCTCTATTTATTGGCCTATACAATTTTGGGTAGTGGCCCACGTGAATACAAATTTTATGATATACGATAAATAAATATGAATTGTGATCTGTGCTTTTAGTAGAGTGAAAATTACACAGTTTTATTGGTGGAGAGGCAAAAAACATTTAAAAATACTTAAAATATTGATCCTCATCCTTTAACCCTAAGATTTTTTTCTGGTTGAAAAAGGTGTAACTATAATTTCATTCACTCAATTTTATTTCATTTAAAATTGAAAATAATAATAAAAATGAAAAATCATGCGAACATTCGAAAAGGCCTAAAATACATATTTGAAATAACCGTACTGTCATTTTTTCCTGATGGTTAATAAATGCCATCTACAGTTCTTTTTGGTAGTACAATAAAATGAGTTAACACAGAACTAAGGTATTCATCACAGCATATAGTATTTCAGCATATCTACCAAAACTTCAAATTAGCTAAATGGAAGAAGCTATTCTTGAGCCAACAGACGCACATACGGCATTTTAAGTGAAACATACCGTTTCTGTTTTTTTTTTTTTATCACAGATCATTCTACATTCGCCTTGGCAGTATTGCCACAAGGGCTTCCCTCAAAGTGAGGAGTGAAGCTTCTTTTTCTGTTATTGCACCTTTTTCCTCAATTTTTTACAAAATTTCTCTAAAATGGACAACATGCCTTAAAAACATCCATTTCACAATAAGATGCTTTTTAGTCTGAGGATTGATAGCGATTTATAAAGTGCCATATAATATCGCTTGACTTTGTTCAGTTTTCTACATCACAAACTAGCTTTCCAAAAAAAAAAAAAATTATACAACCACTCTACAGAGAGATCCGTAGCACATTAAAGTTGTCTGTCACGTCGCAAGGCAATAAGACTAGGCGTTCCTTCACCATGATAGACTACGACTGCCGTACCACAAAATGGAGGCCGATTTCCCCAAGACCCCTGCAGTGGGTACAGCTGTATGCAGAACCCCTGTGCGATCACAATACCAAAAGGGGATACTGGCCTGTTACTCTTGGATGTCTGCCAAAAACTCCCAGGAAATGTCTCTGAAGCTATGGTACGCATCAGACCACATCAGTTTTAGAGTGAAACCCTTTTACAAAGAGAAGCTTTACAAAGGGATATTTGGGAAAGAAGAAAAAAAATGGCTGAGTGAGGATCGCTTGGTTGTCACATGATTTGCCATATGACCCAAGATGCACTGGGAAAACAATGGCCGAGCTGTGAATTCATTTGTCGTTTTGAACACAGTTTCTGGTTGCATTTGTGCACGCACATACATCAGTTACAATTTTATGTCATTACACTGCCAATATATACACTCTACACAATGACAGGTATCACATAATCAACTATTTGTTTTCTAAAGCCCAAAAATGAAAACTAAAAGCAAAATTCAAACCCAAAAGCTGAGTCATACCATATTTTGTTTCATAAGTCTACATGTTTGATGTCATTAAATCTATTCTCACTTTGAGATGCATGAAAAAGTACTGAATAAAAATGTGTGTACGTATCCTTGTGCTCTTCAGTGTGGTACAGTTTTCAAAGACAAAAAAATAGATATTTTCATAAAACAAATTTAGGCATGTTAAGGATCATGATGAATGAATGGGTTGTTTAATGTACATGTACTGTAGTTTTAAACAAAGCCTCAGTAAAATCACAGAATAAATGCGGTTTTTTACACTAAAACATTAATGTTTAGCAATTAATTCAGTCTTTTTCACCACAGAAAAAATGTCAAAAATATATCACTCATATTCTTTCCTTGGTAGTTCCCACTAAAATGCTAATACTGTCATGAGAAAGTCTTAAATATAATTATAATAAGGATCAAATTCAAAATCTGTCCTGCCAACCATACTGTCAGCAGTCAACTTTGATATGGAAGTACTGTAACATCACCTAATGGTTTTCAGGTATAGGAGTGAATCTTATGTACTATTTTTTAAAAGTGCTGTTGGCAAGGTTATCAGTGATAGAACTATTAATTTATACGGGCTGTCCTTTGGAAAATTATGAAGAGTCCATTGTTGCAAAAAAAAAAAAATTCTGAAATGTATTAAAAACATGCACATTTAAAAATTTATTAACCATACAATTACACTTACACAACTAGTGTTGGTTGTTCTGCTTTACCTAGTCATAAATCATACTTCTTTGTGTATATGTGTGTGTTTTTATATATATATAGAATAGAGAGACAGAAAAAGGAAACAGTCAAAAAGGAGGACACTGGAAAATAAAAATTAAACCAAAACAACACTAAGGTCAAGAAGAGAAAGTGTAATAGTATTTTTCCTTCAGTATCGAACCAGACATACCTACATAATGTATACTGATGACAATGACACAGATAGTTTTTCTGTAGATACATAAATGTTTGCAGTCTTCATAATTCAGTAAAGAGATATGCTGCTAACTAACAAAAAACAGGTGGTTTGCTGAACCTTTCAAGAATCACTATATGCTACATCGACTTCAAATTGATCACCAATGATAAATGACAGTGATCAACCTATCGCTAGCATCACCAATACTAAACCAAAATACTAAACCAACGATCATGCTTGCAAATTATATTACATTTTTTGAGTCTCCATTAAAAGAAATGTTCTAAACAATACAGTGTCAAGTCTGTAAACCCCAGCCCAATGTTCAGCCACTCTTTTTATCAGGAAGGTGCTTGCCCACTACATTTACCAACCCTGCAGCCAATGCTTCCAACATTCTATTTGCAGGCTTTTATGAGCATTCATTTGACTTGATGCTGGTCCCCTTTCAAAGTGTTTAAGCAGTACTGTGCAGACATAAGTTTAACCTACCTCTATGACACTGCACCTCCCTTTCTTTCAACTGTGGAAAATCTTCTCAGTCATCTCAACTTGCTGTTGACAAAATATGAAGATGAAGAAAAACTATAAATTATTGACTTACCCTGTGTTAACACCATGAATCTAGATCAGTTATTATAAAAAAACTGAGAAATTAAATACAAATACCAGGTAAGTCCAGAATATATGTTAAACCAATATTTCATCTTTCCTTGGCAGTAAAAATTCTCTGGGTAGATTAGCAGATAAGGAAACAATCAAAATATACACCACATAGGTCTGTTGTACAGCAACCTACAAAAAACACCAGCCTGGTCACATGTAACTTTATCAAATGCTGCTCACTGTGCAAACCTATTTAGCTACTTTCAAAATGGCATTATTAAAATTCTAACATTTTCATGTAATTTCATAAATTTTTAACCCTAAAATTAATTTTATCTTTCTTATCTTTCCTGCAAACTCTGTAATATTTAACTTAAAGTACCAAAAATAAAGTTAAAACTGTTTGCATACTTACAAATCCGATAAAGAAATGTGTTTCAACTGGCTACTTACATACAGTCACACAATGCATAAATCATGTGTATCATGTCTGTCAGAGTTCACTGAGAGGAAATTATTCAAGACTTGAATTATTGTCACTTTTCAGTGAAGTTTCAGGGACTGTAGTCTGAATGTAATGAAGAAAGTCATATCAAGAAAGTCATATTAAGTATTATATAATTTTTACCAATATTGCCATTGATAATTGCTATAAAGTGGACACCGAATGTGCTCGTGGTATTTCTCAATGTATCAGTATACTGTTAAATTCAAAGTTACTGCACTCAGGGGTTAAGCGTACACGTATCCTCCTGTGTTTACTACATTTTTTCCGTAGTGAAACTTACTGAAATAAAACTGTGAAAGTGGAACAAGCTGCCATTTTGGTTGACGTCCCTGCGCGTGCTGCCGCTAACGGTCACCGCCGTTAAGAATGGAAAAATGTAACCGTAACCAACAATGCATTCATATTTTCCAGTACAAATCATACATATATGCCATTGTGTATAATTAAAAAGGTAATTTTCAGGCTCTAATCAACACAATGGAAACAATCTATTACCTTTTTCCGCAATTTCCAACTAATATGTTTGTTCATAAAGCCCTGGGGTTTTCGTAAAATATTACAATGATAGCCTGCTGTGTGTAAGAGTACCGTTATTAATCTATATTAAACGTAGCATGTCATGTTACCCCTCATTAACTCAAACTGCGAGCGTTAAGAAGTGGGCTGGAATATCAGCCAGGCCATTGGGTTTACAGAGCTTCCATACGTGACTCTGCAATACCCACAGGTGCACGAGGCAGACCATTTTTTGGTTGAGCGCAAAAAGACGAAGTGGCGCCACCATATGAGCTGTCCCACGCAGATTCATCGCATGCTCCATATTAGAAATAATGTGTTTTGCAAGTCACAATGATTTAGCCTAACTTTGTTTTACTCTGAATGAAACAGTTCTGTCAAACACAAAAATATCGTTAAGATAACCATTACAGTGTGCGAGATGTTATGTAAAACTGTGACAATGGCGAAACTTTATATAATAAAATCTGTGTAGAAATAATGACAGGGGATAGTTGACTCTAAAAGGAACCACTACAATGAAAATGCGTCGCTCATCTCTTTCCAGAGTAATCTTATTCTAGTAGATCGTCGATCATTTCACACCTTGGGATGCACCTCTGGAGCCACGCAACTTGTTAACGTAAGCAAAGGTGCGTCACCTGCGCATCTGTTCATGGTATAAATCAACGTTCACAACCTCTCTGATCAAAATCTAAGGTCAGCTTCGTCGCTAGAAAGCTTTTGCATTTATTACACAACACACAATTTCAGGTAGCAAACTTATCGTTTAATTATCAAACAAAATTTGTGAGTTTTTATTAATAATGTTTTAAGTATGTCAGTTATTTACAGGCTATTGTTATTATCAATGTGTTTACGTTTCTACTTGAAATGCATCTAGACTACTGGCCTAAATAAAAAGCTTCCAAAACAGTTGCCTTACCTGTGCATTTATGAACAGCTGTCTGCTGACACAGACACAGACATAAAAAAAAAAAAAACTTTTCAGCGTGAAAAACCATTGTATTTGATGGTTTCATTAAAAATAAATACAAATGTCTAAACGGACGCTGGGCAAAGGTAACATCTCCTTTCAATCCTTGTCCTTTAGACATATTTTTTAAAGATTCGAACTCTTACATCAGTTGAATTACTTACAGACTGACACAGACCACATACGTGCTTGTCTGTGGCGCTGCCACAGTCTGCAAGCAAGCGGCAAAAAATCAGACAGACAGCTTATGAACCAATGACATTGTAAACCTGGACCCGTGAACCAATGACAAGGAAGGAAAGATAACCTCTAACACCCGGATGTGTGGGAAAACAGACACAAAATCAATGCTTAACCGTGCCGCTTGAAACCATCGCAGTCTAGAGAAGACAAAAAAAAAAAACAACCCACACGCATTGTTCCCAAGTTTCTAATGAATCAGCGACTGGGCCGAGAGTAAACTGCACACAGCTTTGTGAAATGGATGTTTAATTGGTAACTTTTATCTTTCTTTTGTATAATCATAAGAAATGCTAATTGTACAGTTCAAATCACTGGCAAATAGGTTATTACAAGATTTTTCAGATTATTACAAAAATGTAAAAATAATATACAACCAATTTAGAGACCAAATATACCTTGATAAAGAGTAAAATTATAGTATTTCCTTCAAAACTGGTGAGCTGCCATATATTGTTAGTTATGTTCACTTAACGTATTTGTTTAAAAAAAATGCATATATTTAGTTTTACTATTGTATAGCGCATTATAGAACACAACACTATGTTTACTAAAGCAAACAAATTACGTTTGCAGTAGTCTGGTTTTTCAACGGCCAAGCCACTAGCCTAAATCATTCATATTATGACATATTCTACAACGTTTAAAAATACTGTAAGTGCCCTTTAATATGTCACGTCACACGAATAACCACAGCTGTTGTTTCAGTTTAGACTACATAAACATGTAGTTCCCGACCCTGCCAATAGAGGGAAAATTATATACGGGTATTTGTACAGTGTAACTTGGATAAGGTATTTTTAGTCAGTCAGTCAGTTAGTCATTTTCTAGTTTTATTTAAAATAAGCTTTATTTGAGGTAATTATAACATCGATTTTTATAACATACAACTAATTTGTATTTTTCCTGCAAACATAATTGTCTTATTCTTTGAAAGGGGTTTATTTAAATTTCACGAAGAACACATTGGTTAACCATTAGAAATAATAATAAGCGAAATTAAATAGCATATAAAATAACGTTTCACGTTTATTTCCATATTTTCACAATGCTGCACCGTTTTGATCCTCTGAAACTGTAGAATGGGTTCTGGTCCATTAAACTCATTCTGAACTATTACATAAGGCGTCACTGTGTCGCAAATCGTTTAGCTACTTATATTCTTATAAGTATTACTTTTATATTTTTATATTTTTTTACAAGTCTTGAAAATAAACTCAATATACTATTTGCCAAAAGGTCACTATGTTCTGAAACCCCATATTAGATTTTACTGCATGACCGTTATCTACAGACCAAACCCAACACAAGACTGTTGTTCTTCATGTCAAGTGACTCACATGGAAAGATGTTGTACCGTTAAGACCACGCTAATAAAACGTTACGGATATTTTCGGTGCCCGTTTTTGGAAAAAAGCGAATGAATTCGAACAGAAATGTCAACAGGCAGCATATTTACTAGTTTTTTAATGACACATCTATCATTCTGAGCATTGCGTAGACCAGCTAATCAGATCAGGGTACAAGTAAAACAAAGAATAATAAAATAATAATAGTAACAATTGATGATGATGATGATGATGATTATTGTTATTATTATTATTATTGTTGTTGTTGTTGTATGAGATGTTTCTCGTTGGTTAATCTATTGAGAAGTATATTGAATATTTAAACACATTATTGAGGGTAGCTATACTATAGGTTAAGTAGTTTTTTTCAGTTTTATTCCCAAATTACATTAACTTAAATAAGAAATACTGTAACTACTGTACACTTAAGTACATGTATGAAAACGACAAATTATTTACTTTTAATAGTGACCTCACTTATAGCTGCACTGAGTTTTTGTTTCTTGCTACTTTGCCTCAACCAAAATATGGGAAAATATGGTGGACACTTGAAAAGAGTGTAGTTCCTATTTTTATCCCCTTTTTGTACATGTAAAAAATGGTTTTTGCAGTGGACAAATAGTGTATTCATGAAGACAGATGGAAGTTCCCTAGTTTTCCAGAGCATTGTATTAACAGAGCTATTCCAGTGAGCAAATAAATGGGCAAAGCTTTTATTATTTTTCAAATAATTTAATAAAAGATATATAAATGGGCCTGAACCAATTTCAGTCAAATACAGGGCTGAGTTTTATTGTGCAGATGTTATTTATATGACCAATTAAAATGAATTTTAAAAACAGTAATAAAAATGTACCAGAGGTTTTTTACAAATATTGAAAAGCACTTGATGCTTTGTCCACAGTTTGGCTCTTGGAACGTATTGTGCCATGCTTGACTACAGTTTTGCACAGGTGTGTCCTTGAGCAAGACACTCAGCACCAGCTCCCTGGGCGCCATGTATGGCTGCTCACTGCTCCCCTCAGGGGAATGGGTTAAATGCAGAGGACAAATTCCTTGTATGTGACAAACATACTTGGCCATAAACACAATTCCCCTTTGCAGCTATAACAGCTTCAACTCTTCTGGGAAGGCTGTCTACAAGGTTTGGGAGTGTGTCTATCGCAATGTTTGACCATTCTTCCAGAAGCGCATTTGTGAGGTCAGGCACTGATGTTGGATGAGAAGGCCTGGCTCGCAGTCTCCGATCTATTTCATCCCAAAGGAGTTCTATCGGTTTGAGGTCAGGACTCTGTGCAGGCAAGTACCTCCACCCTAAACTTGCTAATCCATGTCTTCATGGACCTTGCTTCGTGCACTGGTGCACAATCATGTTGGAACAGGAAGGGCCCATCCCCAAACTGTTCCCACAAAGTTGAGAGCATAATATTGTCCAAAATGTCTTGGTATGCTGACGCCTTAAGAGTTCCCTTCAATAGAACTAAGGGGCCAAGCCCAACCCCTAAAAAACAACCCCAGATCATAATCCCTCCTCCACCAAACTTTACACTTGGCACAATGCAGTCAGGCAAGTACCGTTTTCCTGGCAACCGCCAAACTCAGACACATCCATTGGATTGTATGATTTGTTACTCCAGAGAACATGTCTCCACTGCTCTAGTGTCCAGTGGCAGTGTGCTTTACACCACTACATTCGAAGCTTTGCATTACACTGGGTGATGTAAGGCTTGGATGCAGCTGCTCGGCCATGGAACCCATTCCATGAAGCTCTTTATGCACTGTTGTTGTGCTAATTTGAAGGTCACATGAAGTTTGGAGGTCTGTAGCTATTGACTCTGCAGACAGTTGGCAACTTCTGTGCACTGTGCTCTTCAGCATGCGCTGACCCCGCTCTGTCATTTTACATGGCCTACCACTTTGTGGCTGAGTTGCTGTTGTTACCAGTTGCTTCCACTTTGTTATAATACCACTAACAGTTGACCGTGGAATATTTGTAGTGAGGAAATTTCATGGATGGACATTTTTGCACAGGTCGCAACCTATCACGCTACCACGCTTGAATTCACTGAACTCCTGAAAGCGACCCATTCTTTCACAAATGTTTGTAGAAGCAGTCTGCATGCCTAGGTGCTTGACTGTATATACCTGTGGTGATTGAAGCACCAAAATCCAATGATTTGGAGGGGTGTCCCAATACTTTTGGCAATATAGTGTGTATATATATATATAATGTGCATGAATACATATATACAGTATATGTGTGTGTATAAATAACATAAATAAAATAAATACAGTTCCCAATAGCGTAGTAGAATCCATTATTCTTAAATGGGAGAGATTTGGAACAGCCACAACACTTCCAAGAACTGCCTGCCCAGCCAATCTGCCCACTCAGGGGAGAAAGGCTTTGGAAAGAGAGGTAGAGAGGTGACCAAGATTCTGATGGGCAGGGCTTCTAAAAGGACAACCATCACTGCAGTCCTCCTCTGATCTGGACAGTAGGGGGAGAGTGGGCAGATGGAAGCCTCTCCAAAGTAAAAGGCACATGAAAACCTGGTTGGGGTTTGCAAAAAGCCACCTATTGGACTCTGACTGTGAGAAACAAGTTTATCTAATCTGTTGAAGCCAAGATTGATCTGTTTGGCCTCCATTCTTAACACCATGTCTGGACAAAACTGGGCACCGCTCATCTCCTAAGGAATGCCATATCAGTGGTGAAGCATGATAGTGCCAATCTCATGCTGTGACAAGGACTGAGAGATTTGTTGGGTTGAGTGGGATACAGTGTGGGGAAAAGTACTGATATCCTCCATTCAAACCTGTTCTGGTGCACTTTGGGCTGAATGTGCACCTTCCAGTAGACAAAAGGCTCTAAGCACAAAGCAAACATAACACACTTGAGGCTTAGGTCTCTGTGAATGTCTTTCAGTGTCACAGACTTGACCTGAATTAAATTGAACCAAATTGAACATCTCTGAAAATTATCGTCCACCACGGGTCTCCATCCTACGTATGGCAGAGTTTGAAAGAAGAGGAATGGAAGAAAATCTCCAATACCAGGACAGTGAAGCTTGTCTCATTATACCCAAGAAGACTCCATGCTGTTTTATCACTGCCAAAGGTGCTTTTATTAAGGACTGAGTAAAGGACATGAATACTTGTGCCAACATAGCATTTCAGTTTTAATTTGTTATAAATTTGCAAAAAAATTCAAAAACATTGTTTTTGCTTGTTGTTTTAGAATATTGAGTGTTGCTTAATGCAGGGGTAATTAAACAGTTTTGACATAAAGCTGTAACATAATAAGTGAACATGTCTAAATACTTCTTTGAATGCACTGACTATATACTGCATGTCATCTGATAAAGGTGCTATTCAAAGGTTAATATAATACTATATGCCTTTTATGCCAATGCATGCAAACTGAAAAATCAACATTATTTAATTACTGACTTTGTGACTATGCTTGTTGTGCACACTGCACATTCACTATACTGTAATGTGGCCTGTATAGTTTAACCACCAAATAATGGAAACATCTACATTTCCTTCTGCATCTTTGGAAAGCGTTCAACGCAAATTTGGAAAATGTCTTCAAAATCATACAGTAGCCAGACTGTTTTACAAGCATAACTCTCAGTAAGACTGCTATATGACGGACCTGACTGTGCTAACCAGTTGTCATACAGAGCTTTGCGGAAAAGCAGTCAAAAAGAGCAACACTGACTAGATCAGTAGCTGTTTACTTTGTGATCTGATGTTCCAAATTTTATAAATTTCTAAGCGTTAGATTACTGGACCATAGGTGCATCACCTACTTTCTACCCACTTTCGTATTCATGGATTAAAACTGAATATTTAACCTGAGCAACTGTACTTAATGTAAAATTTTAATTTTGTGAGAATAAGTCTGCAGCTCAACTTAAAAATTCTCTGGCAAAGTTTTTTTTCGGGTGACAGTACCTGTCAGTATGGTGACTTCAGTTTCTTGGTGGTTTTGCATCCAAGCCACAAAATGTTCTTCTTCTCTGACTCTTTCTGTTTTTTATGTCCTCTATGCACAGATAGAAATTTATAAAACAAAAAAATCTGAACTCAACACTCAACATACCTTTTAGTTTCAACTGAGTCCACTGAACTTTCTAGCGGACTTGCTCCAGATTCGCAATATGGTGCGTGAAATTAAAAAGGCACAAGCAACACTGTTCATCAGCCCAGTTTCCACGTTCTGGTTCTAGCAGGCTGTGGGGACAGCTCTTCTTCCTGTACAGAGCCACCTAATGAATCATTCTAACTGTAAGAACCATTTTGGAATATATTTAATTTTTGGCTGTTGTCCATTTTGCTATTATGTTCAAATGTATAATTTTAGTGTGCCATTATTTGTTGTTTGTGTTTTATTTTACAACACATTGTAGTGCAGTCTTTGATTTGGAATGTGCATGTGCAAAAAAGAATAGTTTTGGAAGAGCAATGTAGTGCTTGAGCAAAAAGAGGTCTGTGCTGGTCAATGGATCGAAACAACCTTTTAGCCATGTAAGAGTGTGTTCGTGTAACCATGTACAAAACAAGCCAAGGTGTACAACTGAATCCAGTATAAGCTTGTGTTATAGAATATAGAACTCCCAGCCAGTAATGGACCGAGCTGTGATGTAAAATTGATTTTGGAACATTTTTTTTTTTGTTTGTTTTTTTAGTAACAAAATTTTTTCAGGAGTTATGATGCTGGACTCGTAAGTACATTTGGTTTGCTGGAACATGCCTTAGAATGACCGATTCACAGACCAAATGGCTGCAGTGGCAATTAATATGGTGCGGCCATTACATTAACTAAACAGCTCGTTGCTTTTGTGTGTCGATGTACTTCGTGCCTGAACACTACCTCTCACTACTGATGCTCTCTTGTTCATTTTGCAGGAGTCTGATGAGCAGTCATTGTAATTTCAGTTGTAAATGTATACAATGATTTTTAGGCATTGATACAATTCACTGTTGTGTACTGAAATTGTCTTGAATGTGAGATGCTTTTGTACCACAATTTCACTACTTATGATGTTCAGTACAGTAAACAAAGTGTTCGAAGGGCTCCCTCATCTCGTCTTCCTTTATTGTTAGCAATTAGCATATGCAAATCTTGAAAATGAATTGACTGAACATGTACTTAAACATGGAATAAGGCCATTTTTGGAAATAACTACATTCCAAATATACACATTGTCACTTTCATTAAAATGCTTGTCAGCCTTTGTAAATTATGCCCCCTATCAAAATTAAGGCCAATACACTTTTACAGCCTTACAAATACATACATATACCATTCAAAATATTTTCTGGAGCCAAGATTTATTTTACAATTTCCAGTGATTTATGAATTAGAAAAGGGGCTTTCACTTTTTCTGCATTATGTAGACTCAAGAAATACGTATGCTAGAATCCTGAGAGCAGACTGAAAATTCAACCCTATAGTTCTTACCAGGGTTGCAGATAATGGAAGGGTAGGGGGCACATCCCTCCCAGTTATATAGATATTATATATATATATAGTTATCTATATAGTTATATAGACACCCCTCCTCATTCCACCCTTTTGAGGGAAAACTGTACTCTTGATCCTCATTTTACTACTAAGGAAGCTACTTCAAATGAACTTTAATACATCCATTTGCAAATGGATTAGTAATTTCATGACAGACAGAAAGCATTTTGTACAAGAGAGTCCACATACAATTTATCCTCTAAAACGAGAGTGGGGAGCCACAATCCCAAAGGCCTGCAGTGGTGCACTTTACTTTTCAACCAGTTCAGTTATTTTAATTACACCACTACCAATATCAATTACTTTGTTGTGCTTTCTTCTTCTTGATCATTTGCATCGGTCTGTGCTTAGTTTTCTTAATTGAATGAGAAAAAGTAAGAGTTACAAAGAATAAAGTTAAAAGTGAGACTCTTGAATTTCAAAATCTGTAACAAAAAAAAAAAAAAAAAATCACACAGTACCACGTCAGTTCAACTGTAAAAGCAGAACAGAAAATTGGACATAATTTTAAATTCAAACCGGTAATCACTATTTGTATTTAAATTTTAATAAATAACACAAACAGGTGTAAACGACAAAGAATGCTTAATCAGGAGCAGTGAATTAAGTGATTATTAACAAGAAATTGAGTAGATCAGAAATTTTAAATTCTTTTTAAAAATAAAGCTTTTTTATCATTTCTGCACCGATACTATAATTATACAAAAAAGTGAATAATGTTTAATTAATATATTATGGTTCAATTAAAAGCATGAAAATAATTGAAAAACCTGCACCCACTGCAGCCCTCCAGGATTCTGATTGAGCACAGTTGCTCTAAAACAACCAGAACTGCACAAATCTTTATACTCTTTCCCCTTTTGTATTTTTTGTACACTAATGTTTACCTTTCTAGCAACCACCTGTTTAAAAAAGCTTAAGTATGCATATGACAGGATACTTTTAGTTCTTGTCACAAACAGCAACAAAACCTTTCCTTAAACAGAGGTAGACTGTATAATAGTGTGGTGTACCATTAACCATTTGGAACTCAACAGTGCTCGAACTCTTAAAATGATAGCAATTGTTGGGAAACACCACAAATGCCTCTTTTTCATGAAACCAAAAGCACAGCTGTCAGCGTTGTTCAGTCGTCAAAATTCCCAGGCATCATTATCATTATCATCTCCAGCACGCTCAGCTGGGGTATAAATATCATGCCTACGACTAAGAAGGTACAAAAGTATATGTATTTTCTGAGACAGTTCAAAATCCTTAACATCACATAATCCATCCTCAGTTTAGTTTTACAGAATCATCACTGAAAGTGTGACTTAATCTACTGTTGTATGTTCTAGGTCCAGTCAGTCATCTTCTATAGCGCTTCATCCTGTTAAGGGTCGCCGGGAAGCCCAGAGCCCATCCCACAAGACATAGGGCACAGGGTAGTGGACACCCAGGGTGTGGCGCCAACCCACCACAGGGCACACACACGCACACACTACAGGCAATTGAGATACACCAATCAACCTAACCTGCATGTCTTTGGACTGTGGGAGAAAAACCAGAGAACCCGGAGAAAACCCACAAAGCACAGGGAGAACATGCAAAGTCCACGCACACAGACCCAAGGCAGGAATTGATCCCTAGGCCTGGAGGTGCGAAGCAACAGTGCTAAGCACTATGCCACTGTGCCGCATTTGTACTAGATCCACTAGTTCTCATATTATATACCACCTGCAGTGTGTTATCGGGTCTGCTGAAAAGGTAATGGGACGTAGTCTTCCACCCATCACTGATCTATAAATATATAAAATAAAGAAGCAGGCTATGAGATTCCCATAGAACTTCACACATGTGAACATCACTTTTGTCAAAAGCTTTTCTGTAGAAAATGCTTGAAGATAACTGAGAAATAATATGATGCCATATTCTTGCTGAACTAGAATAGCAACCTCACAACTGTCCACACATCCTACTGCATCTGAAAAACATTTTTATCTACCAGCTATCATTATTAGTTTGTACTGTATGTGATGGAATACTGATATGCATTGCCTCATTGCACATCTCTGACTGTGATTTTGCATTTCTGCATCTCTGTCAGCATGTACATCATGGGCAGCTGTTTTTGTTTCTTTTATGCTCTCATGTTTTGGGTATTTACTCTGATGCAACTATGTGCTAATGTACCTGTCAGTGCTGAGCAGCATCCAAATATACCTGTAAGTTTCAATACTGAACGTACAGTAATTCACTTAAACTGAATGAAAAACAAAACCCCTCCTGAAAGGTGTTCCCCTAGTTACTTTGGGCATTACTTTTAAGTTTTATAGTCTGTAAAGGAGGGAAGCCAAATGAATCGTGAAATGCACGTCCTTCTTCTGCTAGTTCTCTTTTTGTCCTTGTTGGATACAAGACTGCACTTCACACATGAAGAATTAATCATTCATTTGTAAGTACAAATCCTCACAGTTAAGTTGGTTTTAAAATTTGTGACAGTATGATAAACTATGCTTTTGAGATATCTGAACGTTGCTCAACACACATAAGTGCACAAATAAACATGCATTTCATTTAGGAATTCATTATTTCACATAAAAAAGTTAAACAATAAAATGCATTTCATGCAACATCATAACAAGACTGTCCAACAAAATTAGATTTGTATACCGTAGTTGACATTCATGCTGGAAAGAATGTGCTACAGGTTAGGATGATAAAGGATGAGGAAGGGAAGGTGTTAACAAGTGAGGAGAGTGTGTTGAGAAGATGGATACTTCGAGGATCTGATGAATGAAGAAAATGGTAGAGAGTGTAGGTTAGATGAGGTGGAGACAGTGAATCAGAAAGTGAGGTGGATTACTAAGGATGAAGTGCGAACAGCTATGAAAAGGATGAAAAATGGAATTGCAATTGGCCCAGATGATATACCAGTGCAGGTGTGGAAATGTTTAGGAGAGGCAGCAGTGGAGTGGTTAACCAGATGAGTGGAGAAAAAGTGTACTGGTTCCGATATTCAAGAACAAGGGAGAAGTGGAGGTACGCACTGGAGAGAAGGGGAATGTTAGTCAGTAGGAGCAAGACAGAGTACAAGTGTGCAAATGAGAGAGAGGGTGGTGGAATGGTGCAGTTGCAAGGAACAGAGGTAGCAAAGGTGAATGACTTTAAATACTTAGGGTCAACTGTTCAAAGTAATGGGGAGTGTAGTAGAGAAGTGAAGAAGAGAGTACAGGCAGGATG
>JABJVR010000065.1:6204918-6235581 GCA_025773905.1 Chitala chitala
TATATATAAACACACACACACAAGTAAATGAAAGCTGGCTGTCCTCTGACCTCCAGGTGGCAGATTAAAATGCTCAGAGATGTGTTTACATGCAATTGAGCATGGTTATAAAAACACTTTCTTTTGTGTAAACTGTTTAAAACAGTTATTATTTTAAACAAATGAGGTTATTAAGCAAATTGAAGATTTTTTCCAAAGTTTTTATATAACGTCAAGTTAGTTTATATGTTAGGTATTATGTACAGAAAGGTTTAGTTTATATGTTAGTTTATATGTTAGGTATTGTGTACAGAAAGGTTTTTATTTTAGTTTTTTTTTTTTTCTGAAATTGGTTTGTATATCATTTGTACTTTGGTGCCTCTTTGACACTAGTTGTCTCAGAATGTTGTGAGCACAGCCAGTATCTCTTGTAAAACCTAGACAGGCCTGGAGGTAATTGCTAACATCAGGCAAATACAATTATCAACTCAACCATGAGATTCATTATACTCTAAATGCTTGGCGCATACCGATACCTCTCACTGGGTCAATTTCTGGGTGATGAGGATTATTTTGACACTATCAACATGTTAGCGCAGAATCCTATGAACTGTAAAATGTACATGCCGGCAGGTTCTGGATCCACAATTATTGCCAATTTACAACCCCTTGTCCATCTACTATGAGAGAAGATTGACAGCAAGATGTGCATACGTGCAACTCATTTGGTCAGGGAGATAATGTGGGAAAATTATGACTCCTTAGTGAGGACTGGTAGCCGTACAATACTGCAAGCCATGATTATTTTTCCTTTTACTTTAAGGTTTATCCTTGAGAGGTAACAGTGAGAGGGGATAGTGTGGAATTGGATTTAAAAAAATTAAAACACTGACAGCCATAGGTCTGAAAAATAGCTATTCCACTCCAATATGGTAGGCTCATACTAGGCTTCACTTTTTCCATGATAATTTTATTTTCACTCATGACAGCAATCTAAGAATGACATGCGAGTTTTATTTGTTACAAAATCTGACAGATGGAGCAATTTTGTACCGATGCCCATTTACAGGAATCTACCGTTATGAAGGCAGTAGACATTGGCACCATTTGAACACCCTGGTGCCACTTCAAATGCACAGTTTGATCACTTGAGGGTCATCTGTCACACTCTATAGTGGGAGCAGGGTTGATGGGTATTCATATGTGCTAAAAACTATTTCTTAGGTTACCAGTTCAAGGCCTTAGGAGTGGGGTTTCTGATCATGTATTTATTTTCAATAACCCTAAAAATAGATAGTTGCTATTGCTTTGTGTTCACGTGAGCATTAAAAATGACCTTTGTAAAGTTTGTGCAGACTTGTATGATGGCAGCATGAGTTTAGACGATCCTGGAACTTTGTCATAGTTTAGAGGAACTCCTACAAAACAAACATAAGAAATATTCTTTACTGAAATCACAGATTATAGGAATGGCTCTTTTCAACCTGAAAAATTTGCTATAAACAAGTCTGCTTAATAAATGTGTTTGGATGTGAGTTTGATGAAACTCACCAAAAGCTTACCTACTGATACATCCATCCAGTCTTACTAACCGCCCATGCACTCACGACCACAATGAGCCCAGCATATGTTAAAGGCAATTTATAGTGATCAATGAACTCGTCTTTGGACTGTGAAAAGAAAATGGACTACCTGGAGCGAGGTCACACAAACAAAAAGCATACATGCACACCACGCACACATACACACTCATCTGTGTGTGAAACATAAGCAATGCAGACATTTATAGCGGGTGGTCGTCTGCTACTATAATGTGTACTGTGTGACATAAACGGAGGAACTCCATAATGTGTGCAATTATATACATAAGTGTCAGCCTACACAGTTACTTTCATCAGCAACAAGGCGAAAATAATCACAATGTGCAATTTTCTTTGACGAACCATGGTTTTAGACTTCTTATGTCAAACAGATAAAAAGCTACGCAACTTCAACAGCAGCACCAGATGTAAATGGGGCATTTAAAAAGGGAATTATATAAATGCAACACAGAGGCATAAACAAATGCAGATGAAGAGGGCGTACTACACAGAAGAAAAAGAAACTATAATTATTCAGTTCCTGTCTTGGGCACCATCTCCGTTTTCCTATCGCTGTCGAGCAGTGCTAAACAGTGCTAGGTAAAGACCTGAGTGGGATTGCCAATCACCTAGCTGGCATTCTGCTTATTCCTTTGCCCGTCTGTGTCTCAGTCAAAAGCACATTTTTTACTGTAAATTAAAAAAGAAACAACCAGCACCACCTCACCAGCCAGAAAAAAAATTAATAAAATTATTTTTTCACTTAAAGTGAATGCATGTTTTTATTCGAGATACCAGTCCTCATTAAATACAGAATTGCACACTGTGCACCTGTTTTATTTTTTATGGTGTGTGTGTGTGTGTGTGTGTGTGTGTGTGTGAGAGAGAGAGAGCGAATGAATGGATGTTTGAATGAATGAACACAGTGAGACTGATAAGCATTTCAATTATAGCACAAGTTTTGTTCTATGTACTCTAGGTCTGTAAACCAACAAACTGGATTTGAAATTATACAATGACCATGAGGTTAAACTGCAAATAATTTGTTTTAATTTGAGAATATTTCCATCTATATCAGGTGAACTATTTTGGGATAACAAATCTTTTAAGCCATATTACCTCCATTTTATGATATGTTAGGGAATGTGTGTTTATTGTTAGTTATGTCTGGTGGCTGAGTTAGCTGGTGAAGAACGTTTTGGTTCTTGGGCCTGAAAACAGTTAGCAGTATGTTTGTGATAAGCGTATTGAAGAGTGAAGCACAGTCCAGTGAATAAGTTATTAACTTTGAAATTAAATGCCTATGTAAACCCCAGAAGTCAGCCATGGGTAGTCACATGATCGTTAAAGACACGTGACCCATTTCAGATGGTAGTTTTACCATTACTTTTTTTTTTAAGGTTGTGTGTTTTGGTTTATGAGCAGTTTCTTTCTCCTCCATTCACCTCCTTCTGTCATTCCTGTACAGGTAAATCTTAGTCTCACCTGTCCGTTACGCTTTCTTTTTGGAAATCAACATATAAATGTACCTTTAGCAAAAGTTTTGACTTGCCTTTTTTAAAGCTTCTCAGTTGTTCATGTTTTGCATTTCTGCATAATCTTTTGAGGGGTTTACAATGTGTTTCATATACTTTGGTGTCATTCTCTGCTGCCTTTTCAAATTCACAGCAATAAAAATGGTATACAAGTACTGCCATTTAAACTGATACAAGCCATTATTAACCCATACCTAGCGATGACTATTCAATACATGCATAGGTGATCCCTTGGGTTTCAAATGCAAATTTCCCAAAAGCATCTAATATTAACAGGTACTGGCCCTCTACATCTAATATGTGTTTTTGTATTGTAAATGACAGTGCTGGAGTGCTGTTCTCAAAGGGTTATTCCTGTCAGACGTAACTATTTTTGCCTGTACAGATAATCCCCAGCTGCAGGAAACCACTAACGATGCCTTTCCCTATGATACATTGCTCACGCCATTTACTCTGGTAATACCGTTGTGGGGAGATTGGACAGAAACAATAAGGCACCATTAGTGCCATCGCTTGATGCCTCATAAGACAGACATGGAAGATGCCTTACATATTAATTTCACCAATTCCCAGAGAGGCACGAAGAGTTGATCTAAATGACCGAAGACATTCATATTGCACGAGTCACTGCTAATGATTGTAATTCTGTACCGGCTTATTATCATTTGAAATGTGTTTAAATGTGTTTCCAGCACCCACAGGGTAGTTAGGTCAGTAATTAGGACACACGGTGTCTGCCAGTGGGCATCTCCAGAGCAGCAGGAATGGAAACATTGTACATGCCATGGTCTAAGTACAAACTGACTTTTGAAAAGAAATTTTTTTTTTTGTGTGTGTGTGTGTGTGTGTGTGTGTGTGTGTGTGTGTGGGAAAGGGAGGGTAAAAGTATTAATTTTACATATCCTCATGGCACAAACCTTGAGGCTTAGAAAGGTGTTCACAACGCAACAAAAATGAAGTTTAGCTTAAATTCCACTGCCTGGGGCAAACACCTGCCCATCATTAACAACCCATGGCTATAATGACATTCTAACATTGCTGCTGTCATGTCCCTTTTCTAAACTCTGCTTTGAATCATCCTTCACTACAGCATCTTTACAGTCTGGAAAAAAAGGGTACAGCGAACGGAATATCCTGGAGGGCTGGTATCCCATTCCTGAGTCAAGGGTGTTTTTTTATTATTTTACATTTTATGTTTTTTTTCTTTTTCCCTTTATTTAACAAAGTGGCCACACAAACCTATAGGGCCATTCTTACAGTGACATTTTAATTTTTTATCCTTTGACAATAAGTAAAACAATATACTGCAATTTTTTTTTTTTTTTATGAGTATTTCTTTATAATGATGTTGAGGGATGTCTGCCCATCATCCGGGCTTCTCAAATCCCCATAGTCCTCACGCTAATACAAAGATTTTTTTCTACTAAAATAAAAGCAAACTGAACTTGAAAAAGAGTTGAATTGTAACATGAAAGCACGGTCCCATTAGGGGAGCAAGATACCAGATCAAATGAAAAGGAAGCTTGGTGATATAAACATTCTTACAAAATTATACAAATTAACATATCTTAGGAATTAATCAGTTTGACATTTTGACAAATTGAATACTAATCAATACAGACGTCTGACCTTACAGTGTCTTAGAATTACCACAAATACACACACTTTGTCCAGTCTTCATATTGGTCACCCTTTCTTATCATCTGGAACAGCTGTGTGCACGCTTGTTAACATAATTGATATGTTGAATTCTCGACAGGATACTGTAGTAGAAGAAAGTTAATTAGCTGTCTTTGTGGTTGCCTTCACTGGGCAGGTGTTCAACATCCCAGCCCTCCAAGTCCATTGCTCAGATGTAACAAATTAAAAACACATCTGTCTTTATTTATTGCATTTTTTATATGGTAGGTAGGCTACCCTTGCTGCATCAATTACAGAAGCCTTTCGCTGAGCACGTCAAGTGAAACGAGATTTAAACAGCTTCCGTTGTAAGTTTAACGAAGCGGTGAAAGAAGCGGTTACAGGCAAGTGTTCGTGCTAATGTGGAGCTCTTGGTGACATTAAGAGTACTGTTGAATGTCTGAAAAGTATATCTTTGTATGAAAACCGTGTGTGTGTGTGTGTGTGTGTGTTTATATACAAGCATGAGGACTATAGAAGTACCTGCTCATTAGGGGAGATCAACCTATTAAAACAAAGTACAGCTTTTCTGCAGAAGACCACCTCAGTAACTGACATACACAAGGTACACAAGTAGAAAAGTGACAACATAAAAGCATATTTCACCCACTTCCCTTCAGGATACTCATTGCCTCAACAGAATCATGAGGTTACAATGGAGCAAAGGGGAAAAATGGAGAGGAAAAAAAAAACAAAGAAATTTAAAAAGGGTCATGGAAGACGGGCTATCATCAGCATTGCCAAATGACCGTTGCTAAGCATAAAAGTGCTGCAACACCTGATTACTCTGACATCTTGAGTATTACAACCCAAAATGAAGGCTGAACATTTAGTACATTAATCTGCATTGTATGTGACTTTAACAAAGAACCAGTTATAATTCTTCTATTAAATTGTATAGTTGGTCATTTTAATAAGAAAAATGATTAAGCGTTTTCCTTGAGGTAACTATGGCAAAGCCGTAGAAGAAACTTTCTTGATCTTTTAGTATGTTTTTCAACATAAGGCTAAATGCAATAGATGTGGAAAATATAAATTAACTGAAGTGTGAAAGCAGCAAATCACTGCGAGTTTCTTTAACGTTTTTAGCAATTTTTTAATATATTTAAAAGCTGCCATTATTTGTTTGCTTATTGTTTTTGATTGTGATTTCATTTTATTATTATTATTATTATTATTATTATTATTATTTGACGCAGCAATGAAAAATAGTTATCAGTGTTTATTATCATTATTTTCTAAGATAAGTATAGGCAATATTATATGGAATCTGTGGGCTATTTTCAGATGGCGTTTCTTTTCCTTCCTGAAATCCTTACAGAACTCCAGGGATCAAGACAAATTATTCACTGAAAATATATTCTACCCTATTATTTAAATACAGCTGCCATACAGCTGCTATCAGACGTAATAACATGCAAATTTTTCCACGAGCGTTTTTGTATAAAAATGCAGATTTGTATTCATGACAGTTTAAACAAATTTTAAAGACACTGCTTAAATGCGGAGGATGGTTTGATTTCATGCTATCGGTAGCTCCATATTGTATACTGTGACGAAATCTCCCCTAAAGAAATATGGCTTGTTTTCGCGACGTCTCTTTCAGGTGTAAGACCCAATCAGGATAAGAAGCAGTGCAATCAATTTGAGAGGATACACACTTTCGTTGCTTAGGAACAGGCGGAAAATGTTCTGTATGAAATATAATAACCTTAAAAAAGGAAGCTACCTCTTGTAGGTATTAAATAATCCAATGCATTCTATTTTGACTGTGCTTTACAACGCAAGGACCGTTTGTATTCTACAACATGGCATAAAAAGTGGAATATTAAAGCAAATTCAAATGTAGTTTTTGCTTTTGATATATACATATTAAAATGTATCTAGTTAAAATGTGTCTTTTGTATAAAGTTCATTTTTAAGTACAGAAAATGTAACCGTTTACTTACTTTTCAACTACGCCAACCACCACTGCCCCCCCCCCCCCCTCCAAAACATGTTTTTGTTTCGACATCGGAATGTTCAACAACAAACACACGTAATGTTTATTTATTTATTTATTTATTTATTTACAACACGCAGCGTAATCCTCCATCGCAGTGATATTTTCAGTTTATACTTTTTTCTCTTTCGTCACTCAGCTACATTCAGACCAGGACCGCGGAGACGGATCCGTGAAGTACGTCCTGAACGGAGACGGGGCGGGCTCCCTGTTCCTCATTGACGAGAACTCCGGGGACATCCATGCCACCAAGAGGCTGGACAGAGAGGAGAAGGCATTCTACACACTCCGTGCTCAGGCTGTGAACAAGAGGACGGGTCGGCCCCTTGAACCTGAGTCAGAGTTCATCATCAAAATCCACGACATCAATGACAACGAGCCCAAATTCGCCAAGGAAACCTACTTTGCCACTGTTCCGGAAATGTCTGATGTTGGTAAGGACCTGCTGTTGCTCAGCGAGCACTGCATGATGTAGATGCATATATTGTATATATAAAAAGACTTATATTGTATATAAGTCTTTTTATACATTTTTATTTTATTTATACAATGTTTAACATTACATTTTAAATATATTGATAAAATTTATATTTGCGCTTCACTTGTGAGTCACATACTAAGATCAAAGAATATGATGCTTTTGGCAGGTTAATTATCTGTCTTCTCTCTGGTCTTGAAATGTGTAAAACAGAGAAACTTAAAAGGCAGAGACACAGATCTGAGGTCAGAGTTAGTGCAGGATACTAGGTCATCAATCAATGCATTTTTTTATCATACACTAAAATACCATTGCAAAGACATGCGATTATTGTGGTCTTCATAATTTCCTTTACTGTATTCCCTTCATAGAGCATCCCAGTTATTCAATGTAAAAAAAAAAGAAAAAAAAATCCATTCAATTCAATCTGAGGTGAAATTTAATTACAGGACGCTTTGTTGTAATAGATGATTTGTGTTATCTGGTGAAACAGAACTTGCGATATGCCGCGCAATTATTTGCTATTTGTTTCATGTGGTGTGCTTTGCTGACAGGAAGAAAAAATAATAAAAAAAGCATTACCGCAAACATAGATGTTTTTGACCTGCCATGATCAAAAATAGTTTTCATCCATTAAGTGATAAAAAGATCAAACTCCGCAGGGGAAAAATTACATGAATATCAATGGTGAGATGATGATAGCTGATACATTTGAAATGACAACAGGATTGTCAGCTAAGGTTCATTATCTAGTGTAGCCTTAAAAATAGCTGCCTGCTATAAGCTGTCATACAGTTTTAATAAGGAAATACTGTTCAAAACATTTTCATCAGCAGTATATGCCTGTGACTTAATAATTGATTCACCTAACATTGAACATTTCGTTTGTTTATGGGAGTGCACAACAGCACAAGTTTTTTTCTTGTGTTGTTGATCTTTCGTTGTGTCTGGCGGAGGAGGATAATTGCGTGACAGTCAAGAGCAGGCTAATTTTTGTTGCTTGTCGGAGATTGAAAACTTTCTCAGTGAAGTGATCCATAACAAAAGAACTACCTTTTCCCACTTGTACGAATACAACAGTCAAACATTAAGAGATGTTTTAACTTTTTTAGAAGTCTTGGAGACTAGAATGCCAGGAACGGTCCGTGTGCTCTGGGGTATTGTACTTTCTCATAAAACCATCTGGTGGGAGTTAGTCCTGCATGTAATGTAGTGATAAGTCTAGAACAATTTATTCTAACAAATAATTTCTGATGAAACTTAACTAAAAGAAAATGTTTAAAGAACTAAAAAATAAATAGAAGTCGGAAATAGATTTGTGTATTTCAGTAGTTCTGTATGTCTGCATGTGTTAAAGTAGATTTTATTAAATAAGAAACGTGAAGAGTAAAAAATCACACAAAAAAGTAATGAAATTCCTTTCAAAACTATAATTTTCAATCACCATTTACCAGAGACAGGGTGAATTTGCCCTGTCGATTCCAATATCGAATCTACCCTGACTGAATCTGTTCATAATCAAATTCACCCCCATGCATATTCAGTTTGGTGTCCTCTTCCACTAGGACTCCATGAAATTAAATTAGACTTTCAGTTATATGTAATAACTCTTACTTTGCTATCACCATATTGCTTCTGTTCACTGAGCAAGAAATTTATTGGCGACCTGAAATTAAAATTATGCATCAACAAGTACTCAATCAACAGTAGCACGATGGTGCTGTTGCCTCACACCGTTGGGCTTGTGGGCTCAAATCCGGCCCTTGATACAATTATATTTTTATTTACACTGTAGACCTATTTTTATCAAGGTACTCCTGTTTGCTCACACAGCCTAAACGTGTGCACATCAGTGGAACTGGTAGCTCACACCTACCGTGTGTATGCGCATGCGAGTCTGTGAGTGTGTGTGTGTGTGTGTGTGTGTATTAGAACGCCCTCTGATTGGTTTGCACACTGTGCCAGGATGCTCTTTGCTTTGTGCTTTGAGATTATCTCTTGGCCCCTGCTAACCTTGACCCGTTTAATAGTAAATAAATAACTAAAATAAATAAAAATGAAGTTTTCAGTTTCTGAAATTGATATTGCACATCTCTAAGCGCTTGTTTTGCCTAATAAAAGCAGGGCCGTTTTTGTTATGCAAAACAAACATAAAAAAAATAAATTCAACAACTATAAACAGAATGCATAAAAATAATAAGGGTCACTATACAGGGTTTATCACATTTGGTTGGTTATTACATATCTAGTCAAACCTAATTTGTAAATAAATCTGAATTTACAACCCTCAGTAGCTGAGATAATCACATTAAAATGGAACTAAGATTGGATATATTCCAAGCAAACTGACAGCAAAAGTCATGCCATTATGGCATGTAATGCAAATGAAACATGAAAATGACAATCCAGAATTGACAAGACAAACCACTTTGAGGAACTTGACAGGCATCAGATGGCAGTATCTGTGGTATATTTTAGTTCTTTTATTAGCTCCACTAATGTAGTAAAATAATAATAATAATAATAGGATCTGTACCAACATAAATTGAACTTGACTGAGTGTTGTTTATTTGCATCCTTCTCCGTTTTTTTGTCATGGTTTTCATAGGAAAACAATATAGTTTTTATTGAGCAATTGAAAGAGGCTTACTTTGCTGTCAGAACAAAAAATGACTAACAGGGTTTGCCTCTCAACATGGAGGTCAGCATGTCTTTGCCTGGTCTCGCAATTCCTAAATTGTTGTGGTCATTTCTGTTTCATGTTACGTTTTTACAAGACAAAAGGTTAATTGAAAACTGAGGAATGAGCCTAGTTTTATAAAATCCCTGTATTGTTCTGTTATCAATTCATTCATTCATGGAAAGTAGGGGCAGAATATTTGCAGGGGAATGGATGGTAATCATGTAATGGATTAGGTAGTCCTAAAACCTGTGTCACCACATTTGTCCTACTTCGACCACTACCAGGTCATTGGTGGTCTGAAGCTTTTCCCAGGCAGCTTAGGGTGCAGTGCAGGGGACACCCTGGACAGGGTGCTAACTCATCCCAGGGTATGAACAAGGAAACCACACACACACACACACTCACACACACATTAGTGCCGACAGTCAGACTTGAACCCAAAATACTGGAAGTGTGAGGCAACAGAATCTTCATTCTGAATAAACAACATTAAATTAACAGTATGATGTCTGACATAAACCATGCAATATATATATATATATATATATATATATATATATATATCTTGATGTCAGCAGCCATTATTTATTTTGTATTTGCAATTTCAATACAATTTCAATATTTTTGGAGAGAAAAATAAATAAATAAATAAAAATAAATATATATATATATATATATATATATACACATACACACACACACACACACACACACACACACACTATATATATATATATATATATATATAATATACATATATATGTATATCCCTGGGGGATGCACTCAGGTGAGATTTTTCTGATGAAACAGTCTGTAAAAGACCCTTTCTTCTTTTCTGACAGAGCAGTGCACAACAACGATTCTTGTGTGATTTAAATTTGTTTAGGTGTGGAGTGAAGATCATCTACTTCCATTCTCACCGATCCATTGGGATGACAGTTTTCTTTTTTTAGCAATAACAAAACAGCCTTTTACTTCAATGGCATTAAAACAGAAAAAAAGATGTCATCTGAATGTAATCTGGTGTCGCTTAATCTAATAAAGTACATGCTTCTGCATTGTCTTTTCATACCACATGGAATTCTGCACTCAATGCCACCACTGTACGTTTCAGCAGGGAAGAAAAACACACAAGGGCTGTAGGACAGTATGTCATTGTATGTACATATTTAGAAGTGCATTCATTTATGGTGAATGACATTTTTATTTCTGTTTCCCCCCATTTTATTATAAATAAATAAGTCTTCAGAAAAGAATCAATCTTGTGTGTGCATATGTGATTTCACGGTTCAAAGAACTTATTGTACTGCCTTGCAATAGATATAGACTTAGACTCAGGGTTCAGTTTGCGTGATGAGGCTTGAAGGATGAGCTGTTGTATGGGAACACGCTGATGCAGTCCCTACTGGTGCTGGTGTCAAGGCGATAATCTGCATAATGTTCCTGTTGTGATAAAACTTGTTTGTGAAATGTGTGCTGGGGTATTCTTTTCTCTCTCTCTTTTTCTTTTCCTTTCATGGTTGTGTATTTGTGGACAGCTGTTTCAGCTCCATCCAGGTGTCAGGTGACCATCAATGTCACAGTTGCACAGTTGATTCCTTCAGAATCCACTTCTGAGTCATATAATGAAATTTGTGATGGTCTCAGCCTTCACAGATGTCAAGTTGGAAGGAAAAAAGAGAGTATTTTAAGGTACAAGTGTTATACAGGGTGACATACTGGTCAATGCAAAGTTATGCATGGTCAAGAGTCAGAGTTTGTGGAAAAAACTTCTTAATTTCTACTTGTTCTCATCATTCAGGCTGAATACACGCATGTACTGCATGTCATTGAATATGTAATTTCTCAGTCGTACCACTTGCTTATGTTATCAGGCAAAGCATCAGTCATTGAAGTTACAGTATATTGCCAAAAGTATTGGAGCACCTGACTTTACACGCACATCAACTTTAATGGCATCCCAGTCTTAGTCCATATATAATAGCTTCACCACTTCTGGGAAGGCTGTCCACAAGGTTTAGGAATGTGTCTATGGGAAGGTTTGACCATTCTTCCAGAAGCGCATTTGTGATCAACCACCAAACCCAGGCATGTCCATCTGATTGGCAGACAGAGATGCGTGATTCGTCCCTCCAGAGAACATGTCTCCACTGCTCTACGGTCCAGTGGTGGCATGTTTTACACCACTGTATCCAACGCTTTGCATTGCACTTGGTGATGTAAGGCTTGGATGCAGTGTTGTTGTGCTAATCTGAAGGCCACACGAAGTTTGGAGGTCTGTAGCTATTGACTCTGCGGACAGTTGGTGCCTTCTGCGCACTGTGTGCTTCAGCATGCGCTAACCCTGCACTGCCATTTTACGTGGCCTTACCACTTTGTGGCTGAGTTTCTGTTATTCCCAGTTGCTTCCACTTTGTTATAATAACACTATCAGTTGACCTTGACTGTGGAATATTTAGTAGCAACGAAATTTCACGGATGGGCTTATTGCACAGGTGGCAACCTATCACGATACCACGCTTGAATTCACTGAGCTCCTGAGAGTGACCCATTCTTTCAAGAATGTTTATTGAAGCGGTCTGCATGCCTAGATGCTTGATTTTATACACCCGTGGCCATGTGGGGAATTGGAACAACTGAATCCAATGATTTGGGGAGTGTCCCAATACTTTTGGCAGTATAGTGTATATTCAGAGTAAATGCAATAACAAAATTGCGCAACAAAGTGTACAAACTCTTCTGGCTTGCATCAGTTCGAGAAGGCAATAACATTTTGTGGTACCAAGTTTAAGTAGCTAATATCAGAGTTACTTTAAAATGTTTCTTTAAGGCAAAAATTGGGCACCTGCAATACCCCATGTATACAAAATTCATACGGGTACATTTGACTAATTATGATTGCTCTCTTCTGTGTTTTTAACAATAATCTGAGTATGAATGTTCGGGACTTATTGTCACATTGAATTGTTGCATAGTTGGCTGCGATATGCATATTCATGTGTACAGAATACAGACAGCTATAAGTATATGTTCATAGTGTTGTTGGCATCTGTTTCTGCAGATGGAAGAATGGTTAAATTATTTAAGAAGACTAAATCTGGTGGCTGAACTGAAAAGAATTTTTTGCTGAACCCATAACAAGCTCTAACATTCTGAAACTATAAACAGTATATGAGGTTTTCTAATAAGTATTGAAAATATGAAATTATATATTTTGATACTGATAAATCAAGTCATTTACAAATATTTTGCAGAGCGTACTGGAGAAAAGCTATTCACAGGAAATATATGTATAACATTTAACACGGTGTTTAATAAAAACAGTAATGTGAAATTTCTAATTTAATTGTTCCAATGTCTCAGGCAACTTTGCAAGAAATTGCAAAGAAATTGCAATATTTACAGAAGTGTGGCAACTGAACTTGCATTTCTTTCCGGAATGTGTTTGTGACTTACAGAGCCAGTAACAGGAAGCAATGAAACAAGCTCTCGATCCTCGCTACTTGACTTATAAAAGTGAAATACGTCTACTGGCTGCAGATCATTTTGTAATTTGATGTTTATGAGCACGTCACTGACTGCAAATACAACTAATTTATATTCACACCTTCCATGCTGTCTTAGTGTGCATTAGAACAGCACCAGTCCGTCTGTGGATAATCCACCTTTTTTTTTTCCAGGCGCATTTGTTCTCCAAGTCACTGCAAGTGATGCTGATGATGAACAATACGGGAACAGTGCGAAGCTTGTCTACAGTATTCTGCAAGGGCAACCTTACTTCTCTGTTGAGTCTGAGACAGGTAATTTACTTAATTTTATACATCATAAACAAATTGTTAAAAATAAAATTGTAAAATAAAGATGAAAAAAAAAAAACATTCACTTTTTGTTAAACCGTTCACGAAGCAGAAAGGTAATCAAATAGAGACGTTGAAGTTGGTTCACGTTCCAGGAGGCCAACATTTCATTGTTCTTGGATGATATATTAACTGACACTTTTAACTTATAAAATATATCTGTATGTGTGTATATATAAGTGGAACAGAAAATGATAGCTACAATATCGTTTAATCTTTAAGTGTGTAATTTCTCCAAGTTTATTGATTTGGAAATCATGAACAGTATAAACCGATACAGACGCACAAAATGTAATTTCACACCAGGAGAAGAAAAGTAATTTCATTTTACAAACTCAATATCCCAACAGGTTGTTCAGAAATAGGAACAGACGTATAAATTAATAAAGTTTTAGTTTGCTTCCACCATTCTGTTACGGCATATTTTTTGAGAGTGCTGAAAGCCTGTTCTGAAAACACTATATCTATTAATCAAAAATGCCAATCCAAGTGTAGTCAAAGTCCTTGTGTGTCTGGTTTCAAATGAACCACACTTTTCAATGCGCCTTACTTTATTTTTTTTTTTCCTCAACGACTACCCATAACCTAAATTGCTTAATAGTACATACTATTTGGGATTACATACAGATACACACACACACACACACACACACACACACACACACACATTTTTGCTCTCCTGTTCTAAAACTGTTTGCTTATAAGGATCTTGCTGGACTGCCACTCAGCTTTAAATTATTAATGCTGCATAGGAATGAGTATTGGAACAGCCTCGCTCATGACATACCAGGATATGTCCTTTCCTTATGTTGCCATATTACTGTCCAACCAGGCATCATCAGGACAGCCCTGGCCAACATGAACCGGGAGAACAGGGAGAAATACCAGGTGGTCATCCAAGCGAAGGACATGGCAGGACAGATGGGCGGCCTCTCAGGGACCACCACCATAAACATCACCCTGACAGACGTCAATGACAGCCCCCCTCGCTTTCCTCACAGTAAGACGCTGTGTGCTTGTGTGTCTGTTTTTAAACATTGTCCTTAACCAAAAATAAAATACTACAACTGGGCTATGGGAGATAACAGTGTTGCATACATGGTGGGAACTTCACCTCTTCCCCTTTTATTTCCAGCAAAGGTGTTGCGTTTTGCAACATGTAAACCTGTAAGCTGCTTCGGATACACATGCATTCTAAGAAGCTTAATGCTGAGGAAGTGTTATTTTTTTAGGACAATATGCTGGTTAGTGCGAAGTGTTGGCGACTCACGTTTAGTTTGCCAGCT
This sequence comes from Chitala chitala, assembly GCA_025773905.1. Taxonomy (NCBI): domain Eukaryota; kingdom Metazoa; phylum Chordata; class Actinopteri; order Osteoglossiformes; family Notopteridae; genus Chitala; species Chitala chitala. Next base: position 6,219,999 of record JABJVR010000065.1, read on the forward strand.
TAGTTCTAAGACTTGCAATGTGTGAACGTGTGGAGTTTGTACATCCCACACCACTATCCTTCTATTGTTTGTATGGGGCTCTCCTGAACTCCAGTTATTAACACAACATGTCTCAGATGAAGGGATGTCTTTAAATTGTCTCCATAATACATGGACCCTGAGACAGACTACCCTCTTACACCTGGCCTTGTACCCTCTGTTGTTTGAAATGGATTCCAGTATATGCAAAGTCCTACATCCGATTAACGGTAGGGGGAAATAAATAACTGCCTTATTGGACAAGTTGTCTTTTTCACAAGAGTCCAACATATTTATATTTTTCATGTAGTGAAAATAAAGGTGAATTTCAGTACTGATTTAAATGTATTTGGAAAAATTCAGCCTTTAATTTAAGGAGAAGAAAATTGGATATTAAAATATGAAAATACCTTGACACATTCCAGTCATTTTACAACATGGTGGTCTATGTCAGAACAACATCATGAGAACATTACTTAATGGTTTGTACATGACTGCCTGCTGCACACCTTCAAAGATTGAAACAGGCCCTAATTAAAATCCACTCTTAATCTCAGCACTGCACTTTCCCAAATTACAGTTATGAAAGAAGTGAGCTTGATAAAGTGGGCTGACACACAGAGATAGGCAGCACTTGAAATATCTCAACCTTGTTTTTATAATAACGACCATAAACATTATTTTTTGGGCGGTTGAATAACAACGTGATTTAGGCACAGGAGTGCTTCGTTGCTCGTTTTTCTTCGGAATGAATAAGATCAATCATCAGAACAAAAGGAACCGGGAGTGCCGTCACACTAATGTGCATTTTCTAAGGCTTCAGTTATGATAAACTATCATTATTTTACTTGCTTTTGAAGAGCTTCCACTCAGCTTGAATTAGGTGATCCGTTTAAACGACAAACTGCAGAACTTGTGCCACTTACAGGCTGAGCCTGTTTCTTAAGGAAATGTTTTACTGAGTCCAATACTGGCAGCCCATAGCAAACTCATTTAGCCATTTCTCGCACAATGACTGTGCATCCAGACTTGTGCTGAATCTGTAAAAAGTGCTTGGGTTGGTATTTTGTTTGTGCCCTGGGTAGATATAAAGATATGGAAATGGAAAACATATTCCATACACAATTTGTAAGCATTTTCTTCTTCTTTACACATCATTCGCTTTACTCAGGTAAAGGACTCTACTGGTATTATTATATTTGTTTGCCAAAAGATAACAATAATAACAGATATTCAGCACAACCTGCAATGGCTCATTGAAGCCTGAAATTATTTTTAAACAATAAGCACACTAATAGAGTTCAAATTTTTTGTCAAGCTTTCCCCTGAACAGTTCAATGCACAATCTAACGTCTTGTTTACCTTGCGAACAAAGGCTCTAAAACCTTTTTCTTTTTTTTTTTTAGGTTCCTACCATCTCTCCACTGTGGAGTCTGCAGAAGTGGGGTCAACAGTCGGCCGTATCAAAGCCAACGATGCAGACGTTGGCGAGAATGCCGAAATACATTACAGCATCATTGACGGGGATGGACAGGACATGTTTTCCATTGTCAGCGACAGAATAACTCAGGAAGGCATCTTAACCATTAAAAAGGTGGCTTGTTTAAAGCGTTTGTGTTTAATGCAGCTCTCACATCTGTTCCGCCTCCCCCTTCTCAAGTAGCTGATGTCCTCAGGTCTCAGCAGAGTGAAGTGTAGAGCAGCAGACTTGCAGAATCCTCTAAATGGAACACATCATGTCCCATTAGCTTCTTAAAACAGCTCAATTCAGTACATTTTCAAGAGGCTCTTACTCCTTTTCCGAGAATGCTGAGATTTCACGTGGATTTTAAATTCTGACCACAAGTCCCCCCCATGGGACCTCTGCTCAGAAGTACACAATTATGCAAATTATTACAATAAAAGGAAACGAATCAGTTTGTATCCATCAATGTAAAAACTAATCTTTTACCAGCCTGATCAACTTTATGGGAGAATCAGTAAATCCTGTCTGCTGATTTCAAAGCAGCAATGTGCCGCAGAGATGGGAAACCCAGGATGATGCTGCTGTTAAGTACACAAATCAAAATTTCCAGCTACACAAACAGGACGAGTGGCGCTCAGTGGGGTGTGTCTTTGAACTCCTCATTTACAGGTTAACACCATTGTTTGACTGTATGAACTAACCACTTTGTGAATATGATGTTGCTCTTTGGCAGGAATAAAATGTGAAGCAAATGTCTACATACCCAATAAATTAAAAAGATTTACCACAGTGTAATTGCTGGATGTCAGTTTCAGAAGTCTGCAATGTTACCAGAATAGGAGATGCTCATTATCACCCAGGTTGCAGCTGCATGTTGCAGGTGCTGCAGCAGCAGGTGTTGTGGATGGCTGTTTGTCCCAAGAGGAGCCTTGTTGTAGCACTCTCCAGCAAGACACTTAACCTCAAAGGCTTCCTAAAAGTGTCTAGATGTTTAAACAGATAAAAGTGTAAGCAGCTTTGGAAATAACGTTGGAAAAGCAAGAAAGCAGTTAAACAGATTAAAAAACATTATATTTCTAATGAAATGAATTCTTACAGTAGCTTTTTTGTCATCCATTGATTCACTGTCCTCAGCCGCTGGACTATGAGAGTAAAAGAATGTACACCTTAAAAGTGGAGGCAGCCAACACACACCTGGACCACCGTTTCCTCCACCTGGGCCCCTTCAAGGACATGGCGACAGTGAAAGTGACCACACAGGATGTGGACGAGCCTCCAGTCTTCAGCAGGAACCCTTACATCATCGAGGTTCATGAGGACACACCAGCTGGGAGCCTCATCGGCAGCGTCACGGCTTGGGACCCCGACTCTGCCAATCATCCTGTCAAGTGAGTCACCTGACACACCTCTACAGGTTCAAGCTCCGCCCTCTCTTAAGATAAATTAGGTGATGTCCAGCCTTAGCCCACAGCATGTACCGTGTAGCGCAGACAATGACGTTTTGAGATAAGCGCCGATGTTTGGATGAGTGTTACGGGAAAATAATTGGCTTAGCCATGCTGAGAGCCAGTTGTGAGTATAGAACAAAGGGATATGACCATAAAATCAGCAGCTTATTCTGTTCGTTTACCCATGGGTAACTAAGTGGCTTCAGTGAACATTCAGCCCGATAAAAATTGCTCACAACATGCGTGAGGTGTAATATTGTTGCTTAAAAATTGCTTTGGATATGGGCATCTGCTGAAAACACAAAAAAGGAATGTCACAATGATAGGATAAAACCAAAAAAAGTATGTAATGACTGCTGAAGCTGCTGTGAAAATCTTCCCCTAGAAGATGATTTATCTCACTTTGTCACAGAAGACTACCACATTATATATTTTTATGTCATTTATAATGCCCCCGTTTTAGTGTTACCAAAAATACTGCAATAACAACACTGCTGAAACGAGATTTCTCTTTTGAAAGTGGGCATTTCCCTCTGAGTTGAAAGATAATGGAATGTTTCCCATATTTTAGCATAAGAGAACGTTGTTTCATATACTATGATGTGACAATGACTTTACATTAATATGCCACTGTAAACCTAAAGGTATATATAAGAAATAATCACCACAGCAAGAATTAAACCAGAGGATTTTTTTTTTTGTGATGTTCTTTTATATTAACTTTCCATTTGAGGGGCTCCGTTGATGTGGTTATAATGCTCTAAGCTGAGGAATTGCATGATCAACCTGACTGGTCCCAAGAGCGGAGACCTTGGCCAACTGTGACAGTGCAGGTACACTAGGGCATCGGAAGGTTTTTTTTTCCTCTCCAAGATTAGCATGAATCTTGCTGAAATGCATAGTGATTGAGACAGAGGGCTATACACAGCAAGGGAGCGGGCCTCACCCCATACTCCCACCTCTATTCATTTCAGTTTTTACAGGTATATAGGTCTGCCCCCTCTGGGTGCCCCTCTTCATGCTCCATGTCTCCATCACAGATCCTTCTGCAGAAACCAGCTCCTGTTCAGATTTCAAAGTAGAATGATTGTTCTCTAATAATCTTAGCATCAGAAATGCACACACACACACACACACACACACACACACACAAAAGCACACAAGAGTTACTTTATAAATCATGAGGACCAATATTTATTTATTTATGTATTTATTTATTTTGGCAAATGGGTTTTGCTGAAGAAATTTTTAAATATGCATTTTAAAGGTTTACATTATTAGGTTTAGGATTATGTATATTAAGTAGATGTATTAACATCACTCAGATCAATTTGTGAAGGGAAGGGAAGGGAAGGGAAGGGAGCAATAATACAGTTCAAAATTATCATAGGATATTTCATAATTCCATCACCATAAAGCTAGTAATATTGAACTCAGGATTCCCCACACACATTACAACTAAGAACTGTCAGACTGTTCCCGTGATTATGATTTCATTCCCAAATTGAAAGAGCCATCAGACACGCTTGTCTACATGAGAAGACATTATCAACACTATGATGCGTAGGATTGCAAGATTTTACAGTGGTGAAGCTGTTGTGCTCACCACCTTCTTCATCACTGGCAGCGAGTGAGTGACAATCTCAGAGAACACATTCAAGGCATACAGAGACAGGTGACAAATTAAAGGAAAAACCTGAATAAATAAGTGAAAAAAACATAACAAATGCAGATGCTTCCACACTGCATGCTACAATTGAGCAATAAGCTCCCAGTCACGCTCCGTGGCATGTATAAAATGCTGAGCAGGCCCAGTGGATTCTGGTTTTGGATCCAGATGGCAGGAGGAAAACATCTAAGCGACTTTGACAGAGGGTTCATTGTTGGGGCACGAATGGCAGGAGCTTCAGTCACAAAGACTGCTCAACTGGCAGGTATTTCAACAGGAAAAATGACAAAAATTTAATTAAACTGTATTTATATGTATGAGAAAGACATCAGTAAACCGGGTTGGAAATTGTGGTCAACAGCATGCATTTGCTGACTGTAATGCTCTGTAATACATGAGGAAAACAGAAGAGCAGCCCTTCCTCAGGTAACTGAGAATGTCAATGCAGACTGTCAGCAAGAACAGTCGGTCGATAATTACTACTTTATGTTGGTTTTTTCTTTAATTTGTCACCTCTCAATGTGTGTGTGGGTGTGTATATATATTCCATTCTGTTCATCTCAGTAAAATTCAGTTTTACTGGACTTAATGATCCGTCCCTTTATTTTAGTTAGTTCAGCCTTTCCAGAAACTTAGAAGAAGGCACTAAGGAAAAATACGAGTAATGGCATCATCTAATGAAAGATTTGGAACAGTTCATAAAGTCAAGTCATTTATTTTGTTTAGTTTTTTAAATCACAATGTCAGAAGGACATACGGAGGAGAGCAGTGTTCACACAAAGGGATTAACATGGAGGAATTTGACGGGACCATGATACTGCACTGTGATTGCATCATCCTGGCTTAAAGCTAATCAAGGGGCTGCATGTTGGCAACAAACTCTACTTTCACAAGGCCACTTGTCTCGCATTGACAGCAATCGACATTGACGGCAAGCCTCTGTTTCGGGCTATGACAGTTTTCACCTTGTGATTTAACGATTTTTGTCTGTGTCGTGTTGCAAATTGCATCCAGCAGTGTGAGCTCAGAGATTGTTTTAAATGTCAGAGGAATGCCTAAACTGACATTGATAAATTAGTTTGAGGGATATGATTTATTCGTTACTCCCTGACCATACAATATCACGCGCCATCGGTGTGAATAATGGGAATTCTATTTTACTCTTTGCATTTCCTTGAAACCGTACAACTATACAGTACGTTAAATAACTGCTAAAAAGCAAATATGATCACACATGCAGAATGCTTGTTCGGTGGCTGTTATTGCTATAATTAGCATATGAGCACATTTTAAAAGTAGCCTGTGATGTGTCGTTAAATTGTGGTGTAAGAGAAGCCTTTAAAATCCATGGTCGACGGGATTGCCATGCATGTCAGTCACAGCCTTGTTTAACATAATGGGAACCAATGGAAAGTGAGATAAGCCTGGTAACTGACAATTCAAAAATTACATGTGATGTGGGTTTAGGAGTACTATACATTTACAGTACGCTAAGTATTTTTCCATTTGTCATGTAAAATGAATTATGGGATTACACACCTTTAAGTACAAAATATCAAACAATTTTACATGAATTAAAAGTAAAAATTTTCTAAAATTTACATGAAATCATGCCTCGGGTCTGTGTGCGTGGAATTAGTATGTTCACCCCGTGCTTGGTGTGTTTTTTCCAGTTTCCTCCCACGGTCTAAGCACATGCAGGTTAGGTTGATTGGCGTTTGAAAATTGTGTGTGTGCGCCCTGTGGTGGGTTGGCATCCTGCCCAGGGTGTCCCCTGCCCTGTGCTTCCTGGGACATGCTCCAGGCTTCCCGCGACCCTGAATTGGATAAGGCAGTAAAGCAAATGAATGGATGGATGGATTTTATACTTTTTTTGTACATAAAGCCATCATTTTTGTTGTAGCACAAGTTATACTTATTTGCACAGGCTCAACAGAGACCATTACATATGCAACGCCATAAAAATATGTAGTATGCAAGGTAACGTGCAATTAGCAGTAGGCAAACTTCAAACTTAACACAAAATATAATTGTTTTAAGGAAATTTAAACATGAATCATAATACTATATTATTGTTTTTTGCAGATATTCAATTGACCGCCATACAGATCTAGATCGACTCTTTAATATTGAGTCTAGCAATGGCTCTATCTCAACGCTACAGTCCCTGGACAGAGAGATGTCAAAGTGGCATAACATTTCAGTTGTTGCCACTGAAATAAGTAAGTGTCATTTCTGCTTCAAATGGCTCAGATTTTCTTCCACATAGCATGTCTTTCTTGGCACGTTAAGATTGCGTGGGCTGTACAAAAACTGTCAGCACTTTGTGATTATGCGACGATGTAAATTGACAGCAGTTTCATTTGTAGCACTGAAACTTGATTTGTATCTCCTGGAACGCCATGTAAAAAAGCAAACACAGATACCCCCTTCTTTATTATCCTATCAAGTCTTCATTGTCATGTTCATTGAAGGTCGCTCGGTATCGTGGCAACGGCGCTGCCTTTTGAAACGCAAAACTCGTTGTGCCAAGGAAATGACTATCACACTGAACACCGTTCCAATTTATTCGGTAATTACGTAATCTCCGATTCATTCTTCTGCTCTTCCCCAGATAATCCTCGTCAGACCACTCGAGTTCCCGTCTTCATTAAAGTTTTGGATGTCAATGACAACGCTCCTGAATTTGCTATGTTTTATGAAACTTTCGTTTGTGAAAACGTAAAAGCTGGTCAGGTAAGATACTCGAAATCTGCACCTTTCCATCCATGCGTATTAGTATCTAAAAATACTCGCAAATTTCTTTGTGGGTTATCCTCATTGTAAATTATTTCAAAGCTGGCATGTATTTGATTATGTAATGCTGTAATGAGAATATCATTATCAACCCAAGGCAGCGCAGTCATTTCTTGCTACAGTTTTTGTTCCTATTTACAGCTAAGATTTTGATGTGTATAATTAGCATACGAGTTGTTGCATAAATTTAAAAACCATGTAATTTCTGTTCCACAGTTAATACAAACAATAAGTGCGGTTGACACTGATGAGCCGCTCATTGGACACAAATTTGCCTTCAGCCTCATCACCACAAACCCAAACTTTACAATCCTGGACAATGAAGGCGAGTACCTGTTTGTTCCCTGTGTATTGTCAGCTGTTACAAAGTAAGTAAGTAAGTATTTCACAGAAAAAAAAATGACATTTTGAAACATGGGCTCCTATGATTTTATTTATTGATTTACTCATTTGAATAATCTATGTCATGATAACATTGATAATGACATATTATTGTCATCCTTTTTAGCTGTTTCCTGGTGTATAAATATGTAGATTGTATACTGATAATTTAGAACAGCATAAAGAAGGACAACTTTACAGATATGAGTCCTCAGAGCGATGGTGTTTCTGGAGTCAAATGATGTTTCGTTAGCAATTAATTTGCACTTGGAAAACCACGGGTTTGGTTCTTTTCTAAAATATCTTAATAATGAGGGCTTAAATTTCCCAATCTAGTATAGCTTTACATTTAATAAGAAAAAAGATCTACATTCCCATTAATTTATTTTAGGTTTGCACTTTTAAATGTTGATAATGGAGATGATTACAGTTATAATGATTAACAACAACAACAACAACAACAACAACAATAATAATAATAACAATAATAATAATAATAATAATACATTAGTTGTAGTAATTGTAGTAGTCATGTCTTTCAGTATACAAAGGTGCTGCAATGTGGATATGATTGTATCTATTGCTGCTTCAGATAACACAGCCCAGATTCGGACAAGACGCGGCGGATTCAACCGGCGCGAGATGAATGTTTACCTTCTCCCCATCGTCATATCGGACAACGACTACCCCATTCAGAGCAGCACGAGCACACTGACCATCGGCGTGTGTGCCTGTGACGGCCGGGGTAACATGCAGTCTTGCACCTCAGAGGCCCTGCTGCGCTCAGCTGGCCTGAGCACAGGTGCCCTGGTGGCCATCCTTCTCTGCGTCGTCATCCTCCTCAGTGAGTGCCAGCATCCGGCTCATCACCGTTCGTGTATGCTAAGCCTGTCGAGGCCTGTCGCCCAGCCCTGGCTCACCTCTAAAAATAGGCACTGAACAAGAAAGGGTTTGACTGCATGATGCCGGATTAGTTCCGTGTATCAGCATCGGCCTGTTTGCGTTTAACTGACGCAATGCCAGGTCAAAGATCCACTTCAAACATATTCAAAGATACAGAAAGATGCAATAGATTATATATTCATCTGTGCTTAAGGTGATTTGCTCATTGTTGTGTGTGCGTATGTTTCTGACCAAGTGTAACTTTTGACAGGAAAGTAAGAAAAAATGTTGGCTTATGCAGTGACATGGGCTTGTTAAAGTAAATCTGAACACTGGGTTTACAAGGTAAAAGGGATATATTTTTATTTTATTTTATTGTATATACAGAGGTAGACCAGTGTTTGTAAGGATGAGTTTAAGCACATTTGGTTTCCGTTCCATTTATAGACTGCTAGCTGTATTATTCTCCTCATATTTAATTGGAGCCAAATTAACAACTGATTTTGTCCCACCCCCAGCATGACTTCAAAGAAACATTTCACATGCAGATTAGCCTTTACCAGTAGAGCTTGGGCCAACACTACAGTGCATGGTCACTCACCATATGGTCAGCTCAGAGAGTCACTTGTTGAGCGACCGTAGCGTTTGCGTGTTCATCATCGGATATTACACGGAGACCGATCACATGAAACCTTGGTCCATCCCTGCCTTCCTTTCATTTCACACACTGGTGACCAGTTATGCTTCTGACCAAAATCTATGGCCACATCTTCAGCCATCTGCTAGCAGTCTGGCTGCAAATGGAATATTGACAGCCTCTTTCGACCTCTGCCTTGTCTCTTAAAGAGTCCCCTTGTCACCAACCTGTCATTTTATAGCAGTGGTCCGTTCCTGTCAGATGAGATCCAATCTGTGTGATAACAGGTGTGTGTATGTGTGTGTGTGCTCATGTGTATTTGTGTGCCCATGTGTGTGTACTGATAGAGGACAATGAACATGCCTCTATCGTGAAAATATTCCAAGGACCTGCTCGTCATTCTGCGACGGTCCTTTTCCCCTCAGGCTCCCCTGACGAATCGTCCAATTCCCCTGTATCCAGCAGCAACAAAAGGGCACTGAACCGTAGTAGCAGAAGCTCTTCTTCACCCCAGGCTTCTGCATGGTCAAAAAAAGACTGGCACGCTGATTTCTAAGAAAGGCTCTGCCACTCCATCAACCTTGTAATTAACACCTGAGCGGATGGCAGAGCGAGGACTCCTGCTGGAAATTCACCTTGAGTCAACAAAAAAAGAAACAAACATGCAGAAAAAGAGTATTGTTCTTTTTGTCAACAACTGTTCTGCTCGATTCCTTTTTCTATGTGCAGTGAATCGTATGCATTCCTTAAAAGGAAGAGGGAAAAAAAAGTAAAAAACCGTAAATTGAAAATAATTTGATTGTGCATGCAAGGCTAGAGTGCCTGAAACTCCTTGCCAAATTAAAACACCTTTTCAACATGAAAGCGATGTACTATAAATACGAAAAAGGCTGAAACTGTAGTTTAAAATTCATGAGCCAACCCTGCTGGTTGGAACGTGAATATATCACTCACAGCAAATTAGCCGTTCCTCTGTGAATACATGATGTGCTTAAATGTGCATTGTGTGTTTTCAAATATGAACTCCAGCACCATTTCAAATTTTAAATGTCTTTGCGGGTACAGTTGTGCCGTTACAGAAATGCCTTGGTGCATCTCAACTGTGACTGCTTTGGCTAAGATAGCATGGCAGGTGACCTGTGCATTGCTTCAGGTGTGATTTTGCAACCAGGTAGCCCCAAACTACAGTCCAATTTCTCTCCTGCTGCAGTGATAGTGGTGCTTTTTGCTGCCCTGCGGAGACAGAAGAAGAAGGAGCCCCTCATCATCTCCAAAGAAGACGTGAGAGACAACGTGGTGAGCTACAACGACGAGGGCGGGGGAGAGGAGGACACGCAGGCCTTCGACATCGGCACGCTGCGCAACCCGGAGGTGATGGACGCTAACAAGCTCCGCAGGGACATCATCCCCGAGATGCTGTTTCCCTTCCGCCGGGTATCACCCATAAAGGACAACGCCGACGTGCGGGATTTCATCAGCGCCAGGCTGCAGGAGAACGACGCGGACCCCACTGCGCCGCCGTACGACTCGCTTGCCACGTATGCGTATGAGGGCAACGGCTCCTTGGCCGAGTCATTGAGCTCACTTGAATCGGCCGCCACAGAGGGGGACCAGGAGTATGAGTACCTGAGCACCTGGGGTCCTCAGTTCAAAAAGCTGGCTGACATGTATATAGGAAAGGACTCCGACAACGACACTTAGCTGAACGCCGATTCGTCTCTGTCCCTCTTGACTTACCACTACAAAACAAAAATTTAAAAAAATAAAAAAAAGGTTAGACGTGGGAGTATCACTTTTTACTTGATAGAGTTCATGAAGACTTGTATCATTCTGCTAAGGCCACATTTTTTCACTCAAAGGTTTTTTACATCGTTGCTTATTGTATCCTTTTTTTAAAGCAGTACAATTGCCTTCAGATTTTAGGATTTTGCTGTGAAATATGGTGTGGATAATGTGTTTTGTAACTGAGATGAGCAATGGTAGTCTTGTACACTATCAATGTTTATGGAGAAAAAGATTTTAAAAATTGAACAGACTGGAGTTAAAATAGGTAAATGTATACAGTGTTTTAATATGGCAAACCAATTTTATTCATGTTTTTTTTTTTATTTGAGAAGCGATATTCATGTGAATAGTGAATACAATTTGTCAACTGTTCATTTCATCACATAGATGTAAATTGTAATAAGGTGTAAGTTATAGACTAATTGTCATATACTGAATTCATGTTGTTTGGATGCTTAGTCATATTGTTTTATATTTATATTTTTATATTTATTTTTAATAAAAAAATATAAACGTTCTTGCGTCATATTTTCTAATCACAGTTCTGTCATTATAAAGGCATTAACTGTAATGTTCAAATATTACACAAAAGCAGATTCCAAAAATTCTTTCAAAATTGGGAGTTTTCCTATGTTTTTTAGATTACTCTGCCCACACCATAATCTTACCTTGCTATTTTTCTATATTTTTCCAATTATCCTGCATCACCACCTGTTTTCTGCTACACCACCTGTTTTCATGCTGTCTGTAAATTACACCAGTTTGTTGAGCATGTGGGAATTCTATTTGTGTAATTTCATTTTGCTCGTCCAGTTGAAGGCTGAGAAAATCATTAGCGAATATCTATATTTCTAGACTTTTTAAAGCTGATATTATACAGGTTTATAACTTGTTTCATATGCAGATATGTATTTTTACCCATCTGTATTTTCATTTAATTTTTTTAATTAATTTATTTATTTTCCAAGTGTTCACTGAAATGACCAGAGATGAACTGCTGTTCAGTTTCCATCCATTATCTTACCCGCTTATTCCTGGTGAGGGTCATGGGGAAACCTGGAGCCCATCCCAGAGCACATAGGGCACAGGGCAGAGGACACCCAGGGTGGGGTGCCAACCCACCACAGGGCGCGCACACACACACACACACACGCACAGGGCAATTTGGACACACCAATCAACCTAACCTGCATGGTTTTTGGACTGTGGGAGGAAAGCGGAGCACCCGGAGAAAACCCACCAAGCACAGGGAGAACATGCAAACTCCACGCACACAGACCCAAAGCAGGAATTGAACCCCAGGCCTGGAGGTGCACGGCGACAGTGCTAACCACCACGCCACCGTGCCACCGCTGTTTAGTTTAAACTGCCAAAATTTAAAAAACACTAGATTTTTATAACTAGCTAAAATGAATGCAATGTTCATTGACCGTACGAGTTTCATTGGAAGGAACAGTCTGTATACTCAAAATGCATAAACGATTGTGGCACTGAGTGAAGGCAGGTATAGTCAATATACAATTTACCATTGATTGACTAGCAGTAATATATGGCTGGAGAGAAGTACCACTAGATTACATAAAAATCATTACGAAAGTACCACCAATCACTGTGAGTGGATCATCGAGGCTAGAGACCAAAGCCACCTAAATACTAATTAAACTCAGTAGCTGTTCTATTTTTCCTTTTTATTATTTTTTTTTTATCCTTGCCAGTAAAAAAACTTTTCAGATATTGTTTGGCCATTAAAGTACAAGTTTTATTGTCCATCCTCATTTTGATTTTGTTCTTCATAAAGAGTTACAAAGTTATTAGCACATCTTAAAATGTAAGTAGGCTGTGATTAACAGCATTGACTCTTATTCAGAAGAACAGCATTATCACATGTCCGTAAGTTATTTCAAACATGTTGATGTATAGGCAAGCGGTCTGATTGCTAAACATGTCTGCTCATTACTGTGCTCAACACAAGTCTCAGCCAGGAATCAACATCTTGAAGTGCTGCCAGTTTAATTTGCACCTCCTACCCGAACCACCTGTTGAGGTAAACTACTGCCTAACTTGCTTAAATAAAGAAACCAAAAGATGGCTGCTGCCACAACTCTGGCTGCCTTTTCATCATTCAAGAGGGGAGTGTAAAAGATGACATTATGACCAATCATAAATGTGTGTACCATTTTCAGTCTTTACCACTTTAAGTCACATACCTTCCCTCTTTGACTGAGGCCCATTGATCATTTCCCTTGTTTTAAGACATATTTCATCACCGCTGGCAAACCCTGCAATCAGAAAGTGCAGCTGTCTGCCGATGATAACAAAGACTGTTTCATAAACACGTCTTGGCTGCTGTTCCTCTTGAATAAAAATCTTGGATCGGCCTCCACCCATTCCTCCCACAGATCCTTGCGTTTTTTTATTAACTTTTTTTTAATGTAGGATGCACAGCATGCATGATGCTGTCATTTAAAAGCAGGGGGTGATAAAAGATGAGTTTGTACATTGGGTGTGACAGCAGTGATGCCTCTAGAAGGGACGGAAAAGGTCTGATCGTCATGAAGCATGCACTGTTCTTGTAACTCCAGAAAGCCCTTATCTTACCACAAAACCCATTAGAAAATCTGTGTGTGGTTCAGAGTGGGGTGGAGCCTGAACACAGGATGTGGAGCGAGTAACCTAACTCCCCCCCACCCCTAGACCATAACCAGCAGCACCTTTTTTTTATTGTTGCTCCAGAGAAAGATGCTTTTGAGTGAAATCTAATCAGGCGTCAGTGGAGTGAATCAGGATGGAACCCATCCTTTGCGGCCAGGGCAAGGTGGAAATTAAATGGACAGGCAGAGGCGACCGATTCTTAGGGGAGTAAGTAGGGGGCAATTTCCTAACGGCTGGGACTGCTCTGTCCGCAAAATATCCTGACTGCCATGAATAAGTAAAAACATTCATCTCTGCACACCTCTTATGGAGACTCCATGAGCCATTAAATAATACACTTAGCCATCTTGTGCTTTACAGGTCCCAAACGCAGTAGTCACTCAGTGCTGCCATATTGATTAAAAGATCATTTGTCATCTGCAGTTATTGCCTGTATAGATTTTTTTTCTTTTCATTGTTGTGGCTCACTTTTAAAATTTACTCAGATTTTTTCTTCTGCTGTGGAGACCTAAGTATGATATTTATTTACATGCCGGAGGACAAAAAGGATTCTCTATTTTCTGCTAGTTTTTATTTATTTTTTTTTACTTTGCACCCTATGTTAAATTGTCAACATATTTCTTTGGGCTTATGAATAATGGAGTAGAGTTTAAAAGAAAGCGAGTCACAAAAAGCCACAAACGCGGTGACGTGGTGGCAGCTGGGTGTCAGCCTCAGCTCGCGCCAACTGCATAATTTGGCTTCTTATGAAGGACGTAGCACACAGCCCAAAGAGTGCGGGAGTGTGGCTCCCCTCCAGCTCCTCTGATGGTCAGCTGCTTAGTGGTCAGGCAGCGGCACTTCATACTGTAGCCAAATACAAGCTGTGTGAGAACACAAGGGCCACAGACCTTATTTGGAAATACATTTTATCAGCAATGGTAAAGGAAAAAAATACCATTGATTTTGAAATTTATGCACTATTCTGCAGACTTTTAAAATGTGTTTCATCACTTGCTGTCCATTGTATATCTTTTGTAGAAATATTTGGAATGAGTATGATAACATCCAAATAAATTTGTTGCCCTTGCCAATGTGTTAAATTAATCTGTTTTTACACAATGATGCATATCTATAATCTGATATAAATACCCCAGTTCTACTTTGCATATAATCTGCAATAAACATTTTGACCTTTAGCTCGTGGCCTATCTTTGTTCTGCAATCTTTGCCAATCTCTTATGGAAATGTGAGCTGTCTTGTTCTGCAAACTACATGTGCAACAATTCACAGGAAAGATTAGCATTTAAAATTCAACCCTACAATCTGAACGGACGCTTGTCCGTTGTTTGTCAGCCAGGTGCCAAGTTTCACTGGCGTCATGCATTTCTATGGCAAACAAGAAATCAACAGCCACTTGCCTAAGAGAGCCTCGGGTAACAACACTGGTGCAACTCAAACTGGATCTTCTCATTAGTGTATAAACAATGGCCAGATGTACACACATTACAGTGCAGAGAAAGACAGGGGTGTTCTCAATGGAAGACTGTAAACTACCTGCCAGAAACTGATATATGTGCATTTTGAAAAGTTAAATAACTGTGTTTGCAACATATTCTCTTTTTTACTGGAGTTCTAAGTATTACTGGCTTAAATAATACTGGTTGTAAGTAATATTGGTTTAAATAAAACTGGTATTCAAAGGCTTAATTTGTGATTTATATAAATTGTTTAATTTAGGTATCAGTGCTCCCCTTTGAGATCAGTAGATTAACCCAGAGGGATAATCCTTGAACATCCATCCATCCATCCATTATCTTAACTGCTTATTCCTGGTGAGGGTCGCGGGGAAACCTGGAGCCCATCCCAGA
>JABJVR010000065.1:6238260-6255238 GCA_025773905.1 Chitala chitala
ACCTGGAGCCCATCCCAGAGCACATAGGGCGCAGGGCAGGGGACACCCAGGGTGGGGCGCCAACCCACCACAGGGCAATCCTTGAACATGTTAGGGGATAAATTTTCTTGTTTTTCATTTATTATTTGAAACAACATGTCAGTTTGAGCTGAGATATGTAAAAGATATAAGTTGGGCATTATTTATATCTACAATAATTAACTTCATTCAACCAGTATCCAGCCACTGGGGGTCACAGGTGGCCTGGAGCCTATCCCAAACTGGATGGGACACCAACCCATCACAGGGTGGTGGGCATAGATGTAGCTCAAATCCAGAAACTTCTGTATATAAAACCACCCTACCAGCATGCCTACTTACAGTAATGCAGTTACCCACAAATACAAACAAACAGTATTTTAGTGTTAGAGAAAGGCATAATTTAAAAAGGACACGCATCTATTTTACAGCCATCTTTAATTCCTGTGAATAAAGAGTATCCTCTTTTCTCTCCTGCAATATCTGTACACATTTTCACACGTGGGACTTAACATTGACACAATTTTTTGGAACAATGGGAAAGTCTCTCCTTACAGGCATTGCCTGCTGTCTCCTATGTGTAAAGCCAGTTGTAATAATACACAGTTGGATAATGCTCATTATTCACTCCTGTTTATTTTGCACTTTGTTGGCTACAGTTTAAAACTGGAATGCTATTAACTGGCATTTACTTTGCGTTTTAGTTTGGCTCCTGTTCGTCCTTTGCAATACTTCATACTAAATTCACTCCTGGCTGGCCTCCCATCCTCTGCTACGTATCCTCTCCAGAAGATCGAGCATGAAGTGGTGCGTCTCGTCTTCAATGTTCTCAAATGGACACACGTCACTCCCCTGCTAGATGTGGCACGTTGGCTTCTGGTCAAAGTATGCATCAAATACAAGACCTTGATGCTCACATACAAGGCCATCAATGGAACTGCTCCAGGCTACCTCTGGTCCATAATGAAGAACTACGTCCCCTCCCGTTCTCTGCGGTCTACTAATGGGAAGAGACTGGTTGAACCCATCCTAAAAACTGGTATACCTAGGCTCTTCTCCTCTCTGGTGCCTATATGATGGAATAAACTTCCACTTGCTTTGAGGACTTTATCGTCACTGTCCACATTCCACAAGCACCTGAATACACATCTCATCAGGAAGCACCTTAGAACTTACAAACTGAAATCTTTTCATATATGCTTCCATTCACCCCATTGTTGCAAGGCTGTTTGTTTGTACATGTTTTTCTAGTTAATTCAAGACTAACATTTTACATGTTTATACTATACTTGAATGACATTGAGACAATTGCTTAATTTAATTTTGTGCACTTTGATGATAAGACAGCACTTACTGTTAGTAAGATTCTCTTATACTGTTTGACCTCGTCTGTGACACACAGGTGTACTATTATTCATTGTAAGTCGCACTGGACAAAGACATCTGCTAAAGTCAAGTTCCTCCACCCCAGACTCACTCATCCATGTCTTTATGGATCTTGGTTTGTGTACTGGTGCACAGTAATGTTGGAACAGGAAGGAGCCATCTCCAAACTGCTCCCACAAAGTTGGGAGCATGAAATTGTCCGAAATGTCTTGGTATGCTGATGCCTTAAGAGTTTCCTTCACTGGAACTGAGGGGTGAAGCCCAACCCCTGAAAAACAGCCCCACACCATAATCCCCCCTCCACCAAATTTTACACTTGGCACAATGCAGTCAGGCAAATACCGTTCTCCTGGCAACCACCAAACCCAGACACATCTATTGGACTGCCCAATAGAGAAGCATGATTCATCACTCCAGAGAAAACGTATTCACTGCTCTAGAGTCCAGTGGCGGCGTGCTTTACACCACTGCATCCGATACTTTGGATGTAGCTGCTCGGCCATTGAAACCCATTCCATGAAGGCCTCTATGCACTGTTGTTGTGCTAATCTGTAGCTATTGACTCTGCAGATGGTTGGTGACTTCTGCACACTGTGTGCTTCAGCATGCACTGACCCGCTCTATCATTTTACATGACCTTACATGTGCTGCTGTTGTTCCCAGTTGCTTCCACTTTGTTATAATACCACCAACAGTTGACCATGGAATATTTAGTAGTGAGGAAATTTCACAGATGGACTTATTGCACACGGTATCACGGTGCCATGCTTGAATTCACTGAGCTCCTGAGAGCGACCCATTCTTTCACAAATGTTTATAGAAGCAGTTTGCATGCATGCTTGATTTTATACACCTGTGGCCATGGAGGTGATGGGAACACCTGAATCCAATGATTTGGAGGGGTGTCCTGATACACTATGACTATGTTGCCAAAAGTATGTCACAATTCCTTCGTTATACCATTGAGCTGTCACTTAGCAGAGACTCAAAAACTCAGCCCTTTACCTGCCCAGCTCTTTTGTTCAATTCCTTGAATTCAACCTCGTTTGTGCTTGTTGTATTGTTTGCATCCATATCAACTCATTCATGAGTCCATTCATCCATTCCACACTTCCAAATGAAAACAAAAGTGACTTCCATGTGTACAGGGAAAGAGTAGCTAGGAATCTAAATGGAATGCCAGAACACTGCAAGCCATATAATTAAATAATGATTTATGAAAATATCTTGACGCCATGGCCATCTTAATCAACCAAGTTTCATTTTTTGCCTACAAAAAAACCTGTGCATTCTACAGCTTGAAGATTGTGACTGCTCTGATGAAACAAAATATTGTCACTTGTTACCCGAGATGTGTGTAATGTAAAGTCACTGTTTCACAGTGTTAAAGCACCAGGAAACAGTGGTATCCTTAAAAATCCTGCCAGGTCCTTTGTTAGAAAATGTTCAAATTTTTTGAAAATAAAATAAATTGACAAAAATATACGCTGTAATAAAATTCATGGTAGTCTTTTAAAGGTAATACTAAAAAGACAGAATAGAAAGACATATAGTGACACAAACCTTGATTTTTTTATACATCATAAAACATTTAAATGTTTCAAAGACCATACAATTCATGTAATTAACAAGTTTTAAATGTGAAAGACAAGGAGGCATCCATATCAAAGGTGAGGTTAAAATTTTTAAGGTGCACGCTTTTACGTGTTTTAACGCTAAGCCCTTAAATGTCAGCGCCTCAGTCCTGGCACTGTAGCTGTGTAGCTGTCAGACTGACACAAGAGAGAAAAGAGAAAAATAAACAAGGGGAAGCTACTGGGATAAGGAAGGTGACAGAGTCACGAAAGAGGAGTTCTAATTAATGCCTTTCTGAAATGTGTTTCGGGAACATAAAGGGAAGTCAAGGTGTCTACAAAGAAGAAGACGCCCCCCCAGCACCCAACATCCCACACCTCCCTCCCTATCTGAGTCACTCTGCTGTACAGGGAACATAAAATCTCTCTGAAGTCTGGTGCCAGCTTTCTCACATTAATATTTTCTGGCTTTCGCACTGACTGGGAATCATTAGAGATTCTGACTGAGGTGCACATGCGAGCGTCTCTCCGCTTTCTGTCTAAACCATATATACCCCCCCAACCCTTTACTTTTGGGAGGGCTGGGGCTAAAGACCTGAACTTCTAATCTGTAAACTGTTGCTTAAAATGCCAAGTGGGGTTAAAAAGTAATAGTGTTCAGCGGGCCTCCCATAGCTGCATCGTGTCAGTGAACCTTCAGAGCTGGGAAATTAAAGGCAAAGCCAGTGTAAAGTACTGTACCACTATGATGTTACCTGTTAAACAAGTACATATGTGTCTCTGTACACCAGAGGTGGCTGCGAAGTGAGGCAGTTTTAACAAGTAGAATTTTAAAACGAATTAAATATTTGTATCCAGAATGGCGCTTATTGAATTCACGGCCACCATTGTAACAACAGTTTGTCCAAATAATATTTACAAAACTGTGACTCATGCATGTTCAAACACCATGTGTTTTGGGTATTTATTTATTTATTTATTTATTTTGACACTAAAGATTGTTGTGTAAACTAGGTTAGTTATGTATTGTGTTTGGCGTCATTGTGTGTTCTCACGACACAGTTTGTGTTTTGGCATGGGCACTGGGAACCATGTTGGTGGAAAGCGGGCCACTGGAATTCATGGGATCTCAGAGACCATTTTCCCAACTCCACTTCCTGCCCTCACAATCCACAGTATAAGGAATTGTGTGATTAAGCTTGCGCTTTGCACGTAAATCTTCCTTGTGTCCCCACGGTGTCATTAAATATGATTCATTAGTAGTAAAGTGTATAATTTTACATCGGTGTACCTTGAATTGTGAGAGAAGAGAACAGAGAAACCACAAATCGAGTGTAAAAGAAAAGCATAAAATTTGATGTTGTGCGGAATTGGAGAATGACGCCAAAATAAGCCTAGAATGATACAAAATTATAAACTACATTAAGGAGTCTTTGTCTTCAATTGGTCTCTTTTTTTAAGCAGCCCAGATGGGTTCTTTGTGAGAAAGCGACCGGTTCCAACCAGCGCTGTGCTAGGATAATAACTGGGAACCCGTAGCAACATTCATCATGTGCTTAATAAGCAGAACTTTCTCTGTAAAGCGCTTTGAGGCATGCTGTTGCGAAAGGCGCTATATAAAAATAAATTGAATTGAATTGAACTGAACTTGCTTTAACTGTGCTTAAAAATATATTTTTAGGTAAATTATTATTTATTGTTAACAATTTGTGTTAAAATGTCATCACTTTTCATAGTTGCAGTATCAACAAGCTGTCATCCACATTTAAAAAAAAATTCTGTTTTCTGCTTGTACCTTATCAGAAATGCCACTTATAGGTGTTTTGGTAATTAATTTTTTTTTTTTTACACATTATATAAAATAATTATACATTATTTTTATTTATATGATACAATGTGTATGACTTTTCATATTGTTAGTTAAGAATACAACTATGATATGAGAATTTTATATAAAACAATATATATGATGCTCAAAATATGAATTGATTTGTAATACTGGACTCCTGATTTCATTTTCTCACAACATCCAAAACAGAGTTACCAGTTATTTGTTTTTTTTTTTGTTTGATTCACTTTTGTCTGTTACCATTTCACCATTTTCTTTTCTGGAAACAGAAAAGCCAAAATGTTTTCAAAGTTTTGATTTAAAACTCAACAGAGCATCAGAATTTCACCTTCATAACATTCTTTCTTTACAGCATTTTTTCACACCTGCCTAAAACTTTTGCACAGAACTGTAAAAGTTTATATATATATATATATATATATAGTGTGTGTGTGTGTGTGTGTGTGTGTGTGTTTGCGTGTTTTTCTCATATCAGTTGCTATTGACAATTATCACAATTTAACGTAGGTCATTATTTATTTACTCCACACCAGGGATTACCCATTAGAATCTGAAAATAAAAAAGTAAACAGAAATTAAAGGGACTGCAAACTTGGACCAAATTTTATTTAATAAAGTACACAAAACCTAACTCTTGCCAAGGTAGATAACAGCATTGGAGCATTACAGGTTAATAAATTAAAATTTGCACAGACATAGATACGAAATCCTACGATATTATGTTTCCCTGACCAGATTTAAGTGTTACTTAAAAATAAAAATGTGCTTTTTAGGCTTTTCCAGTGACTTGCTTGCTGCTACTCCCTTGGTATAGCATTGACATTGCTGGTGTTTGTGACTGTAAGCACTTTTGTATGTTTTACTGGATACAGTTCTTCAGCTGGTAAAATAAGTTTGTAGTATTTCCAGTTTTACTTGGCACATGTTTTAGGCATACCAGTCTGTTGCATGAAAGACTTCAAATAGCCAAAGGACTGCCACATCACTGCCATGTTTTTACCTTGTTTATCCACTATATCCTCTTGTGTAAAAAATTGTGGGGCTGCTGAGCTGTCACTCGCTTTACTGACATTAAAGATTCTACTCATTACTGACTTTACTGACATTATAGATTCTACTCATTGAGTATTTAATCATTTCCATGGTGACCATGTATCCAAAACAGAAGCAGTGGTGTGCTCCACCATGCCAACTGAACCGCAATAGTTTCTATAGTGTGATAATTTGATTTTCAGACTGATCCACGATATCCATTGTCACTCACTTACGATTTATCCTGGCACTATACTTATTATATACACACACAGTTATGTTCATAATAATAGCAGTGTGTATAAAAAGTGAGTAAAGCTTAAAAGTCTTAGAACAGCTTTTATTTCCATACACACAAATGCATTGGGAGCACTGCACATTCTACTGCAATTCAACACATGAAGAAAAAATTATCAAAATTTGTTATTCCTTTACAGAAAGAGAAGAACAATACATATAAGGCTGTTCAAAAAAATAGCACTGTCTGCATTTTTTTTTACAAACTCAAATATTGTATTGTGTAATATTGTATAAACTGAAAAATGCTTTAGATTTCCTGTGAATCAGTCAGTCATTTTATAAACCACTTATCCTGTTAAGGAGCACAGGGAAGCCTGGAGCCCACCCTAGAACACATAGTGTACAGGGCAGGGGACACCCAGGGTGGGGCGCCAACCCACCACAGGACACACACACACACACAGAGTAATATTTGGAGATACCAGTCAACTTAACCCGCATGTCTGTGGACTGTGGGTTTAAACCAGAGAACCCATAGAAAACCCACCAAGCACAGGCAGAACATGCAAACTCCACACACACAGACCCAAAGCAGGAATCGAACCCTGGTACGAGGCGACAATGCTAACTACCATACGACTGTGCTGTCTCCTGTGAATCACTGAAGTAATAGTTAATTGTATAACCACTGTTTTTGAGAACTGCTTCATATCTGTGTTGCTTGGAGTCGACCAACTTCTGACACCTGTGAACAGGTATTCCAGCCCAGGCTGATTGGACTACATCCCACAATTCCTCTGCATTTTTTGGTTTTGCCTCAGAAAGAAGTTTTCAGGGATTGGGCTGGCCACACCATAACGTTAATCTTGTTAACCATTTCAAGGGCATTTCTTCTTTGGCATAAGGCAACATGACGTCTTGAAGTATTTTGATGTATTCAATCTGATCCATGATCTCTGGTATGGGATAAAGAGGCCTGACACCATAGTATGAGAAGTATCATATCATGATGCTTGTGCCACCATGCTTCACTGTCTTCACAGTGTATTGTGGCTTTAAATTAGTGTTTGGGGTCTTCTGACAAACTGTCTGCCTCCCCTAGACCCAAGAAGAACTATTTTGCTTTCATCAGTCCCCAAGATGTTGCACCATTTCTCTTCAGGCCAGTCAGTGTGTTGTTTGGCTCTTTCAACAATGGGACTTTGCAGAAGGCCTCTTGCCAATAGCTTGGCTTCACATAGGCATCTTCTAATTGTTACAGTACTCACAGATAACTGTAACAACCTTCTCTGACCTTCTTTGATCTCCCTGGAGCTGATCATTGGCTGAGTCTTTGCTATTTTGGCTATTCTTCAATACATTCAAATGGTACTTTTCCATCTTCTTCCACATCTTTCAGGTTTTTGTTGCCATTTTAAAGCATTTGAGATCATTTTAGCTGATCAGCTTATCATTTTCTGCACTTCTTTATATGTTCTCCCCTCTTCAATCAACTTTTTAATCAAAAACCACTGTTCTTTTGAACAATGTCTGGAACGACCCATTTTACTCAGATTTTCGGAGAAAAATGCATTATAGCATACCAGCATGTACAACATTTGCTGCATTTGTCCTTAAATAAGGGCCACATGTTTGACACCTGTTTTGTCACAGATGAATGACCTCACAAATTAAACTCCACACTACAATTTTTTTTCCCTAACAGATAAAGTGTTAAGTCCTAGTAATATCCATCACTGGTCCATCACAACATTCACCTGTGAAATTTAAATAGTGTTGATGCAGTGTCAAAATTGTGGTCATTCGTGACGACAACCCCACTAACTGCTCTAAAACCTATGGATTACTTTAGCAAAATGACCAGGAAAAAATACGCATCTTCAAACATTTCCTGTTCTTGATGGCTAGCTCTTATTTTTTAAGCTTGTCAGATAATAGTTTGTGTGGACACATCCACCCCAGCCCTGACACCGCATTTTCAAAAGTACGATAACAGCTCCATGTCGACCAGTGGAATTTCTGCCGTGTTTTCCACTAACCTTGTACAAAAAAAAAAAAAAAAAAAAAACTGTACGTTTTGGTGTCATCACAACAAGCTTGAAAAAGGGAAGGGGTGGGGGTCCGGGGGTGCAATTCTGTCAGCCTAATTGCATCCTTGCACATCACACGTCTTCCTCAGCGGCGATCCAACTGCTCCGTGGAGTTTGAAGAGAAAAAAGCAGAGAGAACGAGGGTTTATCATCAATTATTCAGGTGAAATACTAGCATATAAATGTGCTGTGATAAGACAGACAGGCCACCTGAGACATTCCTCAGTAGCATCGAGGCCAGCGGGGGCGGGAGGGTTCCGTTTTGTCACCATCTGTGCCCATTCAGATGGGGATCTTTCAGTTTCGGGCCCCCTGAGAGACCAGAGCCAAGCGTGGGCCGAGTCCTGCTGCTCCACTCGCGCCTTCTAGCAAGAGATGCCCTGCTGGCCCGCTACGACCCGACGCTCCGTGGTGACAAGCCACAGTTGGCATGTTTCTCTAGCAAGGGAATGTTGAAGGGTGCCTGGCTGTCTCTGGTGAGATACCAGAGCACATTTGGTAGCTCGCAGTAGGAGTTCTGCTGCCTGCCCTGTGCACCCTTCGCTCTCACACGCAACTAATGAGAAGCTGAAAAAGAAGTCGCCATCTGAAACATTTCCGCACGCTACACGTGATTTTCGCCTGTTCAGAAAGAAACACTGTTGAATAATGTGGTGTGTCTGTTTGTAATACTTTATTTTGCAGGTCTCCTGTAAGCCTGCTAACAATGTTAATTGCACAGTGCCCTGCCAGAATATACAATCAAATCCAATATCATGCAGTAAAATCTTTGTTTGGATGAGTATTTATCCCATCATGTGTGAAGAGATATAGTAAATTACTATAGATGAAATCACAAATTATTCTGATATAGAATGTGTAATGGCACACCTGGTTCCCTATATGTAGTGTGACAGAGCCTATGCCAGAACAAGATGAATTCAATTATGGAGTCATCTGATTGGTTTAACAATCTTTGCAAGGGAGACAGACTTACCAACAATAACAATGAAATGCAGCATATAATTGCTTTTCTGTCTATATTTAGTTCAGCTGTACTTCAGCAAGTCATCACTGTGCATTCGAATGAAGAATGAAGAATTATATGCAATGTTCATGCTGAATATGCCTCTCTGACTGTTTAACATTTTTTTTTTCTGAAATCCTGATGCATATAAATTGGATTTTTTTTTTTCTTCAGGGTTCTTTCCCCCCTCTTTCAGAATTCACACAGTAAGCTGACTGGCTCTCGGCTACGTGCCATAAAATGAGTTCACATGATTTCAGATTAAATACAGCTGTCTCAGTACGGTCTTGCAGTTAGGAACTACATTCAAAGAAGAGTCACTACTGTAAAGAACAGACGGCTTTCACAACAGCTCCAGGATAAAGCCACAGAGGGGAATAGATGGGGGAGAGTCAAAGTGGCAGGAAGAATTTCCACTGAGTATAGTCAACTAGACTGTAAAGTAGTGGAAAATGTACATTCTGCACAGCTCAGACTAATGAGTCTGCTAAAGAGGACATCAGGCAGAGGAGCCACCAGGCATCTACTGACAACTTTGAAAGTTGTCCACAGATGAGACAGTACACTCTAAATCTACCACATACAAATTATTTATCCATAGTCCCTTGACACATTTGACATAAGGCCATAGTTTCAGAAAGAGACAACAATTAAAAACGGGTTCACAGTTGAGATAGCAAAATGAAAGTCAATGCAATGATAATGTGTACTCATTGGGCAGGCCGTTAGCCAGCAGTTTTATACCTTACTTCATAGAGGTTTCCAATTTGAGTAACATTTTGACTGATTTATGACCTAATGCATTGTCGCTATGCAGCACATCAAAGCCAGCATGAGTAATCAGCTCCCACATCGACACAGAATGTCTAAATCATAATAAATAAATAAAAATATCTTCAAAAGCTTATTATGAATGACATCTGCACCAGTAATGGTTAACTGGACATACACCTCAATGTCTACCTTCTTTCAGATAGTTACTATTTAATTTTCGAAGTTTAAAGTTGTTACACTGTTGCCTTTTTCCTTGGGATTCTTTTTTCTTAAGCTTGTCTTGAAATTTGGTTCAAATGCAAAGATTGTCACATCTTTTGAGATCGTTTGATGACCAAAGAGTCAAGCAAGGAAACGCAGGCATTGTCACCAGGGTATGGGCATATTGCAGCTGTTGTCCAACAGTATAATCTAAAAGGATGTGTACATAACACTTGACAACTTGCTTAAAGGCATATTTAAAAGGGATTTTCCACTTGTTTGGCTTTTTGCCATCATGTATATGAAGACAGAGCCGGGTAATGGAAGCTCACTTTGGGAAAAGGTCCAAATCTTTAACTGAATTTCAGTTAGGATTCTCGACCCTGTCATCCGCGAACAAGATAACTTAAGCAATGATCCGTTTTCTCAGAGCAGCGTTGAAATGCCAGTCTATCCATTCATATGATAAAAAGTATCTAAAGCACAGTCTTGTTTTCATGTCTGTTTGGGAATCTATACAATCACTTACACCATTTTATTAGATTTGTATTTGACCACTCTCGATATTAAAGTGTAGTGATATTAAAGTAATAATTAAAGTTTTTTTTTTTGTTTTTTGTAGTACTTTTGTTGAGATATTTCTTGTTTGAACTGAAAACAGCAAAAGGTTCATTGAACAGACACAAGAAACAAGTTAATATTTCTCCCTTTTTTTTGACAAACAAGCAATATTCCGATCTGTTACTTAATATGCAAGTCTGGTGTAGGATTAAGAGAAAAGACTTGGATCTTGAATGCAAAACACTTGCAGCCACAAATTAATTCCAAGCACAGTGCGAGCAAACAAACACGGTGACAAGCCACCAAGTTTAGCACAATCATAGTCAGGATAACTTCTGAATAACTGTCTAAATAGGCAAAACAAATTGCCACATATTTCAACCGCATCTCAGAAATTTTCCTTTGGAGGAGAGTAATTGCTGTTTTGAATACTGAATGCCGTCTTTCAGTACACGCACAAAGGAAACGTGCATTCATCACATCTGGGATGAGGCTGAACACTAAAGAGGAGAGGCAAGCCCTCTTCAATGAACGAAGCACGCATGTTTATGTTCACAGGATGCTCATAATGCCAGCTGCCAATCTAAATGGAAAATAGTAATAATAAAACTGAAGGTGAAACATTTCCCCGAGGGTTTTGGGATATTAATGTAAAGTTAAACTACTGTAGAAACTGCAAATTACAATTTACAATGGTTGTGCAGTTGCTTACCAAATACTCTAAGTTTTTACTTACAGATTATATTATATATATATATATATATATATATTAGTAATTCATATGTTGTTTTGCTGCATAGGAAACAAAATGAAATATTTTAAGACCAAAACATTTTGATTAAGCACATGATCAGCTATATTTAGCAAATGTTTGTGAAAACAAAATCGGGATTCAGAGTCAGAAACAAACTGATAATGCATAATGCTATGAAAAGCTAACACTGATGCTCCTCATACTTCAGTTTCTGCTTTCAAAACATTTCTCAGAAAATTACTATTAATGTATATTGATATTTATATACATATATGCACTATAAATATTCACTTTCTGAAGTTAACAAAGTTAAGCAATACACAAATCAAACAAAGAGAAGTTTAGATTATTTTATGTGCAACATATTGATCCAGTCACTTCTGGGAAGGGGAGTGTTGCTGCTTAGAATGAAAGAATGATATGATTAATTCACATTTTGATTTTAAGCAGATTTGTCATCAAAAAATGTGTTTGTGCAACAAACATATTTAACAGCAAATTTCTGACCAGTTATTTTTGCTTTAATATGCTTTGTAGGCATCACACATGTAATACTGCATATTATTGCATATTATGTTGGAGAAAAATAAACCAGCACTTTCTGACATTGTGTAAACATCATCGAATGCTAGTTTATCTCAGAAATTCCTTCCAATTTGATGGGAGGTCAAAATATTTTAGTTACTAATAATGCTGTTAGTCCAGCAAATATTTTGATAAGTCTTAGTACATTACTATAACATTCTTGGCAATGAGGTGACACAGACAAGGTCCAACATGCTAAAAGGAGGTTTATTGTGAGCACGATCAGGGTAATTACAGGGAGTAAGGTAAACATGCAAGCCAGAGAGCAAAACTGAAATGTGTGCTTCACACAATAGCACGGGACCAACCCAAGAGAAGAGCTAAATAAAGGACACAAGAGGAAATAGACATCAGATGACAGCACTAATATAATTAACATAATCCACATGAGAAACGAGGAGACAAAAAAGCCCAGAAAGGCACAGAAACAGGGGAGAAGGTTGCATCTTGTGGACAACTAAGGAACTGACAGGCACAGAGCATGACAGTTACTTCAAAGCTTTCTACTTTAAATTAACTTGGTATAGCACTAGGTTTTTGATTTTCCCTCAAAATATATGGTATGTGAATGGTGTGAATCTGGCCTTTGCATTTGGATTTGTGAATCTGGCCTTTGCCTTTGCATTTGGATCCACTATTTCACAAAGACTTTTCTTTACAAGGGAAAAGCTGAATAAGGGATCTTGGAAACAGCTATTGAATGTTCTCTTGAAATGGTCAAAGTAATTTTTTTTCATTGTTTTGTTATTATTATTATTATTATTATTAGTGTTAATGTGTGACCTCATCAGCTCTAGCTAGGGAACCACTGTAGGGCTGCTCAACTGCCAAATGGTAACTGATGGCAATAAGTTAACATGCAGCATGCCTGGCTGTAGTCTAGGTAGTTGAAGCACACACCTGTAGACATGCTCCACATCGTGGTTTGGCTTGGAAGTTCCCTTGAATGGGGATCAGTGTTCTCCTTTCTGACTGCAACAATATAGCCTTAACCGCCTTGGTGAAATATCAGTTTGGACAGATGGGTAAAACAAGACAAAACAATAAGAAATAGTTTTGAAAAACACAAGCGAGGAAACATAAAAATATAATAAAGTAATACATTTTGAGTTTATTATTAATTTCTGCATTCGGCACTTTTTGGCAGTCGTAGTGCTTTCCTTTCAAAAAATCAAGGACAAAGCTATCACTTGCGGTTGGGTCTTGCGAATTTGTGAAAACTATCATCTAGCAAACACTCTTAGAAGGAAAAAAACCCTATTTTTAAGCAGAGTGGTGGATGTTTTTTCTTTTTTTTTGAGACAACAGAAAAAAAATGCAAAATCCATCCTTATACAGATCAACAGCAGAGCGTGATCACTGCTTCTACCATCTTCTACTTTTTTCCTCTAATACACAGCCCAAATACCCACAGCAGCATGTTAGTCTGCTGAGAAGGTCATTGGCAGCAGCCTTCCATCCATCACTGAGCCATACAAATCTAGAGCAAAAAACTGGGCTACCAACACTGCTCTGAATCCCTCTCACCCCAGACATCATTTATTTCAAAAATGTCCCTCTGGTAAATGCTTTAAAGCAATCAAATCTAAAACCAGTAGGAACTAAATCCATATTTGTGGATCAGCTTTCCCACCCATTCCAACACTCTTTGCACCTATATACTGCTGGGGAATAAATCTAATCATTATTGGTGTGTCTCCTCCATCATGTTGAAGCGAACTGGGATGCTTTACTCCAAATTTTACATATATGCAGCTTACCTCTCATGTGCATATTGCAAAATATGGTTATAGCAAATTCTCCTGTTTACCCTGTTCATTTAGCTGTAAAATGATTTATTGATATAACTTTTGATGTGCTATTGTTGTATGAAACTCAAACACTTATGAGAAATGTATGTGGGCAACTTCTCATCAGGGCAGCCTGAAAAACCAATTGTGTGAACAAGGAAGAGTAAGCATGCTCTGGATAGCTGTTTCAACAGGAATCATGACTCACTGTTCTTCAACACTGCGTGTTTGGTTTCTTCTTGCAGCGGCTGAAGTGATTCATCCTATTGTCCCACAGCAAATTTCAAAGATGAGATTATTATTATTATTATTATTATCATTATTATTATTATTATTGTTATTATTATTATTATTATTATTATATATGGAAAACATTAAGTTTTAGCTCTTATGAAAGTGGCTTCAAATTACGTGAATTATTAATGTGGTTTACTTGGTAGTCCTCAGGGATCACTTACAATAAATGCATGGTTGTTTTATTTTATCTTTCATCAGGCTGATCAAGTGCTTGCATTTTACACTTAATAAAACAGGAGAACCACTATGATCGAAAAAAAAAAAAGAAAAAAAAAACTATTTTGTAAGCATCTAGTGCCATCTTCTGGAAGTATAGGAACATTGGTAATTATGTGATTTCTTTTTGTATTACTAAACAGTTGTTACAAGGTTGTTTTCCCTCAAAATACTTAGAAAAGAGATTTTGATACTGCCAAGAATGCTTAATATAAAAAAAAAAACAAATAACACAGATAACATAGCCCCCATGAATGTTAACTATTACAGTATGTGTAGTCAGTCAACATATTACTTAATAGGCTGAGATATAGTGTTCAGTAATTGAAAAGTTTTAATGTCAAGAAAACTAAATGAGTATTAGGGAACATAAAGTACTTAAATAATCTCCTAATTTATACATTTTCATTTGTCAGTAATTAAACCTCAAACAGTAGATATTTGAAAATGAACTAATTTGCATTATCTGTATTCAAAAATGCAGTGTGAGACCAGTCAGCTGAAAGGGCTTGTGGGGAGAGTGGCATTATGCCTCCCTGCAGTGACTGTTACAGCCCCACCCACCTGGACCTCATCACTTCCCAAGACCAGGGGAGATGACCTTCACTCTTTCCCTGGCTGACAAACCTTTGACAATGTCAGAGAATTGCAGGCTGAGGTTTACATCAATGATTCCTATAGGCAGGAGACACCTATGATGCTCTTAAAATTGTTGCTGTGCTGTTTTTATACTCATTAATACAGCAGCATGAATTCCTGATAGAAATTTCAGCTATCAAAGAATTTTCAGCCCTTAGAGCCTAAGCTATCCAGCTAATTACTTTCTGTTATAGCAGCCGTGTGGCTCAATGGGTAGGACATCAGGCTGGGAGGCGGGAGTCTCTCTGCTCGGATCCCAGCCCAATCATCAGGCATGTCACTGAGCAAGACATTCTGTGGTAACTCCCCAGGCACCAAAAAATGGTTGCCCACTCCTCTCCCAGGGGACAGGTTAAAAACTGAGAATTTTCCCATTGTTAGAGTTAATAAGGGGTTAATAAAATTAATAACACTGTAAATTTTGTAAAGTCTAGAAATTCAGGTCAAGAATGCAATGTTGTTTTTTGGCTATATTCTAGCATGTAATTTAATTATGACTATCACAAAGAAAGAAGACATGCTCTGAAATGTTATAAATTGAATCAGAAAATCCACATGTACATTAATAATCACTACTAATCCATTTATGGTTTCAGTTTTTTTAATCCTGGGGAAGAGAAGACATAAAATGTAATAGATCCCGGACGACAAGAGCATTGGAATGCATATGTGCTCGTCGCACGCACACACACACACACACACACACACAGGTGCACATTGGAGGAAACTTAGTCACACTTCACCTGAACAGCACAGTTTAAAATTGTGGGATGCAAGAGGAAGTAAAACATTATCATGAAGTAATGAAACACAAGCAGCAAGAAAGACAAAAGACCTGGTATGGGCATTTAGGGCAGGCTGTCAGTCAAAGACTGGTTTAACCAAATTCTTGCACGTTGTTTCATTGGTGGCTGTCATGCCTCCTCATGTCCTTTAGGTGTCACCCCTCCTTTTGTTTCATGCCATTGATTGAATGTAATTATGTTATTAGTGCCTCCTATCTGTTTCTCGTTTGCTTGAATTCTATTTAAGTTTTCCTCATGGTTTAGTGTTGGCCAGTTATTGTAGGACTATAGGTTGGTAGCACTGTGTAGGTTTGTTTGTAAGTGCTGCCAGAGTGCCATGTGTAAACCCCATTGTTATATTTAGTTTCTTGTTACTGTCCTATCCACTGCTCCTTCTGTTTTGGTTTACCTTGCTTTGTGTTGTTGCTTTGAAATAAATGTCCCTCTCTGCAATTAGACCTCGCTTCAGCTTGACTGTTCATTGCAGTGGCCCTTTGACTTCAAGCAGGCTGTGATTGGCAGTTTACAGTAAACACCACGCGTTCTTGGTTTACAGATGTTTCGTCATTAAAGCTAGAAAAGTTAGACATGGATTTAAAGATGCCATTAGTCTTAATCGCTTTCCAACTATCACCACAAATCTGCAAGATTTTATTTATTTTTTTTTTTAGAAAGTTGCAGTTGTAAATCACTTGTAAAGACTATAAAACAATTTATGTATAGAATAAAAATGACCATTGCAGTGCTCATCATCACTGTTATGATACCGCTTGACTTTGCTTTTGGATACTGGTATCCTCATTTATTTATTCTCTTTGAAGACTTACAATTAGGCAAAATCCCAAAATGTATCTTCCCTCATATAGAAAGCACATTAATTATATTCATAATCTAAATAATTACTGCACTCTAATCATTGCGTTTAAACTTGCTTTAATAAGCACTTTTACATAATGAAGTCTACTTCATAATTGCTAATTAAACTATGGTTCAATAGTAAACATATAGTAGTTAGTTAACTAACATATTACTTCCAAAACTTGCAATATAAAATAATTACATTTTAATTATATTAATATAAAATAATTATATTTCTCTATCTATCTATCTATCTATCTATCTATCTATATATATATATATATATATATATATATATATTCCATTCAGAACTGAAGTAAAAT
>JABJVR010000065.1:6262491-6277795 GCA_025773905.1 Chitala chitala
GGAGCACACTGTACACAGTAACAGGAACACTGCTCAGGGAGCACACTGTACACAGTAACAGGAACACTGCTCAGGGAGCACACTGTACACAGTAACAGGAACACTGCTCAGGGAACACACTGTACACAGTAACAGGAACACTGCTCAGGGAGCACACTGTACACAGTAACTGTGACTTTAATATGCAAAGGAGCTGCAAAATGTCACTAACATTGTAGATACACGGCAAAAACTTTCCTAACTATAACTGCCAGTCATTTTCTTGCATTTTATGTTTATGCTTTTATATATACTGTTATATATGAAAACAATGTAATCATGTCTGAGATGCTAAGGAAATCATTTTCCCTAGGGGAAAACTAAGTTTTAAATATTTAATGTTGTTTATTTAAGGGTAAAGTAAATTTCCACCAAAGAAACTAATAACTCCATTTGTTCTTCAACTGCAAACTTTACAAACATGTGGCTGTTTTGGGTCCAATTAAAAAAAAAAAAGAAAGAAAAATTGGTTAGTTGACAATTTTTTATTTTTTTTGAATGATAGAGAATTAAAGTCTTGTTTTTGATCCCCTAAAATATATAAATGCTCCACCTTCTTCCATTAAATCATATTTAATTTCCTTATTTAATGAAATGAAAAATTTGTTCAAATTACAGCTGGATGGATGATATGTAAATGTATAGAGATTAATTTATGAAATTTTAATTCATCAAATTGGAGTTATCTCCTTATTAGTTTAATCTATGCATGAGAAGTGAGTTAATCTCAGCATTTGTTTTACCCATTCCACATTACCCTCCATTACACTTCTGATATAAAACACATCTCACTTAAACATTAACTACAAGTCATTCCCTCTTGTATCCGTTTTATAAGGCTTAACTTAAGTATTTAACACAGAGAGATAAGCCTGGAGCCTTACATACAGCACACAGAAAGTCAGGGCCTACAAAGTCACCTTAGGTGGACGACAGTGTACAGGAGGCAGCGTGTGCACCTGTGCTTGGGGACTGAACACTACACGTGAGGTGTGACTGTGCGCAGCCTTCTCTGGTTTGGAGCCAGAACTGCTTTTCTCACACTGTCCCCAGCCGTGATGCCACCTGTCATGTGCCCATTATATTCGGCTCTTGTGTGTTGTGAGCTGGTAAAAAGCATACAAAGGTCTTAAAGTCATGTACCACAATAGGCGTCTGCTGAATGGTTGTATTACAGTTAATGAGCTTTCACAAAATACACACTTATCAAAAATTGAGTACATGAGCACTGTACTGTGTGATAGACCAGTATAGATGTCAGCAGCTCTGTGGACATGTTTGTGGAGCAGATGGCCTAAATACTGGAATAGGTTAGACTTTGAGTACCCTGGAAGCCATTTCATAATGCAGTCCTGACTGTCCTTCTGTTACTACATATAGACACATTGCCAACACTGTACCTGACTTTTCAAGCTGAAAGTAAAACAACTACACTATTACTACAAACACTCTCTTTCTTTATAAAAATAGTTCAAATTGGTTCAGAAACCTTATTGCACTGGAATGACCTCTGTAGGTCCACATAATATCTACTAGTTTTATTCAGTTTTAATCAGGTGTTTTGAGTTTTCAACTCTGGGCAAGGCATTGATAACCAATATGTTACTTTAATCTTGCTCCAGTTAGTGACAGATTAATGAACAAGGAAAAGTAAACATAGGTAAATGACAAATAGTTTACAAGTCAATTATTATTTTTGCTGTTTTGTTTCAGCAACAAAGTCTAACTGGATACAGAGACATGATGGGACTAAGCCTACTGCAGCCAGCATGAGACACTGTAAAACACTTCGCATGAAACAAAAATTTAATGTAGATTAATTTAGGAAAACAATAATTTACTAAAATCTAAATAATCTCATAATTAGGTTAATGTTTATCCTTTTCACCTTAGATGTTGTACAATGTTCCTAAATTTCCACTAACAGACAGACAGTTGATAGACATAGTACAGAAGTTGCACAAGAGTTTTCTGATAATATTTGTAAGCATCCCCTTTTTAAATTTTAAAACAGTCTTTTTCACCTAATTACAAGTGGCTAATATATATTTTCATCATATTTGAACTGTAATCATAATTGAAATCATGTATTTGAGAATACGTAATTAAAGATTTGTGGGCCGTTCCCTAAAGTCACAGTTTGGTGGGTGTGTGAATATATTACTTTGTATCAGTCCACAGAGAATGTTACAAAGCACTCTGTCCAACAATCACATTCCATATATCTTATGTTTAAGATTTATTGCTTTAATGACTTTCAACAATATGAAATAATCCCCTTAATCCTCAACTATTGCCAAGTGGGATAATGTGAAATCATGTACTTTCCACCTTCGGCCAACGAGAGACATGAGATGAGCAGCGGCACTGCAGCACACACTCACTTGCTCAGAGAAACACTAGCACTGCAGCACACACTCACTGGCTCCGAGAAACACAAGCACTGCAGCACACAGTCACTGGCTCTGAGAAACACGATCACTGCAGCACACAGTCACTGGCTCTGAGAAACACGAGCACTGCAGCACACAGTCACTGGCTCTGAGAAACACGAGCACTGCAGCAGACACTCACTGGCTCAGAGAAACAGGAGCACTGCAGCACACACTCACTGGCTCTGAGAAACACGAGCACTGCAGCACACACACTCACTGGCTCTGAGAAACACGAGCACTGCAGCACACACTCACTGGCTCAGAGAAACACTAGCACTGCAGCACACACTCACTAGCTCCGAGAAACACGAGCACTGCAGCACATACTCACTGGCTCAGAGAAACACTAGCACTGCAGCACACACTCACTGGCTCTGAGAAACACGAGCACTGTAGCACACACTCACTAGCTCCGAGAAACACGAGCACTGCAGCACATACTCACTGGCCCTGAGAAACACGAGCACTGCAGCACATACTCACTGGCCCTGAGAAACACGAGCACTGCAGCACACAGTCACTGGCTCTGAGAGTTTCAGGGGGTACCTTACATTCCTGTACCAGTGGGTTTTCTTTATTTTTTTTTGTGAAGTTAGTTGATCATTAATGTTAGAATAACATGATTTGTGAAGCTTGGTTATTTGGTGATCATGATCAAGTAATAGGCTGAAACACACAATACCTACATTTGGTCTACTGTAATTTCAGGGTCTCAGGAGATATAATGAGAGATTTTATATTTATATAAAATTTTTATATTTTATTTTTATATTTTATTCTCAGAATAAAAGGGAAAGAAAGTTCTAATGAAACTGTTATCGTGGCACAAACTGGTTGGACAGGATGTATCCTACTGCTTGTTTTTCACATTTCTATTTTATTTTTTAAAATAAATTAATCCGAACCAAAAATGTAAAATGAACAGAAAAAAAAACCTTTGACTGTGGTCCACAGTATTTAGATTGCTGTAGCAGAGAAAATAACCTTTTGTTCAAAACTGCACATTTTTTATACTGCTTTTTGAAATTGTTCTTCAAGCAAACACAACCAAGTCATTCATTACAGGAGTACAAGTGCTGTACTACCCTGACAGATTTTAGAGAAATCATTCTCTTATTGTATTACTTTGTATATTAGAACAATCAGGAACTTTGTCTGGTATGCCTCTGAGATTTAACTGATGTAAGTAGCCTGCATTGTCTGAAATCTGAGACCACTAAATAATTCAGTTGCAGCCTTTCATGAACCCTTCCAGCTAAGGTTGTGCCTATGGCTTTTTATTATAATAAAGCTCTTTAGAGATGAGGGTTAATAGCTAGAAATAATGAAATAGATGTTAGCAGCAATATGAGCTATAGGCTCTACAAGAAATGTAGCAGAAAATTAATGTAAGAGAAAAGGTTGCATTCATGTTTTCAAATAGCCTAACCAGTGAAGGGGAGTCTGGAACGTCTGCCAGAAAACACAAGGATCAAAATGACAGCACTGTTTATACACAGTTACAGTTACAACAATTACAGTTATAAAAAAAGGTGTACATCCAGAGACAGAAAATTCATATATATGTCTAGTTAGTGTCAGTATGATTAGTATCTTTGGGGCTAGTATTTAATGTACATTATCCTTAAATATAACTGGAAATTTACACTGTAAAAATTTTTTTGTAAGATTTACAGTAAGTGCCGTCCAAGTGATTTTTCTTTCCAGTATGGGACTGTAAATAAACAATAGTGAAGTATAAAATATTTCACTGTAATTTTACAGTATTAAAAACTAACTATTTGTGAAGACATTATTTGACTGCTTATTCTATAGTAAAATTTGTGATGTTTGTACAACTAATGCAAATGTAACACTACAGTACATCTCCTGTAGATGTAGTATTGAAATTACTGATTATTGAAAGTAAGTTTTAAATTAATTTTGAAATTATAATATTAACATGCAAACATTTTATGGTAAACTGTAGCAATTCCTGCAAGTTTTGCAACGCTTATCTGTAAACTACAGATAATGCATAAAGTGAATGAATAAACAAATCCCGTAGTGCGTTCTCTGGCTTAGTATTCCAAAGCATTTTTTGTGGCATTCACACACTGTAAAATTAACAACCAAACCTTGGACAAAATTGCAACATCAGAATGTTGTTTTGTTTCACTTTTAATTTCATGTCCGAGCAAGGCTCTAGGACAGGGGTGGGTAATTAATTTAGCCAAGGGGCCACATAAGAGACTGGGCCTGTTGTGGAGGCTCCGGCCAATAGGCTGAACTCAATTCTGCTTAATATTCATTTCATCACTCTATAAGAAAGCTTTTAGTTGTATAGTTTGGATAAACTTCTATAGGTAAGAGTAGATATTACGATTGAGCAATGAAAATATGAAACAGGCATGGTATAAAAGCCAACATCAAATCATCATTTAAGTAACAATGACAAGAACAATTTTGAACAAAATGTGCATTTTGCAGTATTTCAAAGACCAGCATTAAATTAACTTTATACAAACTGCTGCTGCTATTCTGCTTGTAGTTTAATCTCCGCATTGTAATGGCAATTAAAATTGTAATCCTTAAACACAGCAACCTGATCTCCACACACCAAGCACACGGCTTTACCTTTGACTTCAGTAAATAAATTATTCAAAGTCCATGTTTTGTTAAAACAAGACCACTGTATG
This sequence comes from Chitala chitala, assembly GCA_025773905.1. NCBI lineage: Eukaryota > Metazoa > Chordata > Actinopteri > Osteoglossiformes > Notopteridae > Chitala > Chitala chitala. The sequence continues at coordinate 6,267,644 of JABJVR010000065.1, forward strand.
TAAAACCTCTACATCCACCTTTCTTTTTTAACAGGAGCTGACATTTTTAAGGGCTAACAGCCAACTAGCATCTCTCGTTAATGGTTGTTCACCAGCAGCTTGCTTATGCTCGCGGGCCGAATGTGTCCCGCGGGCCATACAATGCCCAGGTCTGCCATAGAACAATACCACCTTTTGCTAACAGCGTCCACCTCTGTGATTTCATTGTTTCACCTATAAAAGATTTTGTAAAATTAAAATATACGCACGTATATATGCAAGTTTGACAAAGATGGACTGGAAAAAGAAAGACAAGAGTGGGGATGAGAGGCAGGGTGGGACAGATAGAGAGATAGAGGAGAAAAGACAGTCGTTGTAGTATCTTGGTTTATCAGCCTACGCAAATGTGTCAATGCAAGTTCTCTGTATATCAGAGCAAAATACAATAATGCTATTCTTTCAGAAAACAGCATGTTATTGTAAACTTGTACAGTAAAAATTACAGCAGTTGATTGATAACAGTGAAGAGTTAAAACTATTTGTTAGTGTAGCGTTGGACAGAGCACATGGGGAGACAGGATCGTCTTGCAGAGCAGATTTCTTCATTCAGAGAATCATTAACAAACGATGCTGTCTGTGAGCGTGATCTGGGAAAACAGGCAAGAGTGTGGGAAGCCAGGAGATTCAGTCCAGGACAATGACAAGGAGACAAGATGGGTGAGTCAGACAACTAGGTTCAGGGTAACACGAATAGGGGGCGAGGACCTTAGACAGCAGGCCGATGACAGTAATCATGGCCATGTAATACTTAGCATGTAGCGGGTGTTTGTCGTGGCTCTTTATGCTCTGCTTCCTGACCTTTTTTTCATCAGCTTATTTCTGGCACTTTTCAGTTGCGAATCAGTCAAGCTCTTAAATTTTTACAGGTATCCTTTCACCAGTATCATATTTTCAAAGGTTTTCAGTTAGACTGAGATTAGGACTCATAGCTGTCTTATCAAAGTCCATTTTATGCATTTTAAACAGTCCTTTGTGGTTGTCTGTGTACACTTTGGATCTTTGTTCTGCTGCTGCAGCTTTGACCCATACCTACTTTTATGACACTTTTGCTCTAAAACATTTTGGTAATCCCAAGGCTGCCAGTGTCAGGGGCAGCAAAGGAGCCCCAGAAAATTATGTAATTTTCACCACATACTGAACTGTAGGAAGGATGTTCTGTTCCTTTTAACCTTAATTTTTCCACATATAAACATATGGCTCGCATTGCCAATAAGATTGGTTTGATTTGATCGGTTAATATTGTCCCTGTAGTTTCTCTAGGTAGGTTTTGGCAAAAATTAATTGCATCTTTTTATGTTTGTCATTTAATAGTAAAGTTCTTCTTGGCCTTGGCCTGTACAGCCCTTCTCAGTTTAGTGTCCAGCTTGTGATCTGGGCTGAAACCACTGAAGGTCAATCCAGGCCAACTTTAAACCCTTTGGATATTTATATCCTGTTTTTTCCACCGTTCATTTTTCCTGTTAAACCATGTTTTAGGTTATTTGCAATTCCATGAGCTGCAAAGTTCTTAATAACATTGTAAACTGTCCAAATAAGAAAGTCTCTGGCAATGGTCTTTTGAATTTTTATTTTTCCTTGTCATAGTTTTCTGCTGATTTGAGACAGCTCTGTAGTCAAAAAGGAACAGGGAAGGAAACTGAACTAATTAAAGCATAATTGATTGGATAACTTCCTTCATGTTGGTAATTGCAATTTATTGTAGGTGAGTGCAATTACAACAAGCATCTTTTTGTTTTAATTAAAGTCATATGAATTGTTTAAAGAGGGCCATTATTTGTGTCATGGCAACTTTTCAGTTATACTATTTACACAAATTTAAATATTTATTTGTTCTTGCATTTTTTGTGTTCTGCTTTGTATTAAACAAAGGACTGCATGTATATTAATAGCGTGTCACTGCATTTTTTCAGGAGATTTTGTACATGATGTCCGTATAACACAAGGGTACCAATAATATTGCCCAGGACAAACAGAGTATTGACTGTATATACTGAGCAGCTCTGATACAAGCCACACTGTTCTAAGAACAGTGATGAGCCATTGTATTGCTTCATGTGTATGTCACACTCACCCACATACGTCACCTTTACCAGAATGTCTTCTCTTCACATCTGCCAACAGTTCTAACATGACTGAAGTACTTCATTATGAGGAATTAGGTGATCGATTTTCTAAATAGGTTATGAGCAATTAAATAATTCAGTGTAAAATATTCAGTTTGTTTTGAAGTATTTTATACTCACAATGACAGCTGGAACAACAGTAATAACAATGAAACATCTATAACAATTAGAGCAGTATAGACACAGCTTAGTTGCACAGTGCTAGCAAGTCCGCTATAACTCTAACTTCAAGTGAACTCAGTAGATGTGATTTAACCAGTTTCCTGTCTTGGACATTTCTTTAGGAGGCGAATTCTCTTGCTTTTTGTGAGTAATGTTGACAAGGGGTCAGTGTTGGGGTCATCCCTGTTACAGAAATATGCAATGTAAGCAAGTATAATTTTACATTTCTAGTGTGTAGACAGAGGCAGAATATGCAGATGTCTAATTTAGTGCCACATGTGTTCCAGTGTGGTGAATATAGGCAAGGCATCCTAACTGGGGACCTGTGTGAGGACCTCTGCATCAGAGGACATGTGGAATACAAGCGCTGCCTTTACTATGAGAATGGGAAAAAGGTGCTGGAGGCTGATTGGCGTGGTGTGCCCATCATCCTCAAATCCAAGCTGGAGAACTTCTCTTCTTATGAGGGCTTTGGCCTACTGGAGTATCAGGAAGGCTCTGAGCTGTCCGTTATGGACGTCATCTTCTATGCTGCGCTAGAGATAAAGAACTCACTGGGCCTGGAGGTGAGGAACACCACGGTGCCACGGCTGTGGGGCCAGCGCCTTCAGCAGCAGAGCCGGCTATACTCCCGGGCTGAGCTGGCCTCCCTCTGGTCCCTGCTTCAACAGGAGGAGTACACCTTCTTCAAGGTACTACAGGACCTCAGCCAGCACGTGGCCAAGGTGCTAGGCTCATGCGGCCATTTCTATGCCGTGGAGTACCTCCTTGCTGGCCACGCTTGGCACCAGAATCTGTTCTCACTTGACAGTCTTCCAGGCCAAGCTGAGATGGAGGTTGATGGCTCCTCAGGTGACGTCAGGCAAGGATCACAGGGGAGTGCAGTGCACCGCATCGCCCTCAGCTTCCTCCACATGGTCCGCCAGTTCGAACACGGCTTCTCCCACCGCCTACATCTCTGTGACATCAAGCCGGAGAACTTCGCCATCAGGAAGGACTTGACAGTGAGTGTTACTCTGATGTGATTTCCTAACTGGAGTTTTCAAACAATTGTCATACCAGTGAATTTAGCTAAATTCACAAGTTACATAGTGAAACTGTTGCCATACTTAACAGGCAGAATATACAAGTTTATGGGATGTTGTCTCTATTGCATCAGGACTAGCTCAGGAGCAATAAGCTTTTATCGAAGTAGCTACAACACCAGCATGCAGATATTGAAAAATTAGGCTAATAAATTGAAAAATAGGGTAAAAATATGGGGATTCAGTGCGTACAACTGTTGCCTCTTGCCTCAGTGTTTGAGGGTTTGTGTCTGGTGCTCAGCACTGAGTGTGCGGGTTTATTTCTTCCTTGTCCTGTGTCCAGTTTCCTCACACAGTCCAAAGACATGAAGGTTAGGTGGACTGGAAAATCAAAACTACCCTTTGTGTGTGTGTGTGTGTGTGTGTGTGTGTGTGTGTGTGTCTGTCTGCCCTGTGATAGGTTGGTACCCTGTCCAGGGGATACCTTGCCTTACCCTCTAGGCTGCCTGGGATAGGCTCCAGGCCACCCACAACTCTGGAAAGGATAAGCGATTAGATAATGGATGGGTACAAATTAGAAAAAAAAAAAGTAATGTTTATTTAAAATATACATTTTTGCTGCTCATAACTGTTTTGGTAAAGATTAACAGTGAAAATGTAATGTGACATTTGACAATTTTAGTGTTAATGTAACTAGTTATATTAGAGCCAAAATAAATAAAAATCACATTAGCCACACTCGTTAGCATTAGCAGCAAGAGGTAACAGTTAAATCCAGCACTTTGTTAAAAGTACTGAGTGAGGCACGTGCGTGAAATGAGGTGATGCAGAGTATCCAACTGAACAAAACACATTCTTCATATCATTCCTGCAGTGCAGCTTAATGTAATTAAAAACGACACAGTTCATAATTTACAAATCAAATGATATAGGTTTAACTACACAATTAGATCATAAATCCACTTTATTAGAAGGATAGATTCAGTGGTGGTTTGCCTACAATACAGCACTAGGATTTCACTCTGTAATTCAGTGCTGATGTCTGCTCCTCGGCTTACGTTTGAGCAGTGTTAATATGTGTTAATACAGGACTACACAGCCTGGTTTGCTTTCATAAGGAAGGAGAAGAACTGAGTGGTATACAATTTCACAGAGAAGTAACTGCATTAACAGGGCCAGCGTTGCTTTCCATTTCATAAAATAAAAATCTCTCTGTCACACTGACCATCACAGGACAAGAGGCATGGATGTGGGTTGAACCCATGACCTCTTGTTTATGAGACAAACTCCTTGTCATTCAGCAACCACACATTTTGTAAACAGGACATTGTGGGTTCAAAACCACTTCCATGCCTACTGCCGACTGCCCAGGGTGCCCTAGACTGCCTGTTTGGGCTCCAGACTCCCATAACCCTACAAGGGATAATCGGTGTAGTATTCTCAATAAATAATAACTAATGGAACATGTTGATAAGAGTTACAAAATGGAACAGTAGCTGTACAGACATTTTAAAAAAGCATTGTGTTCAGCTCTGTACAACACTGTGCTGCAGCAGGGGCGAGGCATTTTATTTTATATTAAAAATATAGCTGATTTTTAATGCATTTGTTTTAATGTGCACAAAGCTTGTTAAATAATGAATCCTAGTATCATACTAATTAATGCATACACTGGCCACACATGGTTTTAAAATCGTTTAAATGATCTGCCAGGCTTGTAGCAAAGTCAATTACAGAAAGTAACAAAAAAACTTAAAATCCAGAAACTGTATGTATACTTCCTCCTTTATATATTTTTATAATGGAGTACTATTGCTGTAGCTGTGTCAATGAGAACAAAACGGAAATTATATAAAAAAAAAAAAGTAATGGCTTTTAATAGAACAGGAGGTGAGCTAAAAGACTGAGATTTACATTTTTTTAAATATATAATAGGAGCAAGAACACTGCAACTCTGTCAGTACTGAGAATTCACATATAGTCTTAGGCCATGATGTAAACAGATATTTGTCTAGCTGCATAAACTTTTGAGAGGGTAATATAAAGTATGTAGGAAATTACTTAACTCAGAATCAGAATCAGCTTTATTTGTCAGGTGTGCGCAAACACACAAGGAATTTGTTGTGGCTTTTTCTAAGGTGCTCCTGGAACATGCATACATGCATACAGGCATAGAACAGAAAAAACATTTGAGTAATAAGACATAACAATGATTAATTGTATTTTTAATTAATTACATTTACATTTAATTTTTTTTATTAATTAATACAGCTGATTAATTGTATTCAGGTATGGGAATACACTGTTCCGCAAACTTTTTTAAACAGGCTTGAAGGTTCTTAATTATCATTTCTACTGGAGTACATTTTGGCATGTAATTAAGTAGTTGTTGAACAAAGTCTTATATTGTAAGACTTGTATGTTTTCCAATAACAAGGTGAGATGTGATGGTGTTCAGTTAGTATGCTTTCTTGATCTTAGATTTATTTCATCAACTCATTTTGTGAAATGTAAAAGTATAAATTTGAAATATACACATACAAAATAAAATTGTTTGTGAATACGTTCATTTAGTTTACAGAATATTATACAGCAGTTAGTTCTGAAGAAGGAATTGGCTTGATTTGATTGGACAAGAGGTGTTCCATGAGTGCTGATATACAAAATAACAGCATTAGGACATTTAACAATAAGTATTACTCAGCTTCACAGGTGTTCTAATGATCGTTAATTACACTAACTGTAATAAACAAATCATCTATTGTCACTTATGACTGTCACTTAATAAATGGCTTTTTATAACTGTTGTATAATAATCATTAATTACACCTAGTGTCAGTTGCCAGCTCAACGCTACATTTTAATGAATTACACTGAAAAGGTGGGCATTTGATTACTTTTGTGGGATTCGAATCATCAAAAATATAAGTAAAAACATTAGTTTGTACACAACATATTGTACTTCATTGTTAGGCTATCATAACCTATTTGTAATTCATTTACCATATTGGACCCTGACTTTCTTTGAAAACCTCTGAATGGAACACCTGGAAAATTACAAGGAATAAATTTGTTTTTCATCAGTTAAATGATATTTTGTCTAATGTCACAAGTAAAAAGCAATAATAAAGCCTGGATGATGATTCCTTCTAAGACACCCTGTGATTTTAAGCATGCATATAGTGACCATTAGAGAAGATGGCTGTAGGTAAGGTTGGTGCCAATGTTCTGCTCACTCTCCTCTCTTTGCTGATGGACAGGTTGTAGCCATTGATGTGGACATGGCTTTCTTTGAACCCAAAATGCAGGACATCCTGGAGCAAAACTGCACCCATGACAATGACTGCATCTTTTTCGACTGTATTTCCAAATGCGACCTGAGCAAAAATAAGTGTGGCTCGAAGCGCATTAATAGCAACTTACAGGTAGTGTTTTAATTATTGTTTTATAGGGGAGGGGGGTGTAAGCAAAAAAAAGGCTGGCATGTTTCAGTTTGCTTCCATAAAAAATACATTATTTCAGCAATTAATATAATTACTTCTTACTGTAATGCAAACTATAATGGAATTATGAACGATTGCCTTCATTGTTTGGTTAATAAAATACTCAAATACTGCCTCAGTGCTCTTAGATAACTGTAATAATTCAAGAGGAAGTGTTTGGAGTCCTTCAGCTAAGGCCAAATAAGTTTGTTTTGACCCTGAAAACTACCTTGGATTGAACCTAAATAGAGAAGTGCAATTAACTTAAAGCTGATTACTTTTATAAAGACTGAATTACTGTTGTTTCTCAATGTGTGGTTACTAAACTGTAAGCAATACTGCAAAAGGCAAATATGTAACCACAGATGCTATGCCAGCACATACTTTAATGATGATGGCTGTTGGTACGAGTTACTGGGTGCCTTTTGAGGTCTACCTGAGTAGAGTGGAGCACATCTCCATTTTATTACTGGCTGCCTATCAAGTGACTTATGTAGGAAACCACAGCCATGTCGTCACAGGCTCATTTTCTGATAGACTATGCAAAACTCACAGGAGAGCATTGCTAAAACATAACCAGCAAAGCGCATAAGTAGCAGGAACTTGCAATGTTCGTTCTTAAAGTATGTCTCAGTGACCAACGGTTTCCTGTGGCATGGAGATAGTTGTTATTATTGTAAGGGGTGGAAAGTTAGACACAAAGAGAAGCCAGGATTGGTCAGGGTCAATCCTGGACAGTAGGCATGGAAAACAGGAATCATGAGTCAAGTGGAAATATATCTTGGCTTCACATATATGAAAATTACACTTTTTTATCTTGACAGCCAAATAAGATTTTCTTTTCTTTTGTTTTCTTTTCTTTTTCTTTTCCTGTTACAGAAATATTAAAAGATGTACAGTATATCAAAAGTTCCATTTCAAAAGTTAACCATTAACAAAGAATTGGACTTACAATTAGATTCTCACTGGAGACATTACAGCTCAGATTTGTAGAGAGACAACATTTTCAACATCATCTACCACTGATAGTATTATTCACCTTTTAAAAAATATCTTTTTGCATATGATGAAAGTATGGCCACACCTATAGCTTTCCAGTTACTCATGCTCAGATCTCCCCTAGGTGATCTGTGACAAGATCTTCCGGCGTTGGTTCTCCCCCACGCTGCTGGGCGTCCGCGCAGGTCTCCCTCTGCAGGTGGAGCTGCAGCGAGCTGTGCAGGAGTGTGTGGACAGTGTGGACAGTGAGGATGTGGACCACAACAGGGCCATCCATCGCCGCCTCTTCTCTGTGCTCACCGAGCTCCTTCAGAGGGATAAGGGCGGCACAGGGTTGCCTTCTGTTCCTCTGCACAACTTTTAGCACGACTTCCCTACAAAATGTAAAATGTAACCCCTACAAGCCCTTTTTCTCTCTTTTTGTATAAGCTACTGACTGGTGTGTAAAAGTGAAAGCAACTAATCCAAACATTTTTGTTAAAAATGTTTGCATCTTTTAATTATTGCCTGGTCTAAGTGATTATCATGATCAAGACTAATGGATATTTCATGGTTACAGCATGAAATTTGTAGTTACACGAATGACAACAAATATAAAAATTAAAAATGTTGAAGCTTGGACTCTACAAAACAGTCAGCAGTGATAAACTGATATTTCACAAGGTAAAACAATCCATTTCCCAAATAGCAGTGAGAATACGTTAGCTTTCTCATTTGTGTTTATTAGAAAAGCTGGCAGAGTTCCACAGATGGACTGTTTCACTGTCCAGAGTGCTTTATCAAAGGCCCCATTGTAAGCTCTGAATGGAGATGAATGAGCCAAAATGAAATAAATAAAAACACCTTCTCAGTATGTCAGACTATGCCAGAATCTTTGCCAGAGCCTTTAATAAACTTTTTTTTCCAGAATTTTAATAGTCCTGTTTTCATCAAAATGAAGTAAGATGGGGGTTGGCTCGCCTCTGCACTGTGGTAAAACTAAATGCAAATATGAGAACATAACTCAAGCATAGCATTTCATACTGGGACAGCTATTAAAACTTCTTTAAAGGCATTTACCACAAACCGTTTAGCTCACCCTTTTGCTAAAATATTTTAAACTTGAGTCACAGTATGACTCAAGAGTTCAAGTCTAACCACGGTTTGAAAATTGACATGTTATTATCCTGCATTAATTACATGCTCCTTTCATTACTGAAATAGTGTTGGATTCAGTGTTGAAGTACAAATATAACTCTGCGCTGTAAAATACTCTAATTTGTCTACAATATGCAGTGAAGAATAAGCTTTGAGGAACCTTCTGCAGAAGAAGATACTTCAAACATATCCACATTATGCTTCTTATAATCACAAATGGTTTGTCTACGTCTATGTTTTTTTATGGTTCATTGCCCCATAACATTTCCCATGAACACTGGAAAATATTTGTGAAAAGAACGTTTAACACCTGGTATGTCAAGCTAAATAAAACATTGGCAACATAATGTGAACACACTACAGTTATACTGTTAAACCGGTTCCACTGACCTGTCAGTTTAGCACTGGAAGTGATGCGAACCCCAAGCCAATAATTTATTGGTGTGAATGGCAAGGATTTGGAAGTCGGACTCAGACATCAAGAACAGTAACTATTAGTTAACACTATTAATTCAGTCCAACGTGCAAAATATAAAATGTGTAAGTTAACATGTTTACTTGGACTCACACCACGCAGAACATCTGCAAACGCTTATGTTTTTCACAGAGGTAAGAAAGCAGTGAATAGGTCCACTGCACGCACTTTTGCAGTGTAAAATTACAGCTTCATAAAAGGGGGGGTCACTCCTCATGTAATCTAATCTTCCAGCACCTTTCCTGGGACGAGAGAGGAGACACAGAGGTCAAGAACTGCCATGATCCACCCTCCTGGCAGCCAAGCCCCAACAAATTCACTCTTGTCACAGTTCCAAGAAAACCAGGTGAAATGCATTTTTCCCACACAGTTCATTGCCTAATGACTTCCTGCAGTGGGAGAAGACTAAATATGATACATAAGCTTTACATTTTGCATACTCTGAGTAGAAACTCTCTGGCGAGCAGGATGAATTATCACAGAATTGTTGGAAAATTAGTGCGTTGTCTGTTAATTCATTGCATCCAATTGTTGGTGATTAATGTCCTCCTCCTTTTATCTCACAATTTCTGGAGGGTGTTGAGAAAAGGGTGTCCATGACAACAAGACCTGGCAATGGAGCACAGTCTGCTTTGTGCAGTGAGAGGTCTGTGGGCAGAGGTCTTCTAATAAAACCTTTCAAAAGCTTCAGAGGACATAAAGGTGGAGTG
>JABJVR010000065.1:6292428-6304790 GCA_025773905.1 Chitala chitala
GCCTGAGCAGTGTAGCACTGTATGGGACAAGCAACAAACTTCAACTCCCTTTCAGGAGCCTAAGTGAGTAGTTTAGGATGCCTTTGTAGAGCGGCTGACTCCTAATGTATCCCCTTGAACGAAGCTTGGCCTGAGGGACACCAAAGGCCAATGAGAGCAGCTTCAGCACCAGGACCAAAGGAGGACTGAATTGTGTAATTTATATCATATTACTAGTAACAATCAAGCGCTGAATAAGTACCACTACATTCTGTAATGTTAGCATGCCAAGGAGGGGCTGGGCAGCCAGTCAACCTTGGGCCCCCAGTGGTTTTTTTCTCCACTCTGTGGAGTTTTTGGTTGCTCTCCTCTGCTGTTGTCTGGCTTCATTCATTTGTATTAATTCTTCAATATCTGCAATTTTCTGTGTAAAGCGCTTTGAGGCACATTGTTGCAAAAGGAGCTATAAAAAAATAAATTGAACAGAATTGCTCTTCTGGGAGTCCAGGGATCCTAAAGTAGTGTCAGCAGGCACAATGGTCCTGAAGTGGAAGAAGTGGAAAGCCCAGAAGGGCCTGGAAGCTGCTCAGTCCTGGCTGAGACACAGGGCTTTGGTGGGGATAGTGGCAGTAGGACAGGCTGGTTTTGGTTCCATCCCATGACTTCACTTTCACAATGTCCTGGTTAAGGACAGACAATATCTAAGGAGGAGGTATGCACAGGTGTTGAAGAGGAAAGAGCCAGCCAGATGGTGGGCATGTGCAAACATGGACACAGTGGGAGGGTACACTGGAGAGGATGATATCCTGGAATGACATTCGGATGGCAGAACCACAGACGATCAAGTTCTTGATCCAGTCTGTTTATGATTTCCTGCCAAGTCCAGCAAATCTCCATTTCTGGGGCGAGAGTGATGTCCCGTCATGTCCTCTATGTCTTACAAGGGGCTAAATTGGACACATCCTCAGCAGCTGTCCAACAGCCCTGTGGGAGGGTTGCTATCATTGGTAATACAACCAGGAGCTGAAGACAGCTGCCAAAATCATTTCCAAAGCCTTAACCAATGTCAAGCATGTCCAAAGTCAGGCAAATATTTGCTCTGTCAGGGCTGGAGAGCAGCCACAGCTACAATCTAGATCAGCAGTAGGGCTGCATGCAACAACATCAGACTGGGATCTAAGAGTTGACTTCGGGAGGCCTACCATGTGATGTCAACTTCATTGAGACCAGATATGGTGGTAACATTCTTTCTTCGAGGCAGGTGATCCTTTTAAAGCTCACAGTTCACTGGCAGGATTGCATGGAATAGGCAAATGAACAGAAATTATCCAAATACCAGGAGCTGTTGGACCACTGCCAGAGGAGAGGCTGGAAGGCTCGACATGAGCCAGTGGAAGCAGGATGCAGAAGTTTTGCTGGCCATTCACTGTACAAGGTCTACACTCGATTTGTCATAACTGGGACAATGAAAAGGAAAGCCATCAAATCTTCCATGGAGGCTGCAGAGATGGCCTCCAGATGGCTTTGGATAGAGAGCAACAAAAAATTGATGATGTGCCCCAGTGGATGTATCTTTGAACTGAAATAAATCAACATGACATGGCCCCTCCAATAGAATATTTTGCTTGGAAAGTTTGCTTGAGTTTCCCCACAAGAAGGGACAAAATGAAGTGGCTGGAGTTTGTGTCAGTTGGAGGTTAACTGCTGAAGCTGTGAGGCTGTTTTCCTGTTGGTTGCTCTGTCAGGATGCATATATAATGATATTCTACCTATGTGTTAGAGTCAGAAAGCTGCAGCTTAGATGCAGTGGATTTTCCAACAACCAATAGACATCATAATCAACAAAGAAAGGGTTTGTAAAAAATAAACTCATTGTTTTGCAGTCTTATTCACCAGACTAAAATTCCATTTAAAACCTATGGCCTGAATTTAAAAAGAAGACTCAAAAATATAAAGACTGAATTGGATTACAACAAAATCAGTATTTCTTTGATGTTTGTAAAACAAAGTTCATTAACTGGAGTGCTTTGATTGTTCATCAGGAATACACAAAGAGTTGTGTGCCACAGTACCTGATTATTTCTTGCAAATCTCTCAACATCCACATCCAATTTATTTGGGTTAGATTCAAACCAGTCTTCCTATGAAGTCATAAAAACAGTAAATAGCAAAGCATTTACATGAAATATGAATAGAAAAAGTGAGCTTAAAACATTTACAAATTCCACTCTGTTCCTTTTCAGACAAAAGGCATTGTATTGTTTCATTTATTCCCTCTTTCCAAAGAAAAAAAAACATACTTAATTCATCCATTAGCTAAACAATGTAAAGTTATAAGTTATCCAAGTTACAGTTCTTTATTTCCAATTCCGTTTAGCGCAATAAATAAATCCATATTAAATAGCCAGACATGTGGAGCACTGAAAATCAATTCAGAAAAACACAAGTAACACTGGTTCAACACTACAGAGATACCTTTGTGTTTTATCATTACAAAAATGTCTTATCACTGTTCTTATGAAAAATTTCATAGAAATAAAATTCTCATTCACTCTAGCAAGTTCTTTATGTTAATATACTGTTGACTTGTATTTTTTGTCACACATTTTAAAATAGGAACTCTTGAGTTGTCTATAAAATTTACGTTTTTGCACCCTTAATACCATGAGATGACTTGCGTAATTTTATTGTGCTTCTAATGACAGAACTATTCAGTTTTCCTTATGCGTGTTTCATTCCAATTTTTAAACAAGATTTTTCTGCCAACATCCACTCCCTTAGTTGAACTCTTTTGGGAACTACAGAAAGCACAAAAATGTTTACCAAAAGTGAAAAAAAGATAACAAAGATGCATAATTTTATTAAATACCAACAAAGTCTTGTGTTTTTGTAGATCCCTAGGTAGATCCCTATCCCTATATAACTAAGTTCAAGGAACACATAAAATAATCTGGCGAATTTCCCATTTTAAGACCCATCAGTCAAGTTCAACCACTTGTTCAATGAGTCTGTTGGCAGTATGATCCTGAGTTGTAACTAACTTATGCTTCAAAACATCTTCAAAACAACACTCAGCAAGAGTGCCTTTTTGTGGTAAACAAGAAGGGGATTCCTATAACTCACAGCAGGTTCTTCTTGAGCATGGCCTGAGTTGACTGTGGTTGTCCCCCCAGAGAAGTGCTCCAAGGGCCGAGGTGTAGTCAGGCTCCTCAAGGACACATCTATTCTGGTCCTACCCTTCTCTGAATTTGCTGCTCGTGACGCTGCACTCCCAACACGGTCCCTCTGTTTAAACATGGGTACAATTCTGCCCCTGCTCGCAAAAGCATGTGGACTCTGCAGGAATCTAGCTGCAAACAGGAACGGTCCACTGAAAGGACACCTCAGAGCTGCCCCTCCAGTCAGGCAGCTGGCAGGCTTGCTCAGGACAGGTTGGTTGATAGATTTGGAGGTCAGATTCAGAGGCTTGGTGTAGAAGCCCTGACAATTTTCCAAAGCAGAATATATTAATGTAAGGCAGGGTTCTAATACGAACAGCAGCAATGCTTCTAAGAACAGTCAGTTATGGACCTTTTTGCTTACATCCTCACCAAGATCAATCTACAATATGCATTAGTGACTAGCTTGTTCATTTCAGCTTTTATCATTAAAAAAGTATGCAATCAGTTTGCAATATTAAGTCAAGCACTGGTAAACATTCCATATGAATTCAGCAGTACATCACTGCAGCCAGCATCAACAAGGGCTACGTATGATTTATTGCTGTGAAAACTACTAAAACTCAAACTTCACACATGTGGCTCAACACTTTCAGTGACACAAAAACATAAATGTATCATACCATACATTATTTGGACATTAATGCTAGAGTTTCCCAGAGTTAAAATAAATGCTGTTTGGTTTGGCAAGAAGATTTGATATGCTACAGTTGTTGACAACCTTAAGGAAATTACCTAATGTCTGGTGTAGATTCAAGACAAATTTTTTTTCTGGGAGGAATCATCGTGTACACTTATAAGAATAGGAAAGGCTGTTTCTCTCCCAGTGTGGGAAAAGTTTGGAAACTTCCAGAAACTGATTCAACTGTTACTTCAAAAACCTAAGGGTAAGCAAAGCCTCGGGGAGCATAAATCAAGAAAATTCCTTGACTTTGGTCAAAGCAGTGTTCTCATTTTGTGGACAACAGTTTCCAGTTGCAGCGCATACAGTTTTAGAAATAATGTATGTCATGTATTCTGGTGTGTGCCCTTAGCCAGTTTTGTTATAGCTTTCTATAAACTAACTGCAACAAAAATGTAACTTATTAAAAAATTTAATATCATCTGGTTGGCTAATTTGCAACACATCTGCAGTAAATATAACCGAGTGTATTATTTAGTAAAGCAAATACACACAGAAAATTGTGGGACTGACTGAAAACAAAACTTCAGCTGCTGAATAAAACTATTCCTGATCTGAGGATCTCAGCATCAAAGTTGCACCTTTCACAACAGTCCAACAGAGGCATCATGTCCATTTAACTAGTGGGGCCCATGACTACCTGGGATTTTTGTACCCAAAGTGGAAAAGCCATTTATACACTATGCTATCTACAGAGAGGAACTCACAGCTTGTCGTTAATTTTTTTTTTTACTTTAAGTGAAGACTATAGGTACCACCACGAAGAACTGCAGTCAAAGGTTGCACTGCTCACGTACCTGTGAAAAAGGAGTAATGAAGTCGGTGGTGTAGTAGCATGGTTTGCTGGTTATCCGGAAAGGAAATCCACAGATGCTGTGTATGTTTACCCTCAGGTCTTGCAAGAAGGAGTGCAGTGACCCCTGCAGGTCAACTCTGGGAAAGACCTGCACAGGCTGAGTCCTGATACAGCACAAGGGGTATCTGAAGACTCGTTAAAAACCATAGTTTTTCAGAGGATGGAGCAGTAATTCAAGACGTTTAACACTATTTACAACATATATTGACAAGCCATGAGAAACTGAAAATGGACAGAATGTCTAATCTTCCTGATATACTGTACATTTGGAAAAGACACCAAAAGACATGGATTAGACAATACAAACTGGCCTTAGAGTACATGTGCGCTCTGCAATGGGCTGGCTCCCTGTCCAGGGCATACCCCGCCTTGCACCCAAGGGTATCTGGGACAGGCTCCAGGCCTTTCACAACATTTTTCACAATACGTCGTAGTAAAATTAATGAATAAACTCTAATTTAAAGTATTTGTTCTACTGAGCTGACATTTCTGGATCATATAAGTGTAATCTGTTGTGTTTATTGCCATTGCTGGATGACATAACCAAAGGATACGTGAAAAGTTTATCTCCTGCCATTTTAAAATACACATTACAGTACACCATGTCCTCCTCATTGGCCTGAGGAAGCTGGTATCCATACTGAAGCATAGAAAGAAATTCACATGTTGGTTAACCAAGAAAAGTCTAAAGCACCTTGGCCATGCATTTCATCACAAGCAAATGAATGTTAATGTTTATGTTATACAGAAACCCTCAGGAAAATTTGATAATTTATTTCGAACAACACTAAAACACTGTTTTTCATCATGATGACTAATGACAAGTAACAAGTACCAGACAGGTTTTCTGAAAAAACTCTGCAGATAGCCTTTAATGAACTGTCTATAAAATATCTTTAAATTCTGAATTTGGTATGTTTGGTATGTGATAACACAGACATGAACAGGATGGTTGTGATTTAGTTGCTGGTAACCGAACGTTCAGAAATTCCAGTGGGAATTCACTGTGCCCAGCTCAATGAGAGGGCCTGGGAGAGTCTGACAAAGTATATCAAGAGGAGCTCTGCTCATTTCTAGCTTGCTCTAATTTTTAAATGAATATCTAACTGAATTTTCTTAAAGAAAAGAAGAGAGTTCATGTTATTCTTAAAACACTGCCAGTAATACACAGAGCCCTATGCTTGTGGCAAAGCAGCTGTTTTCAATTCTTCAGGATAATGTTGGAATGCTCCAGTTTCTTGTTTACTTGTTGTAAGCAGCACTGAAAGTGAAAAACCAGCTGGTGAAAATCATACTCTGTGTCAGTTAGCTATCAGTACAGAGGATGTGTTTATTACAAAGTAATTTATTATCCTATTTCCTTTGTACCTAAATTATATTTTATTAACATGTTCTTATAATTGACATAATTCAATTATGCAGTATTATTACTTGTACAAGTTCAGTAAATAGTAATAATATTTTTCAGTAAATAGTAACCAATATTTTTGCCAATTATGTTGCATCAATTGTTGTTAGAATATAAATCTTTTTGTAACAAACAGCATTTTGTGAGGGTTATGAATGTATGCTTACTGTGTTATATTATCAATAATGATATTTATTTCTTGTTCGTGATTTCCAATTTTATACATAATATGTTTTTTTTATTATACCAACAGGATGTACATTAGTACCACATTAGTGACACATAAGAGCTGGGCCTGATTTACACAAAAGGAGCAGTAACAGTACCACAGAGGTGTTGGGCCTGAGTTACACAAATGGAGCAGTAACAGTACCACACAGGAGCTGGGCCTGATTTACACAAAAGGAGCAGTAACAGTACCACAGAGGAGTTGGGCCTGAGTTACACAAATGGAGCAGTAACAGTACCACACAGGTGCTGGGCCTGATTTACACAAAAGGAGTAGTAACAGTACCACACAGGAGCTGGGCCTGAGTTACACAAAAGGAGCAGTAACAGTACCACACAGGAGCTAGGCCTGATTTACACAAAAGGAGCAGTAACAGTACCACACAGGAGTTGGGCCTGATTTATACGAATGGAGCAGTAACAGTACCACACAGGAGCTGGGCCTGATTTAAACGAATGGAGCAGTAACAGTACCACACAGGAGTTGGGCCTGACTTACACAAATTGAGCAGTAACAGCACCACACAGGAGCTGGGTATGATTTACAGGAATGGAGCAGTAACAGTACCACACAGGAGCTGGACCTGATTTATACAAATGGAGCAGTAACATTAACACACAGGAGCTGGGCCTGATTTACACAAATGGAGCAGTAACAGTACCAGACTGTTCCAGTGTTTCTGGACATCTGAATAAGTCTGAAAAGGACAGCCAGGAGGCAGCTGGTGGCCAATGCTGATGATCTGTCCCTTTTTCATACTGTGGAAAACAAGTAGCTCTTATCAACACCTACTCTATACATGCCAAACACAAACTATTATCAAAACATTCCCTGCAAGAACAAAATGTGGTTATTTAGTGAGCCACAGTTAAATTCCATTACATTACCATACTTACTGCCTCCTCTCATTGATTGAATTTGATTCATCTTCGAACACTGGACTATTATGTACTTTACAGAATCAAAATATTGATGTTTCAGTGAAAGTAATATATTTTCAATGAAACTGCATTGACATTTGAGTGACTGTCCATAAAGTAGAAAACACAAATGACACTAAATTCACCAACTTTTGAGTGTAAAAATGTAGTTATTATTGAAGTACATTGAAAATCTTCTATCTACATGGATAACTTTACAAGAAACATAATCACACCTATCTGTTTGAGAACATGAAGATTTCCACACTACATTTCATAATCAGTAACTGAATTACACTTTAAGTACCAACTCAAAAACTACGCCACCACAGCAGTTAAGAGCAGAATACCCTGAGGACTCTGTACTCCAAATATTTCAAATCTTGCTTTAAACTGACCTTCCAGCCCCCAAAATGTGACACGTATGTTTAACTACAAAGACAACTGTAATGGTATTGTATTAGTAAGATTTTCAAACAGAGGCACTGGTATCAGGACCAGGATGTAATAAGAGGAAGACATGCATCGGTAATACAAAGGACATGTTTCTCAAGTCTGGTTATCCAGCTTTTTATACATAAAAAAGTCTGTGCTTTGAGTAATAAAGACCAGATGTATAAACAAGGTGTTCTTTATGCTCTGACATAGCTTCTTCCATGATGTGTTCTACTGCATGTTAACGCTATGTTTGTTTTCTTCATGTTATACCATACTTATTAAAACTCCAAATGTAAATACAACTCCTCATTAAAAACCAAAATAGATTTATTTGAAATTTATGCATAATAAAATAAATTTAAATGTTTTGTTTATTGAGCATTTCTGAAACTTGAGGATAGGCTAATGAGTTACAATTATATAGAAATATTCACTGCAAAAAAAGTTGTCTTTAAAATTTTCTAAATTTTGTTTAATTGTTAGCATTAACCAAATGTTTCACAAATTTTTATTTATAATTATAATTTTTGGAATACAGTACATTTTCACCATAGAAAGATGAAATTTTAAAAATAAGTCAAATTCTTTTATAAAATAAAGTGTGACTGCTTGATACTGGCATTAAGAAAAGACAGACATTTCATTTGTATTAATGTTTCATCAAAGATGTCAAACACTACATGTCTGACTGTGAGTCACCTGGGTAGTACATAGCACCAGCTGCTAGCTATGGAAGAGGTCTGAAGCACAGAATCCCTGCAGCCTTTGAAGTTCTGCACAACATTGGGAGCAATGTCAAATTCCTCCAGCTAAAAAAAGGATAATAGACTGAGCACTTTAATAGAGAAAACAGTTAACTTAACTATGAACTGCTTCATATTAATTTTGTTCCAGTGTGACATCATTACTGTTCACCTTGCTCTAATTTTCCATTTGTGTCATAAACATGATACTTAAAAAATGTCTAGTGAAGAGGCAGTACTCACAGTGGGTGGTGGAAGTCTCACAACGTTGCATTCCAGGCTAACACACAGCTGACCCTCCCTGGCAAATACCTCCATCACTGTCAGAAAGAAGAGTGAGCCAACCAATAATCAGAAAACACTATGCCCATTGCAACATTTCTCTTCTCAGCTAGCTAAACTCAAGGTCTTAGAGCAAGTAACAAATACAACTTGTGTTTACACTCAGAATTGTTCAAACAGGGGTATGCTCATGTACATCACATGAATGGGACAGATCAGTGGAAAAGCAAATTAAAAAAAAAACAAAACAAACCATTGCTTTCCTCCATGAAAACACAAAACAGGGTCATGATGCATTAAATAACTAATAAAGTCTTTACACCAAATTAAAGACTTGGTATAAGCCTCTCCCTTTACAGGGAATACTACCGAAGAGATGGAAGAGCCGTATGTGGCTCCGGAGCCGTGGGTTGCTGACCCCCGCCCTAAGTGTCCATCTTCAGCACTCCACTCACCTGGCTATATTAATATTTAACAATGCAAGACTGGTTGCACACCTTACGTATTGAGCATTGCACTGAGCTGAGCACCAGTGCTCTCTTCTTGTGTCAGTGTTGCTGGGCAGTGTCACTTAATCAAGTGCTGAGACATTATCAGTGCATCTAGTGGAGTCCATGCCTCAATGGGTTAGGGCTATTCTGGCAGCAAAAGGGGGACCTACGTATTACTACATTATAATGTTATGGCTGATTTGTGTACAACTATTCAGTAAGTGGTGGCTTGTCAGAGAGGTCAATTCCTAAATCATCCATTCTGGATCAGATTAGACAGGGCATCTGTCTGAATGGGACATGAAGCATTTTTCATAGTAATGTAATATGTTTAAGTTTGACTGGACATTGTCACATTGCCTGATGAGAACATGGATCCTGCATGTTCAGAGCAAAGATCAATGTCAAAGAGCCCACCAGAAGGCAAAAGTAAGGGAACCAGCTGATCTAAATCAGGTTTCTCACTGATGTGCTCTCACTTGATAAAGTACACAGAGAAGCTAACAGCCCATAAAATGAGTGTCATAGTAATCACTGATATAATCTGATATAA
The DNA here is from genome assembly GCA_025773905.1 of Chitala chitala. Lineage (NCBI taxonomy): Eukaryota > Metazoa > Chordata > Actinopteri > Osteoglossiformes > Notopteridae > Chitala > Chitala chitala. The sequence goes on from JABJVR010000065.1 coordinate 6,302,228, forward strand.
TCACTGATAGTAATCATAGTAATCACTGCTGTATGTTACAGGCATCTGGCAGCTCGAATTCTGTGAGCAGGTGAATCACTACACTCATAAAACAGAACAAACATAGATTGGTAGAGGCTCTCATTTATAATGGTTAATCTTCACTACAGGGCTCGACTGATCATTCCACATTAAATACACAGCTACTATTTGTTCAGAGGGTAATATGCTGCATTAGTTCTATTATGAAAAACAAACTTTAAAAATATGATTGCATAATTTAATCAATGTAAACCAAAACCAAGTCTAAAATGTTGGTCCTTAGAATCAAGATAGAAGAGGAAGTTCGTTTTTTTTTTTTCCATAGACACATTACACTTACCAATAGCATTCAGCTTGCCAGAAGTAGACAGAAAATCTTTTCCTTAAAAAAACACAACAGATAAGAAGAAAATTAAAATTATGCTAAGACACTTAGAAGAAATCCATAGCTATTTCTGAGGTTAGCATTACTGAGCTTAAAAGCAAACATTTTTTTCCTATTTTTCAAGATTTATTACTAAAGCATGGTAAAAAAAAAAAAAAAATCACTCATGAAAGATTACTCATGAAATTTGTTAAGATATTATGTCTTTAGTAACACAAATATTGTTTTATTTTTGATACAATATGTCTTATACAAGACCCTTACAACCATGATTAAGACTGCTAAGACTTTCTTTTCGAAAGCATTACAAATGAAATTCTGCCACCATGTGGACAAACTGTCTGGAAGTTGAATGATGTCAAATGGACTGCTTTATTCTTGATAAGAACATTTTACTACTCATCCAAGTAGCTTCCTCAGCCTGAGTCGAAATTGGTCAGGGACCCCATATTTATCCTCCAGGGTAGTTAACTCATCTGGATAGGCTCGTTGGCTAAACAATAGCAACTTTTTACTGCAATTTTTTTAAAGATTTATTACTGAAGCATGGTTAAAAAAATTACTCAGGAAAGATTACTCGTGAAATTTGTTAAAATATTTATTATATTATTATTACACAAATATTACTTTATTTTTGATACAATATGTCTCATAAACAAGACCCTTACTAGCATAAAGACATTCTTTTTGAAAGCATTACAAATGAAATTGCAAATGAGACCACTTTACACGTCTTCCAGGTTAGCCATTCTTAACGACTCTCTTGCGCTTGCGCTGGACAAGGGAGGAATTTACATCCCTAAGACTGTCCAGTTGACATGATTCAACTTCCAGGCAGTTCCACCTGGATGACTGAGAATCTTCATCGACATGTGGACAAACTTTTTATTATCCAGTTACAACAGGATCAGAATCAGGTTTATTGCCAAGAACATTTTCACATGCAAGGAATTTGTTTTGATAATGTAATGCAATAACTGTTTGGAGAGAGACAGAGGGAGACAGAGGAAAACATTAAATCGGAGAAGGTAAGACATACTACAAATAGACAATATATACAACATATAAAAATGAAAATGTAATACATATGTTAAATAATTAAATGTAAAAAAAAAAGGCTGACATACTGCAAAGTATACATAATGCGCAAATTTGAAAAGTTGTGTTAATGAACGTATTGTGTTGGTGCATGTAATGTCTGCAGAAAGTAGGGTTGTCAGCGGGGGTCTTGGGCCTTGTTGGTTAAGGCAGCTGTTTTTGTGCCGTGTAGTTTTGGTCCTGAATGACCGCAGCCTCTTGCCAGAGGGTAGCGTCTCAAAAAGTTTATGTCCGGTATGGAAGGGGTCAGCCACGAGTCTTCTTGCATGCTTTATTGTCCTGGAGTCTGGTATTTATAGAGCATATTTACGATTCATTAATTTCATTAAAGAAAAAAATCAGCAGGAACTATCTGTCTCTCAGCAGGAAGGCTTTTTGCTTCCGTTGTGTTGTGATCCTGTGTGAATCTCTTCTAAAAAATTTGCAAGTAGAGATCGGTAATGGGATGCAATAACAGAACAGATGAGATGGCCAAGAGGTTAAGGCAATGGACTGCTAATCCTGACTCCCATTCTCATTATAGATCTGCTCTGAAATTTTCTGGCCTGGTGGCACAATGGGTACAGTGCCAGGCTGGGATGCAGAAACCCTTAGCTCATATCCCAGCCCACTTATGAGGTGTGTCCCTGAGCAAGACAGCCAGCATCACATCCCTGGCTGGTTGCCCACTACCTCCCCCAGGGGCATGGGTTAAATGCAGAGAACAAATTCCACATATGCGACCCATGTACGTGGCTATTGAAACTGTGCCACACTTTTTTCAATAATGGCACAGATTTCAGAGCTTCTAGTTTCAGCAAGGCTTTATTTAAAATAACAAAGATGCAATGGTATCTGCAGTGTAACACTTGTGTAGTGTTCTCGCGCAGTGTGTCGTAACTCTGGCGAAACACCGAGTTAAACCGCAGTCAATGAAGACAGAGGTCGTAGCAAGTTGAAGCATTTACTTAAACTCTTCTCCAACGACATGCAGTGAAAACGGTAATAAACAATACAAACGGTACAGACATTCAGTGTTCATATTCTCTATATATTACATTTATACATTTTAACTGAACA
>JABJVR010000065.1:6304890-6323579 GCA_025773905.1 Chitala chitala
AAAACCCACCAAGCACAGGGAGAACATGCAAACTCCACGCACACAGACCCAAGGCGAGAATTGAACCCCAGGCCTGGCGGTGCGCAGCGACAGTGCTAACCACCACGCCACCGTACCGCCATAAAAAGTGTAATACTGTGCAAAAAATTATCTACTGATTTATTTTTAATACACATCATTGTGACACTCATCCAACCATGAATCAGGCTTAACACCAAATCCTTCTGCATCAAAAAATACTTTTGCAATGGACAATGTAAAGTCTAAGACATTTCTTACTTTTGAAGCTAATTAGGATGCAAAAATGAATGACTAGAAATAAGAAAAAATGCTCAGTAAAGTGTAGAAATTTTGTTATTCATACCTTACATTTCAACTAGTCCCATTCAAGTACACAATATTTACATGCAAATCACAGCACCTGCATCTAATTCCACACACGTGCATGCGCGCGCACACACACACACACACACACACACACACACACACACACACACACACACACACACACACACACACACAAAAGCGGCTGTGTGAACACACACAAGCACAAAGCATCAAAGCAATGTCTGGTACAGAACGACAAGCCAGAAGGGTTTAGATTCTCCAAAGAAATGCAATTTAATGATGATCTCACCCTGAAGAACCTTCAGTCTGTCAATCACTCCTTCCCTTCTCTGGCAGAAATGCGAAGTCTTCATTTGCTGGCCAAGCGTAGCTTGAAATGAGATCCAAAGCGATGTGATTGAATTATTTTGATCTCATTCTGGGGCAGTGCTTTAAGGCACTAATACAGTCCGACGATAAGTTGAGTGGGGGAAACTGACCTCTGGAACCCAGCTGCCAGACACAATGTGAACACCATCTATTTCCAGACCCACGCGTCTCCAGACTAAGGAGTGCTCTGCATACTGTTGGACTGGAGAAAAGGTAAGGATATGGCCTCGACACCATCACTAACTTCCCAACATCAACTTAACCAGATGTTCTCACCCTGCCTCAACATGACGTGTATCATCTAGGGGCTCCAGTAAGTGGCTGACATTTGTACACTCAGCTATTCTTCCTATTCTGACAGCACAACACATTCACATCAAATATCTGATGCAGCTAACATTGCCTCATATCCCGCTGCTCTCCTCCTGCATACCTCCCATGCATTTGCTACAAAATTCCTCTGTAACAAGAGCTATGCAATCAAGACAGTGTTCCTACTTGCTCAAAAGGAGCACGTTGGTTACACGGTGGAGCCCCTGATGAAACTCTTATTAAGCCGCTAGTTGAAAAAAGAGGAAAGACAGACAAGAAAGGTCCTGTGGTTGATGAATGGAGCTTAACTAAAAACAGCAAAGAGGACATTTTTCAGTGTTACTTTCAGTTCCCTCCACCATGGGTCACTGGCGAAGGATTCCTCTGACAAGGGTTATTAAGTACCAGCAGGAATAAAATTATTCAAGCTAGAGGAGTGCACTGAGTACCTACAGGCCACGTAAGTTCAAAGAAGCACATGGGCCTCAACGGATGTTAACATGATAGTCTGGAGACTTTATAAAAGTCTTCTGCCAGGCGTGGGCCACATTGCTGAATGGGAGTCTATTTGCATAATTTCTGGTATTGGCTGGGACCCTCGTTTACTTTTATTCTCATTGGCTTGCTTACCTTCCATACGCATATGATACAAAATCTCACATAATGACTTCCATGTGAAAAAATAATATAAATCAAGGCTTTTGCTCTGCCTCATAAATCAGCTCATACTCATCTTGACTATGAAGAAGAAAGAAAAAAAATGTTTTATGCAACCACTGTTCTGTGTTATTCACACATTCCCATAAAAATAGCTTTCGTTTTTCACAAACAAAAACTAATGAGAGAAAAAATTGTCCCTTACTTATTTACAAACAACAAACATAAACAACGACAGAAAGTGTTCGCACAGCAAGAGACCGTGCTCAGCCTGTGATGGGAATTAATGAGTTAGGCGACGACTTGCCCCAGGCATAAGCTCCACCCGTTATGTATCCAGCAGCAGAGCTATGGATATTGGGAAAGGGTATAAACAAACGAAACAACGAAATAAATGAAGGGGGGGGGAGACACAACCCAAGAATTGTGAATAAAATGTTTTTTTCCTTCTACCACATTCCTTGCCTGTGGTTATGTTAATCCAGTCAGAGTGGAATTATAAGAGTGAATGCAGCTGTACGTCAACAGATGAACAAAATTCTGCTAAAGGAAAGGTCATCATGTCTCAAGGAAACCCTGAATGATTCAGCCCAAACAAAATCCCACAATCCCCCTGCACTCAGGGCCCACACATCCAGACACATGAGAGAAAAGAAGAAACACTCTAATTTACAGTGCTTCTGGGTAATTAATCTAATATGTAATTCTCACATTTGTGCATTTGGGAAATTGCAACAAGTGGTGGTATGAAGTCTTGTTAAAACTAAACTCCTTGGTTGTGCCTGTGACTTAACTGGACCTCAGCAGCACTTTTAAAAGGACCTTGACAGAATCAAGATGATGGAAAAGATGATGAAAGTGCTACACAAATAAAGGCAGTAAGCTTCATATGGATCCCTGTATCACTAACACCATATCAGCTCTGGGAGATTTGGACATTAGAATGTCGTTAGCTGAGTCATAATTAGTGACTGTGAGATTTGGCTGTTATCATGCTCCTACATGACAGCCACATCTGAAGGCAATGGTGCTGGAGGAAAGGGTTACTTCAGGTTCAGACATTCATAAAATTTGCGGTTTGCTAAGCTATGTGTTTTACATACGCTGATTTTACTTACTGTAACAAGGTTAGTGTCAGTCACACTGTTTGTGTACCTCTATTGGTGTGCACCAGTATACGCACATATATAGAAAATACACAGTATGTAAAGATTCCTCAACACTCAACTAGCTATTCGATCGCAGAGTGACAAATATTAATGAGATTATAAATCCAATAAAACATTAGGCCTAATGCATTTTTAGGCACTTAATAAGGTGTGAACCCATTAATGTGCGGCTCAATACTAAATGAAATTTAAACTTAAAAAGCGCTGTACTAAACTACGTAGGAGGTCATGACTGGCAGCTGGCTGTTCAAGGAGCCACATTTCAGCCAGCTAAAGGGAGCAAGGCCAATGGACTTCATGTGTCTTCTCAGCAACTTTTACAGAATGCTGTCAGATCCCTTGCAGTTCTGTTATCATTCAAGTGTTCTGGCAGTGTTAATTTTCAATGAATTATTCATGAGGTGCACTAGCCGTTACCTGAATAAAATGTGCTTGCTTTTTTATTTTTTTTTTTAGTTAGGGAGTTTTAAAATAGTCCACACAGTTCCTATATGTCTTTCAGGCCAGAGAAAGGTGCCAAATCTAACCACAAATTCCAACCCAAGGTCACAAAGAAGCGTTACCTTAAATTCATGTGCAGTTTACATGTTTAAATGTACAGTGAAACATATCAACATTGATGCTAAGTAAACAAAGCAGGAGGTCTTTGTGAAAAAGAATGAATACTCTTTTTGTAACAGAGCACTGAAAAACAGAGCTTTTCAGCAAAAACTGACACATTCATATGATCTCCCTACTCTTCTGCAGCACGGCACAGTAATGTCTTTTAAAAAGATGATTAATCATGACGTGTGGCCTTGTAAATGCCCCCATGAATGCACAGGTCATAATGCAGAGAGACAGCGCCAGTGTTAGAACAGCCTTGTGACTTTTCAGTAAGGTTGAAAAACTGGACTTCAGTAATGAATGTGGAAAGTCACCCAGAGCACAGTGAAACAAGCAGAACCATATACAAAAAAGCATCACCTTCAACACACACAATTAACTGGAGAGCAGCATTACTGCAATTATCATCATCATTAGCTTTCACATCCACACTTGACCCATAAAAGCCAGAGCCCAGTGCTGCAGATGTGTGCTTGTGCTGTCCTGGAGACACAGTGGCCCAACTGGAGGTCCCTGTCTGGCACCAGATGCCTCTCCCCTGGTTACAGTCCCGGAACGACACCACTGTCACTGGCTTTACAGTGCACCAGCAACAACACAAAAAGGAAGCTGACCAAGGAAGCTGAAGCTGCCAAATCCTGTCTCCCTGAAATGGGTAAAGCAGGCCTGCCTACACCCTGGGAGGGCAGCAAGAAGGTCAGAACCACCAGCTGAGCTGGAGAAAGAGAGCCTCAATTACACAAAAAGCCGTAACTGCACATTAACAGCAGAGACAGCCGCTTTGAAAGCAGCAGCTCTGTGACAGGTAAGAGCTAGCTGCTGCTCTCCTCTCTTCTTTTACATAGCAGATTTGACTGAAGTCTGCCCACTGGCCTGCCTGTTAGTGTTTGATCAGGTTCTAGTGTCCCATACAGCCCTGTGGTAAAATGAAGCAATCAGGACATGAGAATGCCTCTAAGTGTTTGTTCAGCTTGACAGCTCCACGGTTCAGTGAGTAGCACTGTTGCCTCACACCTCCAGGGAATCCAGCTCACACTATGCATGTGGCGCTTGCGTGTTTTGCCTGCATATGCGTGGATTTCTTCCCACATCACAGTAATAACAGCAAATTAAAATCCAAACTCATGCTAGAATTTGATAATAAAATTCAGTTCACTGCCATCATTAAACAGCACCCTAACCCGGCTGCCAAACCTGTGCTTCTACATCTACTTGTTACCTGTTATTGTATTCTGTAGTTAGTACAACCTGAGAAATTTCATTAAAGTGTAACTCTCTGTATTTGCAAAAGGAATACTGTTTTGTGCCCGTGAGAGTTAGAAATGTCAAATATTTATAAGAGTATGTTGACAGCGAGTTCTCTGCTTTATGAAAAACCATGAGGGCATTTAATATGCATTAGAGAAGTACTTTGGTGCCTCTAATTGGGGACATTGTTTTTTATTTTATTCTATCCCATCTGTATGGTGAAAAAGTGGCCTTGCCTGTCCCAACCTCATTAGCATGGAGTTTACGCTCATGGAATACAGTTACAGGATCACCGTCTGCTTCCCAGTGCTAATCCTTCTGGATATTTTAAACCAGTGACTTAACAGCTGCTACAATTAACTTCATCTAAATATGTAATTTGTGTGCTTGATTAGTTAATTACTTGGATATTGTTATCAAGTCAGGCCGCTGTCAGGTCCCGCCACCACTGTGACGAAACGTACTGAATTTGAATGGGCTCGTCTTACATTTGCTTTATTAGTGGTAAAATGGGATGCAAAAATAAAAAAATAACGACACTGGGTCCGTAACGCAGGTCCGGTTCGCTTCTCAGTTGTAATATTTTTTCATTCTTTTTTTATTTTTAAAACCAGACATAGCAATTAATTAGTTGCAGATAACAATCTCCTTCAAACTACAATCAATCCCAGGCAAGCAGGCCTTTTCATTTATGCAGGTCTGGGAGTGAGTAGTGGGGTGGGGAGGGGTTAGGGGCAAGGCACTCTGGGGCAAAGCGGTGCGGGGCGAGGCACTGCTGGGCAAAGCGGTGCGGGGCGAGGCACTGTGGGGCAAGGCGGTGCCGGGCGAGGCACTGTGGGGCAAGGCGGTGCGGGGCGAGGCACTGCTGGGCAAAGCGGTGCGGGGCAAGGCACTGTGAGGCAAGGCATGTGTAGAGGCAGTGAGGGCGGGAGCGCAACACAGGGAGATATTACTGAGCCCACAGTCATCTCTCACACCCTCCCACACACATGTACACAAACGCACACACTCACACACACATATACTCCAGCAGGCCAGGCAGAGCATGACAACATCCTGAAGAAGAAGTAAAACAATTGTTAAGTGACAGGAGATGGGAGTAAGGAAGGGGTAGAGGTGGAGACAGACAGGAAGATGGAGATCTGAAATCAGGATAAAAGAAGATGGGACATAGAAAGGTGAGCTGGGAAACCAAGCAAGGAAAGAGGACAGAAAAGGAATAAAGAAAAGAGAAGAAGTGGAACTGTAAGGAAAATGTTAAAAATGAGGCCATCTGGGAAAGGGGGAATGAGGTCTGAGAGAAAAAACGGAGTAAATGGCACTAGGAAAGGAGAGAAGATGAGAGGAGAGGAGAGAGCATGCTGGGTAGGCTAAGTGACGAAAAGGCAGAGAGAGAGAGAGAGAGAGAGAGAGAGAGAAAGAGAGCGAGAAGGGGAGAGAGAGAGAGAGAGAGAGAGAGAGAAAGAGAGCGAGAAGGGGAGAGAGAGAGAGAGAGAGAAAGAGAGCGAGAAGGGGAGAGAGAGAGAGAGAGAGAGAGAGAACGACAACCAGAAAGAAAGAAAGAAAGAAAGGAAAAATGACAAGGCAGAGGAAAACAGTAAGAAAATCAGGAAAAGAGTGAAAAGTAGAAGAATGACATATTGGGAAGGGGGCAACACAATCTCTCTGAGAAGTGAAGAGCACAATTATTTGCACTTTAGGCCTGCAGTCAAACCAGTATGAATATGGCCGTTCTGCAGAGGCAGCATAATGTGGAGCACAGCAGCCATGAGCCATGAAATAACAGCGCGGGGTCACACCACGTGTCATCGTGTATTATCACCAGCAGTTGTAATGTGCTCTAAATGACATATGCTGCAATTCAGACCAACCCATATAAAAGAAGGACGTCTCTGCTGTTAATAGAATGACGTGTGATCAATTTCTTAAGCGTCACCTGAGTGAGCACTGCACTCTATTTGCATGACCAGCATGACACTGTTATATTAGGACTGTTCTAATTCATGTAAATTATAGAACTCCCGTTCAGAGGCGGATTCTCTCGAGAGGGAGGAAATGACTGTACTGTCATATTGCCATGTGGAAATAGCATGAAGGAGCCACACAGACAAAAACAAAGATAAACCCCTTGATGAATGTGCAACAGAGAAGCCCTGAAATACCATAAAAATTATCCTTTAGTAACATTTGCAGTTGTGTGGAGGTCACTGCTGCCTGCTGTAACGGACTGCTGTGAAGGCATTTGTGTTCTTCAGATGGCGGCAAATCAATGAATTCATGAAGCAATTCTGCTTTATGGCTAATGGTTTGAGGACTAAACAAATAAATATAGCAGAAACTAAACTAAATAATAAAGAGAACCAATGGCCTTTAGCTTTTCAAGTGCACATCGCTAAGCACCTTGATTTCCTTCAACGGTGGCAAACATGCAAAAAATCAATGGAGAAACAGGCGTTACTTTAAGTGGATTCTGCATCTCTGTCTCATGAGGCACTGTGCAAGCTTGCTACTGATCCCAGAACAGACATGAATTTTGCGTCAGCTGCAACAAGTTAAAAAAACAAAGAAAAAAACTGTCTTTACTGAGGCAGATCTGTTAGAAAAGCCATTTCCGACTGATGATGAATCGAAAGCGATATTAGAACAACAACAGCACACCAAAAGCAAGCAAAGAGGATAAACCGCAGGCTGCGTACACCTATACCATGAGGACTGTTCCATAACTAATGTCTCTCATTGTGGACCTTGTCATCTGGTGATCTTCAGTTCCAGTTTCAGTTACATCCGCTCTAATGTGCGTTTTGAATGACAAAACCTGCAACATGAGCCGAAGACTCGACTACATGCCGATTCTACACAATGAATGAATAGGTAAAAAATAGCAAGAAGCTTAATGTCTTTTTCTACTTTTCTCCATCTCCTTTACAGTCTCCCCCTCTCCCCCAGTCAGCACAGCAAAGACATTAAACTTCTAAAAGCATAATTTTCTGAATTGAAGAAAGCAGACTGAGAAGTGTTTTATTCATGGAATAATAATAACCTTGTCCGATGGCAGAACTTGGAATAATTGCAGGGCTAATTATAATTATTGCTACAGATATGGTGAAATTAACAGTGAACGGTAGGCATGAAAATTGTCAGAGAGCAGATGGGCGTATTTGCGCATGTAAGATATTTTGAATCCATTGCGTTCTATTTATTTATTTTTTTAGCTTTTCGATAAATATTCCATAAAGCTATTTACACACTAAAAGCATGAAAACTGCAGTCGCTTTCAACTTTTACATTATTTTTTACATAAAAAATTTGAAGATATTTAATGTAGTGTATGTTGCTGATCTTAAAGAGAGAGAGCAAAAAAAACCTCCAAGACAGTGTTGTAGTAAGGGAAGCATCCAATTTAAACTCACAGTCTGGACCTGTGAACTTGGAGATAAAGACCACAACCTCACCCCTGGGGTGGTATGGATATTCCTCTTCCTTTAGTATGGTCAGATACCAGCTTGAGCTAAGCTCAAAATCACACATCAATTTCATGCTGTTTCAGTCTCATTTAAACAAATGCAATATCAGCTCTTCCAGACAGTTACATATGCATCAGAGACATCCCATCTTTTAGCATGTGCTTCTACATAAGTTCTGTCCAAAATCCATTTCAAACATTAATTTGGTGTTTTCTCTTGGTGTGCAGGAGATACTTCAGACCTGTTAACATTTCTCTTCTCCTACAGCCCACTTTCTCATCACACAGCCAGCTACTTTCACTTCTGTCCTTACCGTGTCCTGCTATCAGCCCCGGGACTGAGAAAGCACCCGTATTTTGCTCAGCGTGGCTCATCTGTTGATGAACCCTGCTATTTGCAAATATGCTTCTCTATGACATAACTAAAAATGCCACTAAACACTTGGCTGCAGCTCAGTCTAAATGAGGATGCTGGTCTCTATTCCTCACCTCCACAGAGCACTGCTGAAAGACCAGCTTGAACTGAATGGAAACTACACCTCCCCCACAGCCAGCCCTACCAAGAAGACAAATATTGAGTCATGCGCTCCTGATTTCATTTATTGCATCTGCCCCCCCCCCCCCCAAACTTCTTTCAACATATTTACATCCTATCACCTGGCAACGCTGCATGCAGTCTTCTGCAAATGTGTCAAGAAGGCAGGACACTAAAGGATAGATGATAATACCTGTGCCACATGTCTTAGAGGACACAGGGACCCGTGAGCCAGGGGCACACAAGACGTCATCAGTACTTGTGCTGTGTGCTTTGATGACAACCTCAGGGTGAGACACTAGCAATGAAGTTGGCAGAGTTTTCTGTCTGAGGATTGACTTTAAGTGACAGGCTTGGGCTAAGCATTCACACGCCAATTTAAGAAGCACTAAATCAAAATTGAGATTTACAAACCAGAGCACAGCCTGCTGTATGTTACCAAAGCTGACATTCCCTTACTGTAATATTCTACATAACAGAAATGCCTCCACCATTGATTTACCTGTCCAGTAACTTTACAGGAGCCTGTGGGTTAATTTGGAATAAAAAAGGGAAAAATTCTGCTAGCAAATTGTAAAAAGATGAAGAAAATCTTGCCTATGCCCACCGAGACGAATTATTCTTCAAAATTATATTCAGCTACATTTTTGAGGGATGCTGCTGAAATAGCCTGTGAAATTGATTCCAAGAAGTGAATCATGATTTAATCTGGTCTTCTTAAGACACCAAGGTAGATATATTCCAAACCAGAAAAAAATAAAACCAGAAAATGATTTACTATGAGGCAACTTCTATGTATATCTTGATATAAATTGCAAGGCCCAGTGATGCATTCATAATAACCACAGAGGCAAATGACTAAGGCCAGAAAAACATTCTGTGGAAAGCTTTTCAATCTGCAAATGCATTAGTGTTTATACATATATTGCATATTTGCATCTGTATTAGTGGTTGGACATTTGACTAGAAAGTATGCAGAACTAGATGAAATGTAATGTACTGAAAGAGGTACCAGGAAACAAAGCTAAGATAATAATCAGAAATGGCATATATACTGTATGTACTATACAGATGAAAACCTACAGAGCACTGAACATTATAAGTGGTTAAAAAGTGGTCATATGTACACTGTAAAAAGAAGGAAAAATTACAGTTTATCTATTTATTTTTGTAGCCCATTTTGTAGCCAACACAGGTTTTAGTGTTTATAAAATGACACTGTCCATTGTACTGAAGTAAATGCTGCTCTTCCGTGAGGTATGTGGAACTGCCCATGGTCCTGAAAATGGCACACACACTGCTTGTGATTGGATGTTGTCCATGGTCCTGAAGCTCACACTGGAATTTATTGGTAATGAAGATGCAGTCTTGCAGTCTTGACGTTCACTGTGTATTTGGTTGTTTCTGACAGTTGCTGCCCATAGTCTTAAAAGTGATTTTATATTTAATGTTTTACAAAGGTGTGTTGTCTATGGTTTTAAAGCTGACATTGCTCATCTCAATTTGTGCTGGCGTGTCCGTGGATATGATTTGCAAAGAAAAATTGTACATTTTAACTTCTCAGCACCCCCAATGTTACTCTACTATCTCAGATTTCCAGTGCCATCAAGGGATGATGTTTTCTTGCCATTTCCCAGAACGTACACATACAATTTTGTTTTTTTTTTTTATAACACCAACCTGTCAAAGTCAGCATGAACAATCAACACGAAGAACGTTGGACATGCCATCACATATGATTTCTTAGCTCTGTTTCACAGTCTGCTTTGTTGCCATACCTTGGCCACACTGCATTTTCAGGAGTTTCATTTCATGAGATGATATAAATCCTAAACCACGTGGAAATCACCAGCTGCTATTTTGAACAGGCAGAACAGAAATCAGTCAGTGTGTTTATATAACTTCTTTTCACTGCCAAGACAAACCACAGCATGTTGAATTTATGCCATCAGGTTGTAATTATATCTGTTTTACATAATCACACATACTGTATGGATCATTACTAAATAATAATACAGATATAACCTGTAATGACTATCAAACTGGTAAAGAAGCCATAGCTGACATAAGTATTAAACCTAAACCACCCATAAACTCTGTCTCACATGCACTTAAAAAGTAACTTAACACACATGAGCATGTATTGACTTATTTTTCTAAAGGTAAAGATTGTGCAGTATATGCCAGCAAACAAAAGGTTTCATCTGGATTTCATGGTTTCAACAGGATTTCCCTCTGTTAATTCTTAGGATTGAGTATTAACAGAGGGAAAAGGCTTGAGATTCATTTTGTCTTCGAAATGCAGTGCCACGCAAAGCCTGAAAATATACCTACTTCTTCAGAGGTATGGCTAATACAATTTCAGCAGCACCTTGACATACTGCAAAATGCATTTCAATTGCACTGTGTTCTTCATCTCAAAACTTGCTAAATTCAGATGTACATGTGTTGTTAATGGTGTATCATAAGGCCCGGCAGTGCGTGGCAGACAGACGTCAGGGTTAAGATGAAAAAACGTGTTCTGATGTCAAGCAGCCCAGCCAGTGAACCACATTCCCCCTTGCATCGTGGCTTTAATCCCACATGAACGCGGGACAGACCTGTCTGGTGTGTGCTGAGCGTGAAGGCCATGTGGGCCGACACATGTTCTGGATGCAGTCTTCCCTCCTCTCTACTTTTGATCTGGTTCTGAGCTCAGCCTCTGAGGTACAAAAAGCATCAGTCTGTTGAAGGAAAAATAAAATAACCCTTTTATTAAAGGTGTGCTCTCCTTTTTCTCTTTTTGAGGAGCTCGAGAACTCTGTCAAGCCTTAGAAGTACCCTTCACAGCCACGCCCTGCTTTATCCACTTGGCTGACAGCACTCTTGTTGGAATATGGCTGTCACACTTTCACATTTTTCAGCCATGTGACATGCAGTGCTCTGCCCACTTGCTGTCTGGTCATCAGCAGGTTCTTTAACAGACTCACCAGGTTTCAGGAACAATTCTGGTGTTTTTCACCCACTAAATAACTGCTCACTTGCCTTAGCAAAAGAGACCCAGGCCACCAAGTCTCCAGCCACTGTTCCTTACAGATAACTGCACTTAATTCCTGTCTGTGTGCCTGATTCACCTCCAGCTATATTCCATATTTCTTCCAGCCTCTGTTATTCATGCAATATTAACTTATGTGCACTTTATACCTGGAAACTATGAACCTTGCTGGCCATTAAATTAAAACAATAATTTTAGCTAAATTTTAGCTACTTGTTTTTTTAGAAACTTCTATGCATTTAGATTATGCATCATGTACATTGTTATTTCAGACAATTTTATACTTAGCATTTTTTAAAATTATGTATTACAATTTACATTTGTAAAATACATAATTACGTCTGTATATAATCATATGGAATAAAATGTACCTGTATGGTTTACTATATTCATCACAGACAGGCAACACAAGAACTATGATATGAAACAATTACCCAAGTCAAGGCAGCATGACAAACAAGGGCTGAAAGTCTTAGCAAAGGCCACATATGCATTTCTACCTGCCTTGGCACCCATTTAAAATAAGTTGGTGAATGGATTTTAAAAAAAGGAGAAAAAGTTCAAGGCTTAGCTTATTAGGAGTGCTAGAAGCAGTCAACAATGACTACAGCTCTTCTCTTCTAAAGCCTTTTTGAAGTCCACATGACCCAGGCAAGTTTGCACTCTATTGTATGCACTTCTGAGGAGGGCGGGGCCTCAGTTTTTTTCAAATATGAAGAAGGCAGTTTGCTTTAGTTTTTTCCTGGGCAGACTCAGCTTTCAATAATGTGTCATTGCTGATGATCAAATCACTTACACTTGGGACAAGGTCTTCAAATCTCCATATTCGCATTTCAAAAGTTTCCAATATGCTCACAGCATCAAGTTGAAATGTACACTTTATATCAATCACCCGATCAAAAAATAATGTCAAAATAAAATGATATTCCTGCAATTCCTACTCGTCTCCATTATCAAAATGCAATGTCATAACAGCAGGGGTTACGCACAAAAACTCATTTTGGGTCATAAATAAGGAATCTGATAAGGGTTAGGGTTAAGCTCACAATACTATAATAAACATGTCTCTGCCCTCTGATCTTTGCATGGATCTTTAATTGTCCAGATTATAATAAGAGCATTATGAAAGATGTCTAAATTTATCAAACTACCAGCTCAGAAAAAAAATACCACTTGTAAGGACTTGCTGTGTCTAGACGGTGGTAAGCTGTTTGCTTTGAGATTGTGACACATGGGAAGTCTTTAATTTCTTTGATCCAGGCGTCTAGTAAGTAGGGAAGAAGGTATTCTGTGAAAAATTAAAAATGGGAAGACTTGCACTTGAGCATGCAATTTCATTACAGGGGACTTTGTTTTGTGGACAGCAACACTTAGCATGTGACAATATGCAGATGATGGCTTGCAAAACACAACCTCTCCATTTAACAAGATCATCTTCAGCCATCTTAAGCTCAAAACATCAACAGACGGAGAACTTCAGTTGATTTAAGAGCAAACAGAACTCTGAAAAATGCCAGAGAGTCCAGGCTAACTCTGCACTATGAAGACCTTATGTAAAGATTTTACATTTAAATGATGCTTCAGAACAATTACACTCCTGTATTTTTCTTTTACATCGGGCTGCAGGTGATCTGAAATGCAATAGCTGCAGCTCAGGCAAATCGAATCGTAACACGAAGGCAACCGTCTTCCAAAACCTTCTTTGCCTTTTATTTGTTCTCAAATGTTTTTTCCCTGGCTGTGACTATCCGAGGTAACAAGCAAAGCTCTTCAAAGGCCTTTGATATTGCATCGTTTTCCCACACTGAGGCAAGAAGGAAAATGGGAAATAGTGATGGGGGGTGGGGAGGTACGGGGGTTACAGCGCAGTCCTTTAATGTAAAAGCAGGCTTCACTGACATTGAGATGTAGGGTTACAATGTTCTACACATTAAGTAGCAGGACTTGGAGGTTGTATTTTCTAAGACTTTTCACTAACAATGGAAAATACATTATAATGAAGACTTCTTGGATTTCATATGCCACTAACCTTTATTCTGCTACTGATAAATGAGTTTTAAAAACATCTAACAAACGTCTATTGTCTGTTATGCATTGTTTATCTTCACTTAATCTCTTTTGACTTACTTACATTACAACAGGTTTAAACACTAGCAGTTGTGATCCTGTTGATCACAAGCAATGTATATACTTCTGCAAGAATATGGTGGTATTACAGCTAATACTGTCAAAAGAATAAAAGAAAACACTTCCAACAATACACAGACGCAACAAATACATGTACATAAAAATGTGAATTTACAACTGTCATAATCTAACAGCCGTAATGGAAATTTCTTTACACAGAGCTTGGTGTACCAGGCTACAGGCTGATCAGGTGATCTCAGCATGCGGCAAGAGGTGGTGAGAGAATATGGCAGCAAAAGCAGTGCCTTTGTACTGGTATCTCCAGCCCACCTGGTGGGGAGCCAAGGGAATTTCAGTCTTACTTTGGATTCCTGTTATTTTCTCTTTCTGCTTCAAACCACAGCAGTCACAGAAGTCCCACAACCTACAGTGTAATAAAAACAAAAAAGCAAAAAAAAAAAAAAAAAAAAAATTGTGGCACAGCAATGGTCCTGAAGACATTATGTGAAGAGTTACACCACTCATCCCTCACATACCTCCCCACTATTCCAGCTACCCTGTGACACATGGCAACAGATGTCATCCCAAGATAAAGGCAGACAAAATAAACCGTTGACCTAAGGGGGTATATACACACGAAGAGTCTACACTTCTCTGCCTCAAATTTGGACACTGGGGAGCGTGCTGAAAAGCAGGGGCCTGCCTTTGACTAGTCCTTTGCTTATGGGTTGTGGTTTGTCCATGTTTTATTCATGCCTGCAGCGTGAGGATGTTCTCCTGGATTAGATATCACACTCCCTGCCAGGCCTGTTAACAGCGCAAGTTGAGCAAGGCTTGTTGGACCCAAGGACAGGGGCCAAAATATCTCCCATGGCTGTATAACCAGTTAAAATGCGAGCATGTTTAAGGGATTTCTGACACTCCCATGTACTGGAAAACGCTGTTTCTCCTTACCTTCAGACTGCAACCGAAAATCATCAGTCAATTTCAAACATGAAACCTTACAGCGTCCTCAGACAAGATGGTCAACACTGCCCACCTGCACGATGTAATAATACTGGTGCTTCCTATAATGTCACTGGGTCCTCTCCTTAAAAGCACCATTACCTTCTAATTATGTTTGTGTGTGTGGGAGTGTGTGTGTGTGTGTGACATGTTTTCATTAAAGTTTCCATAAAGAGAATACAAGAATACAAGAAAAATTTAGTGACAAATACATGCAAATGTGTTGTTCTTCAACATGTAAATTTCAGATTGGAAGGCACATATGCCTATTGGTATAAAAAGAGCATATTTTCAACTTGGTGTTCAAAGAGCCAAACCTAATGCTTTCTGCCAAGGATTAATCGTGTGAGAGTTTTTGTGACTTTGCCATAAAATTTCCAGTATCGTCTCAATCACTTCCTATATCAACTACGTGAAAACGGCACGTTAAACAGCATTTAAAACAACAGAAGTTTGACAGACTTAGGTTGCTTCTCTGCTACAGCACCGAAATGCAGTACAATCCATATCCTGACAGTAAAAATGCAAAAAAGCTCCACTATATCATCTATTAAAATAAAATGACAAGACTCCATATATTAAAGTAATAAATTAATTTAAAAATCAATTAATTAATAACTCAAATGTTCTGTTTAATAAAATAAGCTATAATAAGAAATGAAGAACATTAATGGGTGAGGACCATCAGGTGCAAAAGAAATATGTTTGTAAGACAACGTCAAATCCTACCATATCAGTAGTTCCACAAGTTTCTTATCAGTTTCTTACTAGAGCAAATCAGAACCTGCATGGTCTGTGCTAACTTTCCATGATTTACAATTCAAAAATAAAGTACGTTTAGAATTTTTGAACATATTCGTGAAGCACCTGTCTTGGTTATTACATCTACCTACAACCGTTTAAAATATGATTTCAAGCTTGATGTTTTATTTTATCGTTACATGCCATTATTTCAGCCGCAGATCAATCCAGTCCGTTGTAAACGAAAACAGTTGCCTTACATACTGTATGTGTTATACAGTAGCACAAACCCTTTAAATGTCGTCTTGACTGCTTACATTGGTCAAGACAAATCAATAGATTTAGATTTGTCTCACTGAGTCAATGGCATTTATCGGAGTACCTTATCTTCCTCCATCCACAGCAATTAAAAACCACATTACAGCACAGAGCCCCTAAGGGCTCTGTTTATTAGCGCGTTGAGCGCCGAATGCGCTGTCGCACGAAGGAACATGCGTCAAAGTGCGCAAGGCGGAGGTGCTACTGCTCTCGAGTTGTTAATCTCACTTCCACGTCTTCGCCAGATGCTAAAAATACCACAGCTGCACTTACAGGAAGCTGCCACAAATGTCTGTCCTACTCGGCGTTTACTTGGGCATGCGAATAATCTAAAGACAAAAAAGCATGGACACACAGGCTCACGCTGACTTACCAACTCACAGAGTAAAAGTGCGTCGTTCGCGGGAATGTGACGGCTTTTCAACAAACTGTCCTTTATAAAACCAGCACACCTCTCTCGTCATTCCCCCAAGCGCGATAGGGGCTAGGGCAGCAGTGTATGCTGGACATGAAACCAACTTGACCGACTGAGAAGCATCCCGTTACCGACACGCAACACGGCGCTTAGGCACAACATCACGGTCACAGCTGTCCCCTAAAAGAGAGGAACGACGCACATTAGGAACCTGTACATCGCAAATGGCCAAGACTACCGCAAGATATGAAATTCTGCACGTTATGAAAAAATAAACCAGCCAGATAAATATTTCAGCATTGGCTCGCTTTTATTGCAATGACAGAGGGAAGTACTGTGATAATGTCAATAAATTGCGCGTCCTTTAAAATATACCTGAGAGGGGCAATCTGTCGTTCATCTTCGTTGACAAAAACACGGATTTTTTTTTTTTTTTGCCCCCACCCCAAGAAACGCTCCCCAGCCACTGACTTGCAACAACTAATTCAAAAATTATAATATCCAAAAATATTTGATACTTATATCTGTAAAAGTATAAGAAATTGAAAAATTAAAGGAAAAACAAAAAGAAACAACTTTTGATGCAAATAAGCTGGAAGAAAAGTTTCACGTTAAAATATCACCAGTTTTAAAAAGGATTCCCTTAAAGAAAACAGGAATAAAATAAAAGCAGACGCTTGCTCGGCGACACACACCGAGCTCGCAAAATCACAAAACTCTGAGAAACAACACTGTAAAATACAAAGCAAAGCATAGCTACAGCAAAAGTCAGAACGACAGAAAACAAAAATAAAAAATGTTTAAAAACCACAAGGAGACATGCGTTAAAAATATTAAACTGTCAACCGCTTGAATAAAAACCAGTTGCATTATTTTACAAGACTGCAAACACGTTATTTTCCAGTGACTGACGCTACCGAGTCACCCCGATATCAGCACCCACGATTCAGTTATCACTGCCAGCTAAAAACTTGGAGCCTGGATTGAAAAACGCTAAAAACCACCACTTCAATTCTCATTTCTTAACACCAGCAAAAGGAGGGAAAAACATAAAAAATAATTAAAAAGACAAAAATGTGCACAAAAACGCCATTGGAATTGTACTCACCGAGCGGGAGTAAAATGTTGCAATAAAAATGTAATGGTATAAAATACAGTATGGCGGTGGGAGCTGGAGCGCAGCGCTTTTCTCTCAGCCTCAGCCTCCGGTCGTGTCACGTGACTGAGAACGAGCCCGACTCCTAGCGATGCGCGCGCCGGGGATGCCCACCGAAGCCAAGCACTATCTTAACTGGTAGCCGCTCTCCAAAAGTAAAAGAGCTAGTCCTTATCATCCTGCAATTTTGACTGAGCGGGTACTGTGCTCGCCTTCACATTTTTTAAGACGCAGCCTCGCCCCCCCCCCCCATTTCAGAACCGACGTAACAACAAGAGGCGGAAAAATGACGAGTCCTTTCAAACGTCTGTTTCCGAAGCTTTTTGCTTTCGGCGCGCGCTGGTTGTTTTACAACGTTTAATTAAACCAATGGTTGTAGTTATGAGATGTGTAACACGCAGTCTTAATGGCGCAACTTTTATACAGAGTCGGTCAACTGCTGAAATCAATTCGGTTCAAATAATATTAACTGCAGTGCCGAGAAATCTGCTATACTAGTTTGATTTACAGCTCATGTATTTTTTAACGGGTGTTTCATGCAGAAATCATTTTTGTTAAAGTTTATGTTGTTTTTTGTTGTTGCTGTTTTTGTTGTTGTTGTTGTTGTCACTGGCACTAATAATATTATGGTGCTTCTGTTACTTTGCTCCCATGGTCTGAACTGCTTTTTAATATTATCTCCTATAAATATATGGTATTAGGCATGTATAGAGCTGAATCTTTGCTAGAGATATGAAACCAAAGGTGTCTTACAGAAGTGTTCATGATGACATGTCTTGATGCACCTGAGATCAGTGATCCTTAGTAACAGCTGTGTGCCAAAGAGCATAATGTTCTGTCCATGCAGCCATTTTTTTATAATTTCTGCATGTCCCTGTAGAACCAAAGGTGTTTTCATAATTTACAGAGGGGCCTTAAAAAAAAAAAAACCTCTGCCATAGTTCTGGTCACTATGGATTCTGAAGGATTCAAATGCAAGATGTTTTATAAAAATTCACCTGTCAAGAAATTAATAAATAATTTCAAAATAAAATTCTAGCATCACTAAATGTTCTGATAGATGACTGCCTCTTTTTATTTTTTTCTGTCTCTCTCTCTCTCTCTCTCTCTCTCTCTCTCTTTGTACCTTGGTGAGTCTGTGTCGAGACAGCTCCCTTGTTCCAGTTCAGTGATTTTTAGGTATTGT
>JABJVR010000065.1:6327901-6343434 GCA_025773905.1 Chitala chitala
AACAACCAGGAAAAATGAAAATAAGAGTGTTCAAGAGTGGCTCATTTGCCCAACTGAGAACAGCTTGATTTTGGTACAAACCCAGCCCCACTTCACAATGTAGTAAATCACTAATGTCTGTGGTTTCATTGAGGGAAAATTACATTAATTACGGCCATTCACGGGAGATGGTGGAGGGTAATGCACAATATAAAGGATGAGGATCATGGTAAGTCATCTCAGTGGCGATGAAGCTGCTCTGAGTGGACAGCTGCTGATGCTGCTGACAGGACACATTCTTCTGTTGGCCTTTGTGTCAACAATGGGTGTAGCGAATACTGGGGCTTCCAGTTTTCGTATTTTTTACTAAGCCCTCTCTAAAATCTCTCTTTGTGCATGTGTGTACCTGGTGCCCGTCTGGGCACCATCTGAGCGGGATGCCTTGTTAGGGCTGCTAACTCCTAGTGTACTCCTTTGGATGAAGCTTCACCTGAGGGACACCACAAGCCATTGACAGTTACTTCAACACCTGGAGCAAAGGAAAACTATATTGTATTATTTACATCATAGTGCTACTTCCATTTATAGTCTCAATAAATACCTGTTTATTCTGTAATGTTAGCATGTCCAGGAGGAGCTGGGCAACCAGTCAACCTTGGGCCCACAAAGGTTTATTTTCTCTACACTGTGGAGTTTTTGGTTCCTCTCCTCCACTGTTGTCGGGCTTCATTTGTATTTATTCTTACTGCTTATTCTTCAACATCTGCAATTTCTAATGTAAAGTGCTTTGAGGCACATTGTTGTAAAAGGCACTATATAAAAATAAACTGAATTGAATACTGGTGCCTTTTCAATACTGCCACCCCTAAACATCCTGACATGCAACACCACATCCAGGATGCCTGAGTTTTACTACTTCTGGTCTGCATTATCACGTTCCCCAACTGTGCTTCATGGGTTTGTGTTCACAGTCACCCTTTTCACTGATCACCAGACCCACATCCCCTAATCACCTGATATAATGCAATGAAAACAGCTGACATGGACTTCCAACATATCAGAACTGGTGAAAAAGGCCCAACCAAGATTTTCCTTCCTCAGAAAGTGGAAACAGGCCCAGCTCCCACACAAGCTACTAAAAAAAATTTTGCAGGACGACCACTGAGATCACCCTGACAAATTATACGATTATGTAGTATGCCAGCTGCACAGCTGCCAAGCAAAAGGACCTACATCACATGGTGAAAGCATCTCAGTGCAGTGTCGGGATGCTGCTCCTGAGCCTGGACTGTATTCATGCCTGCTGACTGAGGACGAAGGCTGGAAGCATCATTAGAGACAACACACACCTCTACCACTCCATGACTGAACGGCCGCCATCAGGCAGCCAGTGCAGGACAATAAGACCCCTCACAGAGGGACTGAGGAAGAGCATCTTTCTCACAGCTGTGGCCTCCATCGTACCCCTCCATGCCTGACAACCCCTGTAAATATGTAAATATGCACATCACAAAGTGCTGCTCCTTATTTATTGTGCTGTTTGCACATATTTTGCACTACTTCTCTTTCCTTCTCTCTTTTCTGATCATCTATAAATATATAGGCAAAATCTCATTGTACCCAGAATAATGACTACAAATATAATCTTATCTCACCTTAATGGTTCCTTGAAGTAGTTGCTACTTGTCATGTCTGCATGTCTTTTCACTGCTCCAGCTGTTGATTCTGATACTTGGTCTCCATTCCCCCCTCCCTCTCTTTTTCATACCCTTCTCTCTTTTCCTCCCTTCTCTCCTCTTATGCTTTTCTCTCCTCCCTTTTACTCTATCTTTTAAAAAGCCTCAGCATTCTTGTCCCTTTCTCTGCACATTATCGTCAGCCACCTACCACAGTGTTTCCCTTAGCATTATTAGAATGCAAACACACACGCATATGCACACACACACACACACACACACACACACACATGCACCCAGTTCTTCGTTTCTCTCTGTCATTCTTTCACTCTTTCAATTGTCCCAGTAGCAGTAGATGCTCTGCATCTGGCAAGCTGCTCATTTTCTTGTGATGAGGGGATAGAATGTAGTAGTTAAGTGCAACGAATTTAACAATTACGTGTTTAAACAGTAACTATCACATGCCACCGCAGAACATGAGATCTGAAGAACTTCTCTCCCAGCGATAGGAGCGGCTGCCAGACACAACAAAACCAAACAAAGGATTAAAATCAAAGGTCAGTCGCTCTGAGCTTCACTTTAACATTCTGTGACTGTGTGTCACACTGTTAAATATTGCTCCATCTGAACTGTGACATTTCACACAGCCTTTATTTCCCACCTGCCTTGTTATGTATGTGTGAACAGAATTACTAGAGTAACATTAGTGGCATTACCAGTTAGAGCACAAGTCAGACTGTGGATTTTTGTTTTCCTTTGATGTGGGATAAACACTTGTTCAGAGCAAGAAACAAGATAACTGAGCAGGCATTATTAGTCAGGATGCCATTGCACATTGTCTCATGCCTTGTCTGCCCCCAAGTATCATTTTGACCAACATTAAAAAGTGAATTTATTGTTCCAGTTCTAACAAAAGCTTAAGGCTTTGACACAATAATCATGGCCAAAGAAACAACAGTTGAACACAAACTGAAAAGAGTGAAAATAGGTGTGTCAAAATTTAGCATCATCCATCCATCCATCTATCCATCTATTCTCTATGTCTCTTATCCAATTCAGGGTCACAGGAAGCTTGGAGCCCATCCCAGGAGATACAGGACGCAGGGCAGGGGACACTCTAGGCAGGGTGCCAACCCACCACAGGGCACACGCACTCACAAGCACGCACTACGGACAATTTGCAAATGCCAATCAACCTAACCTGCATATCTTTGGATCACGGGGGAAACCCACCTAGCGTGGGGAAAACATGCAAGCTCCACGCACACAGACCCAAGGTGGGATTTAGCATCATATAAAACACAATCATCATATAAAACACAATTTTGTGTATATTGTGAGTGATGTGTATGAGCAGTCATTAAATTTTAAAGTTTATTAATCACCTCTGAGCTCCATGGGTTTGGGTGAAGACGGCACGGTCTGTTATGTGAGCTTACACCAATGGAGTCGTATTCCTTTTGGCTGGTTTGCTGAGCACTGCTTGCTGCCATGAAAAAGTAAAACAAAGGGCTGAAACAAAGCCATTAATATTTTAATAAAACAAACTACATGACTTTTAACTGAAGGCATGCATAAATATATCAAAACAGATATGATACATGATATGATACTGAATTGGATATGATAGCAAGAATATGGAAACATGAATGCGAAGGGACAAAGCACTGGGAATGCTTAATACAAAGGGACAAAGCTCTGGGAATGCTTAATTACCTAAAATGGCCCTTTGGGACAAATAATTGCAATAAAATTTAATAACATGGAAGACGACCTTTATACAGAAAGCAATAAAGTGGATTGGTGGAGGTTTAAGTTGAGGTTGTACATTTACTGATGGAAAAGATTGCTGTTATGAACCTGTTGTAAATTAAGATGTTATACATATTATACATACATACATACATATATATATATATATATATATATATATACCTCAGCAAAATTTACACCAAAGAAAGTTGTTGAAGTGTATCTTACAACCAAGCAATGCTGTCACACACCGCTGTGATTTGCCCCCAGTAAATTAATGTAAGTGAATACTCTTTGTGTTATTAATTATGAATTTAATGCTTTGTTGCCTTCCTCAGTTGGAGTAAGATGAAGTGAAGAACTCAGCTTTCACTGCATTTTACAACCTGGGACTGGTTCAAACATTGAAAAAAATAAAAATTTAGGACATGTTTCTGTGCCAAACCACTTACCCCATGACAGCTTCACAGCACAAATAGGTTTTATGTTATTGTGGAAAATGGGGGGGGGGGGTTAGACACCGGTAATCTGTGGGGATGAGCGAGGGCAGGATAATTACTCATAGTTTATTGCTTAATTTAACAATTAGTTTCTGTCACTCCACACTCTTCACAATTTTAACAACTCAGCTCATCAGAGACAGAACCGCAGTCTAACCCAAAGCAACTGGTCACAGTACATATGATAATATTGGTATTACTGAAGGACATCTGCTGATGGACAAGCAACTTGATGTTATTGCACCTAAAAAACAGTCATGTTCCCATGTTGCTAGGCAGCCCTTCCTCTCCATGGTCACAAGCTGACTGCTGACCGCCATCTTGTACGCGAACACTTTCATGACTAGCTCATTCTCAAAAAACTGCACACGGATGGATGTCCAGAGCTGCTCGGCACAAATGACTTGTCACCATGACTGATTTGCTCTTTTAGGGTGATCTCCCATTCCCCGCGATCAGCTGCGGGAAGCGGCGCCCCTCACCCATGCACCGTTACACCTCCGGCACCAGGCGGTTCTGGGAAAGGTCTCAGCCGACAGTGATGGACGAGCCTGTTGGCCCCTCCCATTCTATGCTCTGCAGAATGCATTGGTGCATTTTATACTAGTGACCCCAATGCTAGCATAGGGAGATACGATGCATTTTAGGACAGTCCCTTGCCACTGAAATGCATGTACGGCAAAGAAATAAAGAGAAGCACTTAATAAAGCAAATAAGATTTTCATTTTGCAATACATATGCCTCAGCACGCCTTTATGCCTCTGTCGCAGGAAGGCCAAGGTTTATGTTATGTAGAGTAATGTACATTATAAGGACAAATATTACATTCATATCACTAAGGAGTAAAAAAGATTATAGTCACCTCTATACAGAACAGTGTCAGTCCTTTTAGGAATGCTGTTATGCAATTGATAGGTCATTGTGAAAGAAATTTTTCATAAAAAAAGTTCATGTATGCATGAATCCTTGATATTGCACGTGCATACAAAAGATTAATAAAACCATTCCCTCACCATCCTCTGCACAAAAGCCAATTTATAAGTTCCATCAAGTGTAAATTTCTATACGTGCGTCTTGTCTCCAAACTAAGTACGAATAGTTCTTACATGAATGTGGTCATGTTCTGCAATGACTTTGTATGTCAAAACTAATGGAAAAACAGAGAGAGTGACAGAGAGAGATAGAGAGAGCAAGAGAGAGAGAACTTTTGGAACAGCATGGGAATTCACCAAAGTTTAATGAAATTCAGTCGAGTGTGTGTGTGTGTGTGTGTGTGTGTGTGTGTGTGTGTGTGTGTGTGTGTGTGTGTGTAATTGACTTTGATAGTGAGAAGCTGAACCACTTGTATATTTGAAATTTGACGTGTTTTATGACCTCTGTATTTTAAACATTTATTTCCATTATCAAAGGTGTTAATTAAAAACCTAAAATAAATAAACTTTCTGGAAGTTTTTTTTTTTTTTTTTTTTACATAAAACACAATTTTCTGACTCATTAGTGTGAGTCAAAATGTGATCACATGATCACATCCCTCTTCACCTGCATCCCCACCACTGACTCTGTAAGAGAAGTTAGGAAGAAGCTGGTGGAGGACAGCACTCTTAGCGACAGAAGCACCCTTAACCTGGACCAGATTTGTACTCTTCTGGACCTGTGTCTCAACACCACCTACTTTGCTTACCAAGGTGACTTCTACAGACAGAAACACGGCTGTGTCATGGGTTCCTTGGTATCACCCATAGTAGCTAACCTGTACATGGAAGAAGTGGAGAAGAAAGCACTCAACTCCTTCCCAGGGACGGCACCAACCCATTGGTTTAGGTACGTGGATGACACCTGGGTAAAGCTCGGGATTGGTGAAGCACAGGCCTTCACAGACCTTATCAACAGTATTGACACTAACATCAAGTTCACCAGAGAGGACACAAAAGACAACAGGCTGGTCTTCCTGGACTGTGCAGTTCTCATCAGGGCCAATGTGATCCAAGAAGTTGAAGTCTACCAGAAAGCCACACACACACAGATCAGTACCTGTTGTTTGACTCCCACCATCCACTGCAACAGAAGTTAGGGGTCATCAGGATGTTGCACCAATGGGCAGAAAACATCCCCACCTCCACAGAAGGTAAAAGGAAGGAGGATAGACACCTGAAGACAACCCTTAAGGCCTGTGGATATCCTAAGTGGGCCTTTAACAGTGCATCTTCTGGATCCATTAGAACCAAGACAGATAGAACTGACATCAAAAACCAAGGAAAGAACCCCTTACATGACTGGACTATCAGAAAAACTGAAAAGGATTTTTGGAAAACACCAAATATCAGTTGATTTCAAACCCTCAGAGACAGAGACTCGTCCACCTAAAAGACAAGACACCAAAACACTAATGATCTCTAATCTTACACTAATGAGTCTATTCAGGAATGGGTGTGGCCTGCTACCCTGATAGGTATATAGTGATAGTATCTTCTCCACTTCCATCAGACTGCAGAAGCCTTTTGGTAAAAGGTGAAATGTTTCTGCATAAAGGAGAAAGAAGTCCAGTTGACATGATTCAACCTCACCTGGACAACTAAGAATCTTCACAGATAAAACACAACTGAAAGTATGATTGTACTATTTGAAACTGAATCAAAGGGATGCTAAAAAACAACAATGACCCTTCTTCTCCCTATTTTCTCACTTTGTCTATGTCCTGTTGTGTCCATGTTGTCCTTGTTACTGAGACAGCTCCCCTTGCCATGCTACATCGTTTTGCAATGTTTGTGTTCAATGCACCTGCAGTTCAGGCCCATGTTCTTTTCAGAGCTCACATATTAAAGTGCTAATTATCAAGACTGCCACATTCTGCTAATTTGCAATCAACCTATTATCTCACATCTGCAGGTGCATTTATAACATATTTTGTGCATATATCTGCTATATTGTATATGTACAAGATTAAAGATTCTCCCATTTTAACTAAAATGTTGCTTTGACACTTCTTACAAGTTTTAAACTTTTTTGAAATCTTTTAACTAAATGTAAGCTCATCCACTTTGGATAAGCTTTTAACTAAATTTAATCCTTAAAATTTTTGAAAGCTTTTAACTAAATTGTAATGGCTGTTTTACCACACTAATTACCTTCACAGTCTGTGGGTCGGTAGCTCTAACACGTGTTCCGGGAATAAAGACATGCTCACACGTTCAGCTTCTTTGTGGCTTCTTGAAAGTTTTATTAAAACAAAAGAAGAAATTAGCAAATGTACAGTCCAACTTTGATTGTACACAATACTGTTTAAACATCACAGGTTTCTCACAAGTTTCAAATGTGCACCCAATATGCACCTTAGTTTGTTCCATATGAAAATAGACTCTTACACAAGTTTATGTTAATTCTCAGATCCTTACACATATGTACGTGCTTACACATTTAAAAGCTCGTTTCTATCATAAGACCAACACAGAGTTCTCTCTTACTTCAGCACTCTGATGGCCTTTTACAAACTTAATCTACTTTGCACATATACTTCCCAATGACAATATAACAATTAACATCTCCTCTAACCACTAATGGCCTATTAAAGTTGTATGATTGAACCTAATAGCATAACAAACAACACCACAGAATAAAAACACTCTAAAATGGTTCTTATACCCCCTCCCTTCCAAAATATTACACTGGAAGATACTGATGCAGTCCTTTTACATTTATTCATTTAGCAGATGCGTTTATCTAAAGCTATTTACAGCATACATGTTACAGCAATAGTGGTTGTCTGCATTTAACCCATTCCTCCGGGGCAAGCAATGGGCAGCCATATGCTGCACCCACAGGGCTATCGTTTGAGTATATAGAATGCCTAGGAAATCTAGAATTCCAAGCCTAAATACATCAGGCATTCTAAAGATTTCCTAGGCATTCTATATAATGCCTGCTTTTCACACATTGCCAGTAACATATATATAACTATGTATCATTTCATTCCCTCAAACTCATGCACTCGAATTTGGTCAATTTTAAACTTATTAGCATCTTTATTTTGTCTAAACAACTGTTTTACTTTATGTTTTATTTATTAATCTTTCAATGCAGTGTATGATTTAAAATTTAAACTGATCAACTGTATAGTTGGGACATGAGCAAGTTCACCACTGTGTTACATCATCTCTCCTTTAAACAGCACTCAATAAGCATTTAGGAACGGAGGACACCAATTGTTTAAGTTCTGAAAGTTGAAAGTTTTGCCATTCTTGCATGATGTATGTCTTAAGTTGCTCAACAGTCCTTTCATATTTTACAATTCATAATATGCCACACATTTTCAATGGGGGACAGACTGGACTGTAGGGAGGCCAATGGGGGACAGGTCTGGACTGTAGGGAGGCCAATGGGGGACAGGTGTGGACTGTAGAGAGGCCAATGGAGGATAGGTCTGGACTGTAGGGAGGCCAATGGAGGACAGGTCTGGACTGTAGGCAGGCCAGTGGGGGACAGGTCTGGACTGTAGGGAGGCCAATGGGAGACAGGTCTGGAGTGTATGGAGGCCAATGGGGGACAGGTTTGGATTCTAGCAAGGCCAGTTAAGTACCTGCACTGTTTTACTACAAAGCCACGCTGTTGTAATGTGTAGAATGCAGCTTAGCATTGTCCTGCTGGAGCAAACAGGGACATCCCTGAAAAAGTCATCTTCTGGATGGCAGCACATGTTGGTATCTGTATGTACCTCGCAGTATTAATGGTGCCCTCACACATGCTTGTTACCCACGCCATGACCACCAACATACCCCCATACCATCGGAGATGCCGGCTTTTGAACTTCTCCTAAAAATCATGGTAGTCCTTTTCCTCTTTTGCCCTAAGGACAGAACAGTGAATATTTTCAAAACAGACCTGAAATGTGGACTCGTCAGACCACAGCACACTTTTCCACTTCACAGTAGTCCATCTCTGATGAGCTCAGGCACAGAGAAGTCGTTGGCATTTCTTGATGTTGTTTATGTATGGCTTGCCTTTTGCGCTGTAGAGCTTTATCTTACATTTACTGGTGTAATGGTGAACTGTGTTTACCGACAAAGGTTTCCTGATGTATTCCCGACCCCATGTTGTTATACCTTTTATTGTCTGATGTCGGATTTGAATGCAGTGCCATGTAAGGAGTCAAAGATCATGTGCATTCAGTGTTGGCTTTCATCCTTAGCCTTTATGCATGGATGTTACCAGATTCTTTGAATCTTTTGGTAATGTTATGGACCATAGATGTGGATAGACCTAAATGTCTCTCAATTGCACATTCAGCAACATTATTCTTAAACTGATTGAGTATTTTCTCATGCAGTTGTGCCGATAGTGGCAAACCTCTCCCCATCCTTGCTTTTAAAGGATTAAGCCCTTCAAAAATGCATTTTTCATGACTATTACCTGTTACCAATTTACCTGTGAAATGTTTCAGTCAGCGTTGTCAGTCATCCTTTTTTAACCTTTTCATGGTTTTCTTGCATTTGTCCCAACTTTTTTGAAACGTGTTGTAGCCACCAAATTCATAATAATAATAATTTATGCACAAAATGCAATACAGTTGATCGGTTTCAATTTTAAATATGCTGTCTCTGTGCTGTATTCTACTGAATATATGTGAAGAAGGATTTGTAAATCATCGCATTTTGTTTTCATCTACATTTTACAAAATGTCCCAACTTTTTTGGAATTGTGATTGTATTATACATTAATAGCAACTGTTGTGTTTCAACCAAAAAGAAATCCTAAAAATATGACCAAAAGACATGCAAATCAACAACACAACTAAAACACGTCTTTTACTGTTCACTGCCAAGAAACACTTTAAAACAATTCTTTTTTCCCAGCCACACCTGTACTTCCTTGATATATCGGTTAATTAATCAAACTATGCCAATCAATGACTAACACATATATTTCTACAATTAGCACACCCAGTGCTCATGTATGAGAATACTATAACAAAGATGTCTAATCTAGATCCCCTAAAAAGTACCATATTACATGCTTTCCAACTTTTGTGCTGAGCATTTCTGCACTACAATTTAGGTCAAAGCATTGGACCATCTAGAGTAAGTACCATACTAGTGAGTGCACAACTTAGTCAGCACATGCGTACTAACCCGAAAAGTTGGCTACAATTCACCCAGTAATTCCTGTTCTGCTGTTACAATCGCAGAGACAATGGATTCAATGTGTTTATGTATTTTTTATACACACAGACAAAATGTATGTTTGAACATGTACAGGGAGAAATACAGCATGCAATATGGGTCCGTACGTTCCATTCACTAAGGAGGTGATGGGAAGGGCAGATGAAAACTATTCTACCATGTGAGAACTCAGGTCTGTGACTTTGCACGCCTTTCATTTAATAAGCAACAGCCAAATGGGTGATGGAAGGACATACATACAGGAGCATACTGTATATGATCATATTCACACAGCTGCACTAAAGAATTCTAATGGATCATACAAAAATAATTTTTAAAAGCACACACTTATCCAAAAAAGAAAAAAAACATGTGTATGCATTCAATAACAAGCGCACAATTGGACTACTGTTTAACAGCACTGTTCCTGAAATTATATCTTGAGGATGTCTTTTTTTGTGTGGGAAGCCAGTGAGAAAAAGAATATAACTTGACAATCATAAAATAACAAAAGACAATTAGGCAAAAAACACCTTTATCTATAGATCGAAGCATCATATCTCAGAGTTTGCAGATGACCAAAAGAATTTGAAATGATGTAAGATGGTACAGAATTCCAGAAGGATCTTTGAAGATCTGCCCTGTGAGTAACATCAGACATCCCGACACACTAATGAGTTGCATGGCACAATTTCTTTCATTCTTGTGTCTCACCCAACATGTGGTCAGAGATCTAGGAGAACATGGAGCTCAGAAAAAAATGGCTTCTCATCTTCTGTTGGTCTGGTCTCCATTTGAAAAAAAAAAAGTCATCTACATGAATGGCCTCATTGCAATCATAAAGGACTCACAAGTACAGACACACTTATATCTGTAGTAAATGCCTATTGCCTTAGCTTACTATGCCTTAGCCTTTATTTTTTAACATATGTTCATTTAATTAATGTTACAGTGATAAATTCTGCAGTATATATTTATTTTTATACATCTTGGTGATACCATCTAGTATACAAAAAGCAAACAGGCCAAGTACATGCAGTAACACTACCATGAGCAGCCACCTGTTCTCCACAGGTCACTTTATACCTCAATTTGTTCCGGAGTTCTAGCTTGTGAGGGTTTCCTGTGCTCCTGCGCTTTTGGGTTTTCCTGGACCTTCGGAATTTTGGCTTATGTAACCAATGGTCTTCGTTTCTGTGTTGTGTGACGTTGCTTTTGTGAAAAAATATCAGTCACTGGCCAAACTGGGTCTGTGCTGCCTTTTTATTTTACACAAATCTTGACAGGCAAAACAAGAAAGAGCTATAATACACAGTGAACATTAAAACAAACCAGATCTCACATTAATACATAGAATAAAATCAATGAGCAAACTACCAGGGGGCGGCATACTCCGACAGGCAAAACGGAAAAGAGAGAGAAGGCAGGAAGAGTCCTCTTTTTGTCCTGTTAGCCACTTGCAGCATTTCTGACCACACCCCCTTTTACTATATGCAGCCCAGGTCAGACATAAACATTTCATCTTTGAGAGACTGGGCTACTTAAACATACATTTTAAAAATAAATGTGAAATCCAAGGAAACCATTATTACTTCTACATTTGCTTGGATTACTAATTATAATTCTGGATTAAATCACTTTGAGGAAATTAGTTGTCAAAGGTGCTATATAAAAATAAATTGAATTGAACTGATGATATTTTGGCATCCCGACTGTAATTTACCAACAATAAGCTCTGTTATCATTACACCCTTTCATTCTGTAGTATCAGTGATGGTTTCTGCAATTCTTAATCTTTATTTCTCCAAAGTTTGCGTACTTTTGTGTTTGGTTTAAACATGAACTGAACTGAAGCTGTGTCTACCACAAAAACTTGATTCTAACTTCTGTGAAGGGGTTTAGCAGCCAGTTGCTTGTAATGTACTCTTATTCATCTCATTTACACAACACAAAAGCACACATGCCCATCCAAATCATTCAGTCAGTCACTCATACAACCCACCCATTAGCAATTTCTTGTCTGCTGTCACTCCCAGTGTTCACTTATTCCCCAGGTTTTATTTTGAGGTATTGCCTATCCTTTTGTGTACGCTGAGCAGGGTCTCTCCAATCTCCCTTAGGCTAGTGTTTCTAAATTCACATCCACAAGGGTTCCCTGCTTCAGTTTCTGTCTGCCTTTGTTAAAATCCCTGTTATGTTGAGTTTGTGTTTCTCCATTGCACTGATTTACTAGCTATTTATTTATTTATTTATGTGTTTATTTATTTTTTGCTTTTGACCGTGAGGTAGCTTTGCTAAATAAACGGACTCTAAGCTCTGTATTCAGCTCCCCTCCAGACCATGGGTATGTACTCTCACTCACTATACCGCCTATCCCAATTCAGGGTCGCAGGAAGCCTGGAGCCCATCCCAGAAAGCACGGGGCACAGGGCAGGGGACACCCTTATTTGTCAGCAACTCCATGCGAAGTACTACCTGCTTATATGGGGGATATTGAGCATTGCATTAACCCATTATCTCCCATTTTCCTCTCTGCTACTTCCACTTGTTTTTAATTCCCCCCATCCCTCATCCTCCTGTATTCACATCACGTTGTCCCTGTCTTAGATGGACTTCTTTCAATTGTTAGACTTTTGCCTGGATTTTTGACAGAGGTTTTTTGACATGTGACTGGGACTCTGTTTACCTTGTGAATGAACACCAGCACCCTGCAGGAGGTTCTACCAGCTCCGGTCTGTGTGTTTGTTACAGTTACTGTGATGTTGGAGGACAGTTTTTTCTATTCATAAAAAAAAAACATTTTAAAGTGAAACAACAGTGTTTGCTTATGTATATTCAAAATAATCAATGTCTTTTAATGACAGCTTACTAATTACAGTTCATATTAGGACAGAGTATGCTGTCCAGGTGCTTGAGGACCCAAAATTTGCTAGGGTTGATCCTTTGGACTCAACTATCCCAACCAATCAATTAGACAGTGTGTTTCAAATAAATCCCAACATCAGCTATGTCACAAACGTAAACTGAAAAATATGGTACACTTTGCATTAATAATCCAGTATTGTGCTCTTTCAGAGATAAACCACTGGTACTCTTTCTGGTATTCTGCGAGGATCAGGGAAATATAATTGTTCTTGTTTCTCAGAATTTTGGGCACATAGACTTAAATTGTTTTCACTGGTGTTGCATACTTGAAATGGTAAAAGTGTTGATTCTCTCCTTTAGCATTTATGATCTGAAAACAAACTTTTTTTAGGAAAAATTTTTTTAACTACGTCTACTTCACCTGAATTCACCTTCAGGTACTTTAGTTTATTTCAACAATCAAAAGATTTGTGGTTGACTTGAACCATTGTCTGTAAATCAACATTTTGTTGCTGTCATGCTGTAGACTGCTGGCCTGTCCCAGGAACCTTCCAGCATATGCTTCAAATCGGTTCAACCCATACTACAAAATCAGATGATTAAATGAATGGATTATATAATGGGTTTATTTTAAAATACATTCTAGTCTATGAATTCAGTGGGGAGGAATGTGAAGAGCTAGACAATATGCCATCACAGTAAAAGGAAAAGGCACTGCTGAAGGACCCAGAATACCTTTCCTGTCTGGTGTCATGGCAGGGCGAGACAGCTAAATTATTCAATACAAAGGTAACACAGCGGTCAAAGTGGCCCCGGAGACCCAAAGTGCCCAATGCTATAACACCACAACAAAAATAAAAAAACAAGGACCGTTACCTTCGCTTAGCCGACCCAGATGATGGAGCTGGCACACCATGACTTTTTGGGCTTCTGGTCCTGCCTGTGTTTCAGGGCATTTCAATTTATGTGAAGCCATCAACATAAAACATTTCATCAGAGCGAGGCAGTTCTCCATAAGTGACTCACTGTGTTGTCTTACAATACCTGAACACACAGAAAAACTCATAAACTGAGTTAAACGCCACAAAACACTAAACCATTCCCTGTGCATATTTGCATAATTGGCTTTCCGTGATCTAAATAATGCTTTCAATGAAAAATGGTGCAGATACCTTTGCTCTACATCAGTGAGATGTTTTTGGGGTCAGTGATGCTCTACTTAGACATTATACACTAGTGATCCAGTGTAGCTATATTACATGTTCCCAATATACTATATATTTTGACTATGAAAGTTAGTGTACCCTCAGAACTGTGCAATGTACTAACTAGTGAAAGTAGGGAAAAGTCATTGTTTTTTGTCTTTGCCGGGGGCACTCTGAGCACAAATGTGAGAACAGGTGCGGCTGAATGTTTTATACCCCATGAACAGAACCCCACAGTGCAGTGATAGGTTACAGTTTACACTGACGGAGGGTAGCTACAGGAACCCACAGCTCTCATTTTGTAGT
This sequence comes from Chitala chitala, assembly GCA_025773905.1. NCBI lineage: Eukaryota > Metazoa > Chordata > Actinopteri > Osteoglossiformes > Notopteridae > Chitala > Chitala chitala. The sequence goes on from JABJVR010000065.1 coordinate 6,342,337, forward strand.
ACGAGTGCAGTGTATTGAATTCCATCTATTTGTTTTCTTCCTCCTCTTTTCCTCCCTCTCTCTTTTTTCTTTTATCCACATGGACAACAGTAGTCCAAAGAAACCCCATGGCATTCTGGGTAGCTACTGACTGTGTGGAGTTTTGGATTCATATGGTTTATAGACTCCATCATCAGGCAATGTGTTCAAAATGCATCCATTTCCTACTTCTCCTCAGTCTTGTGCACCATTTCTAGGCTTTAATACACTGCACTGTTATGGTGACATTATGGAAACTGATAGCACATGTTGCACATGTCCAGTGTTGTTCTGCCCTAATGCCAATCCTAAACTCCTCACTAGTAATCAATTCATAATATTAGCAAATATTAATGTATGTAAACACATTATGTCAAAATGCATTTCGTATGGTATATATCCAACTCCATACCATTATAACAAAATATGTTTTATTCTCATATACAACAGTTGAAAAGTGGCTTACCCATTTAAACAATTTATTACAAAATATATACAGGTATGTGATGACCTATGACCACATGTGGGACAGCAAGCTGGCCACAAATAAGACTGGCTGCATGTTGACCCTTATAGGGGGAGCGGACAGACCATAAGCAGACATAAAAGTGAGTTACATGATGATATTGTATAGACCTCTACTACAGTGTTTTTACTATTTCTCTGTTTATAGTTATTTTTGTTTCAAACGAAATTATGTCTTTTTGAATTAAAGACTAAAAGCACTCAAGTGTTGTGTGTAAATGGACTGTTTCTGTTGTCAACACTACTTTGTTGTGAAGCAGGTTGAAACTACAGGCATAAAAGCATCTATATCTGTTAACTTGGTTAGTGTAAGAACAGTATAGTGTAACACAGCTGCGCATTACTACTCTACAGTGCTGTGCATTATAATACAGCTGTGCATTACTACGGTACAGTGCTGTGCATTACTACGGTACAGTGCTGTGCATTATAATACAGGTGTGCATTACTACTCTACAGTGCTGTGCATTATAATACAGCTGTGCATTACTACTGTACAGTGCTGTGCATTACTACGGTACAGTGCTGTGCATTATAATACAGGTGTGCATTACT
>JABJVR010000065.1:6343534-6396611 GCA_025773905.1 Chitala chitala
TGTGCATTACTACTCTACAGTGCTGTGCATTATAATACAGCTGTGCATTACTACTGTACAGTGCTGTGCATTACTACTGTACAGTGCTGTGCATTACTACGGTACAGTGCTGTGCATTATAATACAGGTGTGCATTACTACTGTACAGTGCTGTGCATTATAATACAGCTGTGCATTACTACTGTACAGTGCTGTGCATTATTATACAGATGATAGCACTAATGTTTTTGCTACACATAATGCACTGGAAATTTCTAGAAACTTAATTTATTGTGTCATTTCATATCTGCTCTTAATACTTCTGCAACCAGATTGGATGAGCTTCATGACTATCTTGCCGACAGCTGAGAGAAGGCTGATGCTGTGGTAGTTCATGAATTCTTAATTATCTCCTTTTTTGAGGATAAATACAATGATGGCCCTCTTCCATACTCATGGAATATGCTCTTAGCACCAAATCAGTTCACGATATGTATGGAGTCAATTCTGCAGGACATCCTGTCTGGCTTTGATCATTACAGTGGTTACTTGATCCACACTAGGAGCCTTCATGTTTTTCAACAATTTTATAGCTATTTTTACTTTGTTTACTGTCCGTTCATTATTTGGAAACAGAAGCTCAGTTGGATCGATCGATGGTGTTTCTACTGTGACTTAATTAATGCATATAAATTGCTCAATTAAAATGTAGTACATGAACCTACTTGTTATTCCACATATAAATAAAAAGTTGCTGTTGAAATGTTTAGTTATAGAGCCCTTAGATTATATGATGTAAATTTGCCTGCCAATGTAAAGGATGCCAAATTTCTCCATTTTTGATCCCAACCAAAGATCCCCACCAAAATGTCTTTAGTTTAGCCTATCCACACCATACACCATTATAATTACTTGTTGCTAGCGCTGCTGTACATGTCCTTATAGTGTTTTCTGTGTTTCCCAGCAAAAGTATACACAAGTGTACTGTACTTTACCATTTTCCTCACCACATGTTCAGATGGTTCCTGAAGTGGGCACCATCTTAGGTGGACCCTAATGTGGCACCATGGATGCGTTCTTTGCCCAAGAAGACCTGTCAGCCTACAGAGATCTACACCAATACCTGGCACAAGGATGAACTTCTGATTGATATTGAAGTAAATAGTCCTTCAATCTTATCTTTAATTGTATAATGTTAGTGTGCCCAGTCAACCTTGGATGCACAGAGGTTTTTTTTTTCCTCAGTATGGTGAAGTTTTTGATTTATGAAGCTTTGACTATTCTGTCAACATGTGGGTTTCCTTTAGATTACAGTTTCCTTTTCTGATCCACTTTCCTGTGAAGTGCCTTGCGACAATGTTCTTGTGGGAGGCGCCATACAAAAATAAATGGATCTCACAATGTAATAATATGCAGGTTAGTTTATTTGAGAAATCCAAATTGCCCTGTGTGTGTGTGTGTGTGTGTGTGTGTGTGTGTGTGTGTGTGTGTGTGGTGTGTGTCAATGCAGTGCATCCTGCAATAGATAGGCACCCTGTCCAGGGTTTTCCCTGCCTTGCACCCTTGGATAAAGCTCCAGGCCACCTGCTGCCCTGTAAACGGATAAGCAGCTATAGATATTGTCTGTATGTATGCATATATGTTTGTATGTATGTATGAAATGAGTATACAAAGCATTCTTGCTGGACAAATGAACACTCAGCTATTCTCCTTTGTTCTAAGGGCTTTGCATTCTTGTCCGTTCACTAACAAACACACATTTGTGGCACACGCCAGACCTGAAGGACAGAAAAACATCAACAACCTCCATTTACCAGAGCCATAATCCTAACATTAAAATTCAGACAGAGATACAGCATGGCACTAAGTGATATGGGGCTGTTAGGTGGGTTTGCTTAAATGTCGGTAGCCTTATCTGATAGCGCCCCACTGTCAGTCCCGCTGAGTGAATGTCATGGCTCACCGACACCAACACTGCATTAGCCAAAAATAGATATCGAGGGAAAAGTAGCGTGAGGTGACTCCGGCTGACCGACAATCCAAATGCCTTCCTTTTACCACACTTGCTAATGACTGGACAGCTTCTCTAACTGATAAATGCATTCCAGTGAGAACAGCTAAAAACCACACTTACAATTAAGGTAGGACTTGTGCGTTCAGCAACAGGTAGTAGGTACAGGTGCCACTGAATACATTGGCATTATTTAACAGGAAATTGGTACAAATTATTAGGTACAGCAAAGCAACACAACCCACTGTATGGTGTGTTCTTGCTCCTTGAGAGCTGAAACATACAATATGAATGACTGACTAGGCAGGCCACAGGCAATATGTTTATGCCATAAATATCTGGGCATGAATCCAAAGGTATTGTTTCTGTGTCTGTCTGTGATTACAATGCATTATTTATCTGATATGTAGGTCACCTGGGAACCTACTACTGGGCCAAATAAAAAATTATCATTAATAAAAAATATTACTGTTTTTTTGCAGATAGAAGATTCCTATGGGCAGTTTAGGTGACACATTTAAGAATGATTGCTGTGTCCCGTGGCCCAGGAGGGCAATAACTACAGGCTAGCATGTGTCACAATACGCTGCCATTTGAAACTCCAAGCTGGGAAATACCATTTCACTACATGTAAACCTGTGTAACTGTAATTACACCACAGCATTGCCATAACTGTAATTACACCACACCACGGCACTCATATTTGGGCAACATAACAAAAAATGTTCTCTTACCACATTTTAAGAAGCAGTACCAAATTGAAGGCAAATTGCAGGCATGAATGCATGCATTTGTGGTTTTATATTGATGTACATCTGCATTCTGTGTTTGCACATGATAGATGTATTTAGTGGCATTTCTGCATGGCAAAAAAAGAACACGTACAAATGTACACCAGAGGCCGTTTTAGGCTGTGTTCAAATATGTGGCTACTCACATCATGTAACGCCATCCACTGACAGACATGGGATGTACAATATACATGTAGAAGACCTGGTGATGGTAGGGGAACTGGGGAGAACACACAGGGATAACAAACCAGAAAAAACTATATACTATTAGTGTATTAGCACCAAAATTAAAAATTACACAGCACATGAACTAGAAGTGGAGGAATAACTGTTGTACAGTGAGGATCAGTGCTCAGTGAAAGCATAAGAATGCAATGCAGACACAATATATATGGGCAAATTTGATCATTTTACTGGTGTCAGACTGGATTAAAATGCTTATGGTTCTAGAGACTGGTGACAGCACGCTTTAGCTGACAATTATTGAAAACATTAAAAAATATATGTAAAAGTCTGTAAACTTCACTGAGGTGGAAAAATTGGTGTATAAATAAATTATATATATATATATATGAGACGAAGGCTGGTGGAGAAATTATGATGTACAAGCTCATGATTAATCATCTCTGAATGTTCCACATTTGCCTGTATGGAAGAGGCAGGCTTCAATCTGCCTGGCAGTCTCTGATTGTGTAACACTGCTGCGTGCTCTCCAGGAAAAGTACGTATGAGCAGCCTGCGGACTCATGCTGATTCATGTGTTTATTTATTTATTTATGTATTTATTGCTGATGTTTTGGTCATTCACTTAAAAAATGGGAACTATTTGATGGAGGCCTACTGGTTCTCATGTGTAATACTCAAGTAATGCAACATGGAACTAATGGAGCACTTATCAATTTGTAACAGAATTTTACTTTTTGTTCTGCATTACTGAGCGATTCTATATTATAGAGAAAAGGTGGCTACCCTATAGCAGCGCAATAAAAAGGGAAATAGTTTGTATATAATATGTATAACGATTGGCCAGTTGCCACAATATGAAAGGGAGAAACAGCTTCGGGGCATGTCACGTCACCTCTCTCTAGATTAATATCATGCAATCACATACCCCGTGGTCTTTTGTCTCATACGTACTATAACTTGGTTATGAGGCTGTGAATGTAAATAAAAGCCACTCCATATTAAAAACATTGGTAGCTATTCACAAACATGGAAACTGCATCGGAAGTGGACAGAACTGAATAAAATTAAAATACTTCTAGGCTTAATTTTTTAATAAATATAGAGCCTGTCTTGCCAATCTCGAGCGGTTCATTGCTGTTGGACCATATACTACTCCATTAAATCTGCAGGAGCATCAATGGACAAGTAATATAATTTGAGGTTAACCTTGGAAAGGGGCCCAGCAAGCATTACCTTCCAAATGTGCTAATTGAAATTAATCAAAGAGCAAACAATTTAACTTGACATGACAGCATTATAGCCTGATTTTCCTATAGTAAGTGACTTTGCCAACTGAATTGTTACTCACAAAAGGTGTAACCTTATTTTAAATGAACCACAAAAAGAGAAAGTTCATAAAATACATCATATATGATCTAAATGCATTTATCAAACTAAGCTGATCCAGTTTTATCAGGAAGGTTCTAATTGCGCTTCACTTTCCCTCTGCTCTACTAGCTGCTTTGTGGAATTCAATAAATTTGACCATGGGGCTAAACAGTCTCTAACTGCAGATAGACACAGCATCCAGACTTCTTTTGTGAGATCTTATGTACCAATTGTAATATCTTTAATAAAAGAAACTGAGAGCCAGTTTGCAGATTAGAAAGGTTCTGTTTAATACCCAGTCTTCTACTGTTCTACTCAACTGTACAACCCAGCAATGTATTTATATATGATTTCATTTACAGCCAATCACCTATTTGACATTCCTGATATAGCCAATCAAATACCATTCAGCCCATTATACTACACCAACGTCCACTGTTAGGGTGGATAAATGCATGCAAGACTGTCCAAAAACAAATATACAACCATTTGGTGAAAAATATGTATCATTGTAAAGTTGACAGAGATGCATATGGTCACCAATAACATCAGTGCTTGCAATGACTGTGAACTGCCCAGCTGTGTCACACCTCCAGGCAGAAGGGCGTACTGTGAGACATTCGGACAGCTGGTTCAAACATGACACATGCACAGATGAGTGTAACATTTGTTAAAAAGAGAGGTGACCTTACGGCTTGATCAATTTAATTTCAAATCTGCTAATCTGTGTTGTGGCAAAAGGAGTCCAAAATAGATGCAAAAATATAATGTGTGCCCCAGGTGGATCTGCTCAGGTGCTATCTAAAAACAGCAACACACACACACGCACACACGAAAACTCTCATAAAAACAATGACAACAAATGTAATGCAGTACAAGATCATTTCCTCCAATATACTTTGTGGTGAATTCTCGTTAGCTCAATGAGCTATCATGAGCCGAGCCTCTAAATTCCTTTAAGTGCTAAAACTGCTTGCACATCCCCATCTAATTCCCCACTGTTTCATGCACTGAAATCCAATTCACCCATTGAATTAGCATCGCCTACCCTTGCTCAGCTATACATGTTTTATAAATTCATGGGTGACATTTGGGGAAGTAGTCTTGCTGTTAAAGAACTGATTAATCTTTACACACAAATAACAGCAGCGTGAGCACACATGAATGCTTCTAGGAGCAGTTTTCTTTTGGCTTGCCAAGAACAGTATTAGTCATTTTAAAGCATTTTCACAGAATTGAAAAGATAAAATAATTAAAACAATTTAGGAAAAAAAAATGTAAACCATGAAAAAGCTGTCCTTGGATGAGCGGGCTTTATAGCTTGTCACTCTACACCACTGCCATGCAGTGCTATGCTCTTTGTGGAGTCTAGTCATGCCTGTGATTGGATTAGTGCTATTGAACAGAGAATTAAGGACATTACAGTCAATGCAGGAGAAATGCATGGAAGTGCTGAGGTGACCTTGAAGGCAGGGATTGGACAACCGGGAGCCTTCACCTGGGCTCCAATGTTACAGACCACAAAAATGAGTGCAACTCTTCAACCGCTTTGCCATCTACTGGCCAGTAGTAGAACTGCTTCTGTTAGTGACACGTATCTCTCTGAGCAAGCCAAGTGGAGCTGCCTTCCTCTACCCGGCGCTACTGTTATCACCTCTCCACAAAAGGATATGACTGGAACAGGAGGAGCAAAATTCATGACACAGAGCAAGAGCCAGGAGCACTCAGCCAAGCAGACCTGGGACCAGTGGGCATACCTGGAGCCTCCAAGGTCATGATGTAAGAGGAAACAAATTGCAAGGCGAGACAGATGCTCACGTCTGGTCCAGGCCTTTCGGTGTACATCTGACTTGCAGCCCCTGCAGTGTCTAGGCTTGAGATTTCATCATCTCCAGACAGGCTTTTAGGGATGCGAGGGACTCAGGGGCTTCAGTCGCGACAAGTCCACTCGAGATCAAAACAAGGGAATGCCTGACATCGTTTATCTTGGCACCCACTGCCATCATTAACTTTTAATCACTTTGCCATGTGACCACTGTGTGCAATGGTAGGAGTGGGTCTCAGAGGTATTTCTAAATGATTTATGAAAATGTCCCCACACTGGAACATTCATTGCAGAGTTTATTTGTTTTTCTAAAGAAAAATTACACGAACTCTATTTCCACATGAGGAAGCAAACAAAAATAAAATAAACTTACACAAATTCTGTTGTATAACAGAAGTTTACAAGTGGTCTCTGTAAAGTGAATATGCCGGCTTCCCTCATAAGGTTCGGTGGCAAAGGTTAGAATAAAAAAACACGTAGTACAAGTCAAAGAAAGAATGATTGCTGACGCTTTTATGTTCTTTTTACGTACATAATTCTTTCAGAAAGATGCCGTTTCATTAACATACAGGCAAATACAGGCTACTTACAAAGACTGCTATCAGCCTCAAAATGTTAATGTAACTGCATGTTTATAATCGCTGGTAAGAGTCCCATGGAAACATTGTGTTTGTTACCTCCATAAGAATCCCATGGAAACCTTTAGTTTACCCCTTTCCTCCACAAACATAGTTTCTTTTTTACAATTTTATATAAATCTTTCTATGGCAGGAGTTTTATTAATGAAAAACTCTTCACTGACTCCCCTTGAGATAGCGTACATCTCCTTCCATGAAAAGTTAGGTGAATAGCTGATGACTCGTGCTGTAAATACAGCTCGAACTAAGCAAAGTATGCTTTTTGAAGCAGTTATTCAGACCTGCAATAGTTTTTTCTTCATGTTACTACCTTCACTGAGAGAAGCTCGTGTCCTGAAAAGAACAGATCAAAGTGTTGCCAATGTGTGTTGCTTTCTTTCCATGACCCAATTTTTTAATTACTAGAATTCTCATTAAGTACAGACTGTTAATGTGGGTTTTCCCTCCATCTAGGATGTGAAAGGGAAAACCGCTGTGTTTGAATGCTTTATGTGCTGGCTCAAAGCCACAAACACTCTCAGAGCCACAGGTGGCAAACCTGAGAACAGGAGTCTTTAGAATCAGTTACTGGTGACATACGTACAAAAATAATGATACTAAATGAATCAGAAATTAAAGTGGTGTAAAGTAGAGCTACAGTAGCTAACTGCTTTGTGTAGTAAATGCTGATACTACTTTTTCTGTGCAGTTATGGTAGACGCAGGGATTAGTGAGGATGTAACATGGTCTACAGGGTAAAGTCCGAAATGCTGATGTGGAGTGCACAGGTAACAATGGCCTTGCTGTGATTAGGATTATCCGCTCACCAACGCGACGGTCACAGTGCTCCGAATCACAGGCGGGCCCTCATGATAAGGCACCAGCTGTGAACAGCTTGCGCATCAATTTTTAACGAGTGCTCTTATATTTCCAGAGGGCCTGGTGGGGAAGAAAAGGCCAATAACACAGAAAAACAGAAAACATTGACAGTGCCAGGTAGCAGTTTGGGCTGTTGCATTTTTCCATTTGAAAGCAGCCGGGAATGGAATGCCGAAATGGCATCGCGAGGAGTCTGGGAGAGCTGGCGACAAAATGCCTTCCACCTCCTGGGAATAGGGAAAAGTTGACTGACAAGCACATCTCAGTGTGGGTTCTACAGCTGGTCTTCCTCTTAGACCATTAGAAACATTAGCCACCTTTACATCTAGATTAACAACTATGCTATTTGCTATTACCTTTGATTCAAACAGTGCACATTCCACAAGCTACCCTTACTTTATCCATCTCACTTTTATATTTCTCATTTTATGATGCTCATTTCAAATTCTATTTTACTTTAATTCCACGTGACCTGTCTAAAGGCCCCATAGCAGCTGTACTGAGAACGCGCCAGCTTTCCAAAGATGGAATAATTCTTGGTCAGCAAGCACAGATTGCCTTGGAAGCAGCCAGTGGGTGAAGGACCATGAGTCAGAGATGTAGCAGGGCTAGATGCAGTTGTGGTACTGCAAGATTAAAAGGCCTTTTTAATTAGCACCTGTTTTACAACTGAAATCACAGGTGAGGTGGATAGCCATTCAAATTATGGCTTTTTATCCTTTTTTTGGCCATTAACAACTGGTTTTGACTGAAAATCATCATCATGTATAGGTCTTGGACTAGAGAGTCTGACCCCTTACCTGGGGTGACAGAACTCTACAGCTATCTCTCTAATTAACTCAACTTCCAATTAAAGTTGCTGATTCCACTGAGAGGCCAGTTCTGTATAGAAATAAATATTTTAAAGTATATTTACAGCTGGATGAATTAATCATAATAAACAGTATCTATTATCAAGCATAAACACAAAACATACATAAAGTGTTCTAAAATCATCATTATCAACACAGCCTAAAACATCAATGAATGTAGTATTTGGTAATGATGTAACTTAAATATGCAAATAGTTAATGAAGCAGCAAAAATCAATCGTTTCATTAAAAGCCAGATTAAAAATAAGTGGTGCACAACTCTGAAAACCTCTCTCTACAGACCTTGTCTTGCTTCATTCTGAAGCATGGTCACAAAACCTGGGAGATGGCAGAACTCTTGCCAAACATATATATCCATACCTGAACCTCTGTGAGGAGGAATGTATGTACTATTTCCTCCACATTTTTGATGCTTGCCCAGCTGCACTGTGAATAAAATGTAGCATTTTAATGCATATAAAGTTCATCCTAATGTTTGGGATAAACAGACCTTCAGCTAATGCACACCAACTGTGCTTTCTTGTTATACTTGGTCAGAGGACCATTTCCAGTTGGCTGATGCTGGAGAAGCAGGGGAAGAACAAGTATTCCTCCAATAAGTGCACTTTGAACAGGAACTACAGGTCCTCCGATCAGACATGGAGAGCTTTGTTCCAGAGAACCCACATGAAACAGGTTCATTAATTACATATTCTTCTAAGAGGCTCCGTGGGTAATGAAAGTGTCTTACCACCTGGTTTGAAGGATTTAGCCATGGGCATCAGTGGCTTTTTTGTACCAATAAATAATTTATGAGACCCTTCTCTACAGACAGAGCATGCAGTTAAGTGCTCAGAGAACAATGGCTGAATTTTGTAATGAAAACACCTTCTTACAAATTTGAACCTAACCTCGAGCACCAATCACACACCTGTTCTGCAAAATAACAACTAAAATAGAACAATTTTCATGACCGGATAGGAAATTTGTTTTTTATTTATTTTGTATTTATTTTTAATCTGATGATGTCTAGTTCTGTTCTGCCAATATTCCTGTTAGAATATATAATATAAGGGCTCTCTCTCACCTACTTTAACATTTGCCATAGTGGTTAAAGTATCCTTTATACAGGAAAGTTATAGAGTAAGTCTTCATTATGGGGACTGCCCTGATGGGCAGCTCTTATCCATTACCATGTTAGAAGCCTTGCACTTAATTGCATTGTGGTTAAGAATTTCCATCTTTGTCTGTGCATAGTTTACTATTTAATGGTGTTGGGTTTTCCTGATTGTGTGTAAAGAGGATGCAGTGTTTCCATGTTTGTTCTTTTTTTTAATTGCAATTTGTCATTTATAACACTTCTATATACTTAAACCCAGGTCTTGATATGTTAGCTCAAAAGATGACATGTTCCTCTCCCCATGACGTATTCGTTGTCATCTCAGATCACCCAAGGGTCTTTTCTAAACTTTAAACTCTTTAGATTCAAAGCTTATTCTCACTGAGACATCTTTGTCTAGCATTCTGAATGCCTCAGTACCCCCCTAAAATGTGTATTCTTCATCTGAACATATTTGTCTCCACTCTGTCCTGTTTCTCTGCTCCCTGATCGCTGTCCACAGCCTCCAGCCCATAATCATCAGTGGTTTGTTTGGGTCTGCCGCATGTCAGCGGCGCCTGGCAGGTCAGCTGTGGGCGTGGTTTCATGAATTACTAATGAGCATGCATTCAGTAAACAATTTGGGGTAAACCTGAGGCAAAGGGTAAAATCCATTTAAAAACACTTGGGGACTGAAAAAAAAAAACCTTACTGTGAGTTCTTACTCGAAATACCATTTTCTCCATCCAGCCTTAGTGGAGTCTTTTGTGTCTGCTGTCAACTGTGGTGCCATTTTAAAATCATTAATTAGGTTCCTTGTCTGTGTGAAACCACTTCGTTTTCTTCTTTTTTTTTTTGGCTCATTACGGATGGGTGACCTTTGTTCTCAGCTCCATCACTGCGAGAGCACCCAGCAATTTAATTAGAGGTTTTGTGTTCAATTACTAATTTACATATAACAGCTGTAAAATATACTACAGTACAGAATTTCAAAACACAAAAAGTTCACTTTAATTAAATAACATTGGGTTCAGACACATTCCAAGTCATGTGAGAGAAAATATTTCTCTAACCTCACTGGTGGAACCTAATTGCACTAATAAAAAAAATTGCAAATTGCCACTAATAGTTATAGATAGATGGACTCCTTTTGGCCTAATCAACAGAAGGACTTTTGGACAATAACAATATTGCAATAACAGTAATAACAATAGCGTGCGTGTAGCTGAATGTGTAAGGTTGCCTTACACTAACCAGTCTGTAGTACAGTGGAGAAATTCTGTTCAGAAACAACATGGACCAGGGAACCACGTCTTTGGAAAGTTCGACACCCAGTTGGACTTAGACTATAAGAATTTTTTTCATCCAACACATAAATTTTTCTTTGCTTATATGTCCTCTGCTATTTAATCACGTTAGTTTTTAAAATAGTGTGACATGATCTGCTGTTAGGTGGGATTGTAGTGTTGTACTTTTTTTTCTCCAAGTCTGTCTGTAATGTTGTAATGAATTCTTTTCTAAGTATATTGGTGACCCTATGCAGGCAATGGCATTATGTAAAATCTAACTGAATTGAACAACTGAGTTCTCCAAAGAGATATAGACTACTTCCACTATAGAAATGGATCTGACAATAGACTGACAATTATTCTGTCATTAAAACGTATAACTCAGACCACCTGACACACAAACAACTGCATCATTGACTCACTTCAGGAAACTTTCAGATAAATATGATTTTACATACAGGTGAATTGTTAAAATTCAGTCATTTTAGTATGTAATCTGAATGGAAAAAAATATTTTCAAGGTTTTAGGAAACTGGATGGGAATTCTTCTGATGGCATTTCATCTACATGCTCACAATTAAAATTTTGACATTTGAGATGTTTGGAAAACTAATGTGCATAAAATGTTAATAATTCTGAAACATTGCAGTGGAGTTGTGTAAACACTGACATTAGTACACAGTGGATCATCATGCACTCAGTGGCTCAGTGAATGCAAACAGGTGTTAAATCTCATAACGGTGGTGCATGTGAATGTCAAGGATATACTAGCTGGTAAGTTAATAGTTGGTTCTCATACTTGATGTGCTAGATACCTGAGAAATGGGTAGGCGTAAAATGTTCAGTGTCTTTGACAAGTGCCAAATCATTATGACCAGACAAATGGGTCGCTGCATCTTTGTCCAATCAGCAGTGTCGAGTACCAACCAACAGCTGTCTAAGGAGAGACAAACCATGAACTGGCTATAGGGTGTTGGGCCCCCCAAGGCTAATCAATGCCTGACTGCAATGAAGGCTAGTTCGTCTGGTCCGAATCAACAGAAGGACTATTGTGGCACAAGTCACAGAATTTTTAATGTTAGGTATGGGCGAAGTGTTTCAAAACACACAGTGCAGAGTGCTCCTCTTGTGTTTGGGGTTGTGTAGCTGCTGACCTATCAAAGTGCTCAGGCTGACTTTTGTCCTCCACTGATAGTGTGTTCAAAGCAAACATGAATGTTTGAACTGGACCTTGGAGCAATAGAACAAGGCCACTCGGTCCAATGCATCCCATTTTCTATTACACCATGTGGACAGGTACATGTGCACTGTTTACCTGGGGAAGGGATGGACCAGGATGCACTGTTGACAGAACACAAGCTGGTAGATGGAATGTGATTCTCTGGGTAATGTTCTGATGGGAAACCCTTGGTGTGGCCATTTACGTGAATGTTAATTTCACACATGCCACCTATCTAAACATACACGTACACCCTTCATGTCAAGAGTCTTCACCAGATGCAGTGGTCTCTTTCAGCAAGACGAGTTGCCTTGCTACACTGCACTTATTATTCAGAAATGGTTTGAGAAAGATGACAAAGAGTTAAATATGTTGCCCTATCCTTTAAATTCCCCAGATCTCAGTCCGACTGAGCATCTGTGGCATGTGCTGAAACAACAAGTCTGATCCACAGTGGTTCCACCTCACAAATTGCAGGACTTAAGGAGCCTACTGGTCTTGTCTTCATGTCTGGTACCACAGGACACTTTCAGAGGTTTTGCAATGCTCATGCCATGGCGTGTCAGAGCTGTTTTGGCAGCATGCAGACAATGAAAATTGTATTAGACAATTGGTCATAATGATTTGTCTCACTAGTGTATGTGGCACTTACGGTGATGTGCTCTCCTTAAAGTCCTTTCAGGACTACAACACCAATAAAGCTGTGGACGGTTTATTATAAAATAAAATATCAAACCCAAAGAAACCACAAATGTGCCTTTAACCAAAGCCTGGCTTCAATCAAAGACAATAAACCAAGAACTAAATGAGGGAAAAGTGGATCTTAAACAGAAAGACAAATAAGAGATAACTGGAAACAGGTTAGGGAAAGCAAGGGGGACGTCCATAACAATACATCCTGAAATCCCCACAACAGCAGTGGCAGGCTGCCCTATCAGGACACAAAGCAACTGTGGTTTATCAGCTGTTCTTATTTACACTCACTAGGCTCATTATCACTTTCATACAAACTCAGTTTTGTGTTGATAATAAAAATGATTTATGATGCCTTACCTATTTTGGGATTAAATGTTTGCCGAAGCATATTTTCTACGTGAGGATAATGGGGGTGGAGAATATTGGTGAAGGGGCATTATCGCTGCTTGTGGGAATGGATTGTTCTGCTTGAAGAAATAACCTGTTGTAATTATCCATGTCCCTTGATTATGAGCACACTTTAATGCACCCCCTCGCCCCCATCTAAATGACAAGTGAGTAATTCCCCTACAATCCGAGTCACTTTTTGCTCAGAGGCCTCGCTTCACAACATGTTGCCTGTCCTTATTCACAGGTTTCCAGTGCGTTCTTTGACAATAAGCTGAAAGCCCAGGCCGCTGAAAGGAACTGCATTCCACATTTTGTATGTGCGCAGGTGACATTAATGCTGTCACAATGAATAGCAGAGTGCACACAATGGCCGCTCTAGCCCCATCTCCACCCAGCCCCAGCACTCCGGATGGAGTGCCACTTCAGGAAGGACTCTCCGCACAACACAACACAGTGTGTCTGCTTTACCCGGCCCCAGGGAAAAAATAAATAAATAAAACCTAGACAATAGCGTGGCACTTGAAAGCCGGCTTTATGGACACAGGAGAACACTGAGAGGGCCCCTGGCCCACGTGTGTCATTGAGTGAAAGGCACGGAACAGAGACTATGCATTGTTCTCTGGAACAACCTGACCATAAGCCTTAAACACAAGAATGCTAATTGCTTATGAGTGGTGTTACCAAGAGCAAACCAGGCCACAAACTCCCTGATGTTTACTTGTAACATCTAGAAGGATCTTACTAGGCCTCAGAGTTACTACCTACTTTTGCCAATAAAAGCTAGCAGTCCCCCTCACCACCACCCCCCCCACACACACACACATAGTGGGCCCCAGGTCATCAGGTGTGGACAGTATGAGCTTAATGAACGCAATGAGAATCAGACCCAATTAGTGCTATTGTGCCTGGCTGCTCCCCATTTGATTGCATGTTAAATCTACTCCATGAGGCAGGTGATATGCTGCAGGCACTGCACATCCCTCTAAATGCAATTATATTATATCTATATATATATATATATCTTCTGATGGAAGAGCCCCCATTGAGACAACAAGGCCACCATAGCAACATGCTGAGATGCCAGTCAGGACAGAAAACCAGCCAACATTTAAAACTGTTAATGTTCTTACTATTAGATGTTTAACTGAGTGAGAACCATAATTGTACCCAGTATGAAGGTTCAGTCCCAGTGGTATACAGAAAACACTTTTCTCAAGAAAATATCAGGGTTTTTTTCAGTTCCATGTCTCAGTTAACTCTTTTCTAGAAAATAATGTACATTGTCTAACTATTTATATGGCTGGATATCTTCATCACAACAGCTCAGATTAGATATTTTTCAATGTTCAACAGCAGTGTCTCTATTGAGACTTAAAAGAGCAACTTGTTCTATGTAACTATACATAATCTACTTTCAATTACTTACACACACACACACACACACACACACACACACACACATACACGCACACAGAGGAAAACATGGCAATTTATCAAGCCCTATAAATTAAAGTGAAATCAAATAGAAAATATGTAGATAGGGATAGGATAGAGTCATAACAGATGATAACAGGACCCTTTATTAAAGAGGTAATTGATTAAAGACTTCAGTTAATACTCTCCCTTATGGTGTACGTGACTAGGTGGCTGGCACTGAAATTTCAGACAATGAAACTTTACATCCTACACTAAGTAGAATCTTCACCGTGGACACCACAGATGAACAGCATTTTGCTTTGCACAAAAAACTTCCATTTTACATCTTGACAACAGACGTATTTGCTGTATTTTTAAGCACACTACAAAACTACCTTCTTGATCATGCTGAAAACGTGACTCCTCTTTTCAAAAGTAACAACAGACAAAGAAGAACTCAACAAAGGAAATGTCAGTTACGCTTGCAGTGAGTCTGGTGAGAATTTTTAGTCCACCTATCGAAAACACACTATACCTGTGTTTGTCATGTGGCCTAACACTATCCAATGTTCAGCCTCCCAGATCTAACTTCAGTCTGCCCCCTGCTGGTCAAAAAAATCCAATACAAACGTGAATACTATGGGGAATAAGGGAAACGGGAAAAAAAGACAAAGCAATTACAAGGCTCAGTGGATAGTGTTCTGTTACACCATGGAGAAAGCAGTCCTTTCTCTTGCTGTAATCACTGTTTTCTTCCAACCCTCCTCCGGAATGAATGTTTAGAACAAAAGATGGATTTACGCTCCTCTGGAGACAATTGCCACATGTTGTTGGGAGTACTTCCTTGTTGTTTCATTACAGTCAAAGATGCCACTGAAAAGGCGGCCTAGATGCAATCCTAAAACCAGAAAATGCACTGAGCATGACTAATAGAAAGACAACAACGGAGGCATCCTCACTCAACATTTTAATTACACTCAGGTGGGTTAATGACTTTGTTCTAACAATGTTAAGCATCGCCTCCTGTGACCATAGGCCTGTCTACAGTATATTTTAGTACTATTCAGTAGGTACTGTTGTAGTCTTACTGGGGCTCCAGACATTCCTCAGACAGAGCTCCTCAGCGCTGGCAGGCACAGTCGTTTCTCTAACAGTGTAAGGATTTGCATGTTACAAGCAGGTTTTCAGCTGCAATGATATGCAGTTCTGGGAATATGTGACTTTTTGTGTGTGTGTGTGTGTGTGTGTGTGTGTGTTCACCTATCGTAGACCAGCATCCATCCCTGGATTTGCCCTGCCCCAGTGCACTACCATAATACAGACTCAAAATGACAATGTCAATTTTGTTAACGGTGACATGAATGGTATGAAGATGTAAGTTAAAAAAAAAGCTGACACAAAAGGTTCTGACCTGAAAGCCTTTTCTCCTTCCCACCGTCAGCAGGAAGTAGAGTGCAAACATTCTTCAGAGTGCATAGAGGATCTCTTATTAACCGGGTGTCTATTGTACGCATTAGTTATTCTTTAGCTCAGCAGTGACATGTTATCGTTGTTCACTGCCGAAAAAGAAAAAGAGTCAAGACCAGTGAAGAAGATAACTTCAGCTGAAAGTGTTTTGTTTGGCCTCTGGGTTACATGCTCTCTGTGGCAACATTTGCTCATGGCCGAGCTTCTCGCCATCATTTCGATGAGAGGAGCAAGGAGTACTTGAAAACAACAGAAAGTGAAGGGATGACGACAGCTGACACAGAGTCAAAATAAAATCCCATTTTGAAAATTTACAGACATTACAATTTAAATCCAGACAAATAACAACATCTTTGTGACTGAGTGAAGTGCCCTTTCCTGGGCATGTCTGACTCTGCAAACATCATTTTCTGCTAATTTGGCTGCCTTCCAAATGGAAACAAAAACTGCTGAAGTTCAAGGAGAAATTGATGTGCCCATTCCCTTCCAAAATAAACTGAAAAACAAACTACAAAGTGATTCGCAAAGGGCTGGAGCTTTTCATCAAGCGATAATCAAATGTAAAATTTTCAGCCTTCAAGACAAACAAGGAATAACAAACAATGTGTTCTGATTGTTACAAAAACAACTCTTTTTTATTCATAAACGCTGCCACTTTTTATCCTTCTAATTGTTCTTTCATAACTATAACATATGGGCTAGCTTAATCAGGCTAATGATTGAATTCAACAGACTCATTGTTTTCTGCAATTCCTTTCCTGTGAGGGTCAGTTTCTCTTGCCAGAAATGGACGAGAAAATTAAAGGCTAGACTGATATGCCTCCGGATAATAAACAAAACCAAAACGGACCTCGTTTATCAAGTCGGATCATCTGTGGTTCTGGAATGGATACAGCTATACAGTGCAAAAGTGCCAACTCAGAAATATACCACTACACAGGAGAAAAGGGGAAAAAAGTTAGGAATTGTGCTGTGTTTAATTAAATTACACACAAGAAAGGCAGAAATGAAAAACGTTAATTTCCGTGAAAAGAGCTGATACAGATTTTGGGTCTTGCAGCTTAATGAAGGGGAGGTAGAGCAGAGTAATTGTGCTTATAGCTACATAGAAAAGGCCAAAACAGTCACTGTTCAACACGTTAGCCACAAGCACAGTCGACAATGTCATGTGGTCCAGCATCCTGCCTTCTCCAACTCACAGTAACTTCTCCTCCTGCTTCTGTGCTCGGTGACATGACTGATGATCATTTCAGCTATAAGGCTTCTTTGTAAAGACAGACGGATCATGATTTGGGATGTTTACCAGGCAGCCAAAAAAAAGAGGCCGTCTGTCTATTTATTTATTTAATTAATTATTTATCACTGGCAGAATAAAATGAAGTGAAATTATTTTAGCCTGACATTTCCTTTCTGAAATACAGTCATCCTGATCAGTCTTTCACTGCAACTGTGATTTCAAGACAAAGGTGTTATTTTCCCAGAAAAGCACCATGTAAATATTTGGTGCCATTGTGTTTCTATTGTGCACTGTACAATGACTTTAATATTCCACAAACTGTGCGTGACCATTTCCTCTAAACTACGTTTATTCATTCGTATTAGAATTTTTGACAACGCACACATTTCACATTTAAAAACACACCAGACGCAAACCTTCTCTGCGATGAATTATGACAGGACCAGTAAAATGCTTTTTGCACAAGGGATTTGCATATGTTCTACAGCCTAGCTGTGAATTAGTCACGCGCCGTGCTTTTGGTAACATTTTGTGAGCATGAAAGATAAATCTTTTTTTTTTTTTTGGTATTGCATTTCAATTGCATGGCACTTACGTGTGAAAGCAATGGCTTTTACACTGATGATCTGACCACAAATGCGGAATTTGTGCCAAGATCTGAACTGGACCAGCTGGCAGACACTAAAATGAAAATGATTCACTATCTCACATGTGCCCTACAACTTTTAGAGGAACTGCAGGTGACACCAGTGTCAGCATAGTGCATTTGTGACAAGAAGGTGTGAGTTTCAGACCCAACAAGGGGGACACATTGTGCCCTTGAAAAAAATCATACATACTCTGCACTGAAAGAAAATATTCATCTAAATATGCATTTTTGTAAAATGGGCATGTGTCCTTGGATAACTATTCCTTCCAAGATGAATTACGTAAATGTGTAAAAAACCAGTTTGTATTACTTTTACATTGCTAGGACCTTGATAGTTTGGTGACACAACTTACTAAAATACTGGAAATGGAAAATAAAGCTATCTTTGAACACAAATTACTATTCTGATTGGTTTTTGTGTGTTTCTTCTTTGTCCTGAGATTATTTTTAAAAATATATAATACTCTCCAAATGGTATGAACCTCAAAGGGATTCATTTTGTCCAATTTTATGTGCCTAGCTGGAGATACCATATCACAGCGAAGTTTAATGTTCCATAGCTAATGTCCCTTCCACTGAATCTATATTCAGTTAGACATTTGCTGTCCTTACTGCAGAGAAATTGGCACCTTTTCTCAGGGGCACTTGTAGTGCTTTTCTTACACTGTAATTATTTGCATCTCATCTGCTGGGAGAGATGATTGAGGTGCATGCCCTCCCCCCTTCCCCAGTTTCTAACTGTGGCTTGAGCTTTGGGACATGGCATCAAACCAGCTGCCCTAGCGCTAGCCAATAGCAGCTGTGATTTTGCTGTATTTCTGTGTGTGTGCCCTCCCTGTCGTAATTCTACAGCGCAAATTGGCTTACAAAAAAAAGTATGAAAATTATCAGAAACCACGGTAGGCATCGAGAATTTCACTGGAACAGTACTATTACCATAGGAAAAGCAGAGTTTATCCAGAGCAACAAATGTGGCTACCAAGACAAAATGCCATACAGCCAATTCCCTAAATACATGATTTGAATGCGCACAAATTTGTACTTACGCAAGAATTTCCCAACATGAAGTTTTGCATTGAATTTGAAAGTGCAAAAACAATTGACATACATGCAAAGCTGGCTTTATTTTTATTGGTTTGTTTATTGTCAGATGCATGCAAACTTGGTTTTGCAATATCGTTTAACAGGAATTCTGACATACTGAAAAACTGAGTTTTGTTATAGGTCATGGTACACATTCATTACGTATGTCAGGAACTGTCTGTAAACATGAGTAACAATTGGACCTGTAGGCTGCCACATTACCCATCACTCATCAGTGGAAGTGAGAACATGATAGCTAGTCGAGCTAGCAATAAGAACAGTGTCATGGTGGTTTGATTATTATCACCAATGTAGTGGCGCTTTGACATCACTTTAATGCAATCAAATGATGCAGACAGGGAGCAGCATGGCCACACCTGACATACATTATCTAAGCAGTAGGAGAGAATGTGTTAAGTATTGTAGTGATCTTGGCAGGACTTTTTTAAACTGAACATTCTAGCACACTGAGTTAATGTTGGAGTTTTTGGTGCAAAAGGGAAAATCTACTGTCACAGGTGATTCTAAGTGTCTTTACAGGCCCAACAGGAAAATGTTGTTGACTGAGATGTTAGCAAAGCCTACATAAATGGAAGGCAGACACCATTAAAATCATAGTCTTTGTCATTTTCCTCCCCCACCCTAAGTTAGCAAAGGTAATGGTACTGTATGGTCGTCTGGTGTTGATGGTCTGCTGAGTGGTTATTTATAAAGTGCATTTTTGAGAGCCATTAAAAACAAGCTCATATCCCCCCTCCCCCATCTCTCACCACCCCCAGCTTGGCTGGTTCGCATTGCACCATACGGTTCAATCTGCCTGCCAAGCAAGCTATAAATAAATTTCCATCTCCACAGCCATCTGTGGGGGGTGGGGGGTGGAGGAGAATAACTATTCTGCCTGAAAGCTCTCTACTGGTCGACCAGGGCTCCCCTGCAGCCAGACACACTAATATGCATTTTCCTCAGCATGGCTGCCAGACTGACAAGCCACAATTAAGAGGTTAGCTGTCATCAGTGCCTGCAGCCTGACAGTCATGTGATTGGGCCCAAAGGCATGCCTTCAAGGCCTCCCTCATCCAATCAGAAGCCACGTGGCTATGTGATAGACAGCATCCCACATGGTGGAATTTACTGCCATGGGATGTACCTGTTGATGTTATGTTTGGGAACACTTACTAATAGCAGGTTTGTTTGTGAGAAGCCTGGGTTTAGTGCATGGTAATGAATTAAAACAGGACAGCATACCTATCTATTGGTGAAAACAATACAACACAAGTGCATGTTTACTGAATAAGGATGGTAAAACTGAACTGGCCATGTTAAGTGTTCCTTTTACGTGTCTGTCTATGAAGATTCTCAGTTCCTTTTGTCATTATCATATTCCTTTTACCCTTAATTAATTCTATACTCAAACTTCCAAGCTTTCTGGGGGTTGAATCATGTCAACTGGACTTCTGTTTTCTTGATAGGGACATTTTACTACTAATCCAAGTAGTTTCTTCATCTTGAGTTGAAACTGGTCAGGGACCCCATATTTATCCTCCAGGGTGGTTAACTCACTTGGATAGGCTCATTAGCTGAACAATGCCAGAGAGCCATTGAGATGTAGATGTACTGACTCCTGCTCACTTTGTCCAATGCAAGAGACTCATTAAGAGTGGCTAACCTGGTGGATGTGTAAAGTGGTCTTAATCTTCCTAGGGAGTGATGCAAAAACAGCATGAAAAAAAGGGGACAGGTTGTGTCTGAGGCCTCTGTCTCTACTGAGGGAAGAATTTTTAATTTTTACATGAATTGACTCCTTCAATCCTCTCTCAAACTACCTATTTTCTCTATCTTAAATGTGTACATTACGGTCTTTGAAAGGAGTGTCCTGTTTGTTTTAGACTGGTCAAAGATTGTTTATGTCTGATTGTGCCTTATGACGGGTTGGCTCCCTATCCAGGGTTTCACCTGCTTTGTGCCCTAAGGTCCCTGGGATAGGCTCTTGTGACCCTGCACAAGATAAATGATATGGACAATACATGGATGGGTGGTCTGGTGGTTAGCACTGTTGCTTTGCACCTCCAGGCCTGGGGTTTGAATCATGCCTGGGGTCTGTATGCATGGAGTTTGCATGTTCTCCCTGTGCTTGGTGGGTGTTCTCTCGTTTCCTCCCACAGTACAATGATGTAGAGGATAGGTTAATTGGTGTCTCTACATTGTGTGTGTGCTCTGTGGTGGGTTAGTGTCCCCTGCCCTATGTCTCCTGGGATGCTACAGGTTTCCCTTAACAGTATGGAGCACTATAGAAGTGAATACATGGATGTCTTCATGAGGTGAAAAGGAGCTGTTTTATACCTCGATAGTTGGTTTACGTTACATTAATGGTCACTGAGTAAGGTGTATATGTCCAAATTAAAAACCTGTGGTCACCAGGTAATTCGGTGTCTATACCATCTTTAGGTCTTTTTTCGGTTTTTTCACATCCAAAACAAAACTGCCTCTGCTTTGAAGCTCTTATGCCTGCAAAATGGGATTTTTCCTCAGGGTGACTCCCTTTCAGAAAGTACACTCTTCCTCCACCAATGTCAGTCATTAACTGCATGTAGCTTTAAAAGAAGATGTGCCAACGTGTCACTTTAGTAAAAAAAAATAAAAATAAAAGGGCTGCCAAGATGTTGAAGATCCCTTGCGTCCATCAAGTTGCACTTCAAACTGACAATACGATGAGATGTAGAAAGATCAGAGTAGTTGTAACCATCACAATCAAACCTTGCAGCTGTGTCAGAGGTCAGAGGCGCAGGAGGAAACTGCTGTCAAGCTCATCAAAAATTTTAAAATGAATAGTGAAAATTCAGTTTTTTCTATTTCCAAATTTTGGAGAGAAAAGCTCTAACTAATTTGTCCTTTGTTATGCTGAGCTAACATTCTGTATACCCTGTGAAAATAATACCACATACACACACACACACACACACACACACACACACACCTCTTTTGTGACAATAACATTCAGGGAGCTGAAAGGTTACCAGTATTAGCCAAGCGTGAGCACACTGAAGTAGAGGCTGCCCAAACTGGCCAGACTCCCTGTTGGGTTGCACCCCTCCAACTGGGCCAGGTGGGCTTGTGCTGGAATTAATGGGAGAGGTCTCACACACAGAACTGTAAAGAGCTGCACAGATGGCTTTGATGGATAGTCCTGGAAGGTGAAAAGATGTCGGTGAGTGAAGAGGGACCAGGGAGATTGTGATCACACTGAGATTACGTTTCTCTGGAAACCACTCTCACTTACATCAGGCTGCTTCAAAGGTAATCACTGAAAAAGTCAAAAATTTTTATACTTGTCTACGTGTGATGATGGAGAGATAGAATGTGTCTGTCTTTGTCCATGTCTGTGACTAAGGAGACTCTGACAATGTGTGTGTGTATGTCTGTGTGTGTTTGTGTATCAAAAGATAAAGTTTAATCAGATTTGAGGTGTATTGATATGCATTTATAGATATAAACAGAATGAAACATAGTCCCCACAAACTCAGTGCTTTGAAAATGAGTCTGGTCCTCTGCATGGTATCAAAGTTTCACACTCTTGGGCTGGTGAGCACTGGAGCTCTCTGAAGCCATGACAACAGATAGAGGAAAACGGGATAACATGAAGAACGGCGCTCCTGTGTATATGACAAAGACTTGATGCTGTTCATGATGAGTAGTTTTAATTTTTTATTGTTGTAGATCATTATCACTATTGAAAAGGAATTTTTTAAAACTGCCATTAATAAAATGGCTCAGATAATGTCTAGCCTTTGCAACATCTATAAGCCCTTAAGCAAAAGTCACAAGTCAGGAGAATAAATTTTACATGCATGTTTTTCCTCCCTATCTAGCTGAATATTATATAATATACTGCCTATTGTTCTTTATTGAACACCACATCCTAGAATCAGGTTAAATCAGGCTGAGAGGGAGATTCTGATGCCTGAGTATCCCATAAGCTTCTGTCCAGGCCTGAGCCCTGGAGACATTCAACACAGCAGTATTGTCTTTCCAGACAAGGGCTGCCAAAAACAACATTCACACACTGGTGTTTCACCATGTTTTCAGTAGGCGCAGAAAATACAGGAAAGGACGATGTGTGAGTGAAGTTGAATGGCAAGCATGGGGATTAACACATCTGAATAACATACCTTAATCTTCTCTGCAGTCAAACTCAATTTTAATAAATAAAAAACAAGACCCCAGTAAAGTAGATGGATTTTGATGAATTTGGGGTTCCAAGTAATGACAATCAGACCACTTTTGCTAGTCTTTTCACCTTCGTTATCATTTGAAATTCTAAAAACTTCCTTTTCCTTCATTCATTTTTTTTTCCCACACAGAAAAGATTACGCTTTGAAAACGTGCTCAGAAGACCGACACGAGAAGCAATCCGTCACTACAATCAAGAGGGAGCAAGAAAATCCATTCCCATACGAAATTAATTTGTCCCCCCACCATACCAGGAAATAGCGTTTTGAGTCATAATGAGCGGCGCCCAATGTCCCAAATGCCCTAGACACGTCCGTGGAGCTTGGTCGATCAGAACACAAAGCTGCAAAGCCTGAGATCATTAAAAAGAGCTGCTGGCCACCTCAGACAATATTTCATCATAGTAACTTGACAGCGTTGACTGCATAACATTGGCTGAGCTCACGGTGGGCTTGGGCAAGGGTGCAGGAAGGCTAATATCAATCAGCAATTACTCACAAAGCTGTTCTCCGTCCATTCCATTAGCAAAGTGTTATCCACAGCCTCAGGAAATGTAAGAAAAACAAGGGGCTACTGACAAAAGCAAAACTGAAGGAGAACAGAATCCTTCACCACACTACATGGCAAAAAGCAACTGCTGTTGTACTATTGGGCAGACACAGAGCCTAAGGGCCCTGCTTGATCCTAACTGTTGGCTCTAACAGTTAAATTGTTTATTCATTTGCAGGAATGGGTCATCAGTCAGACCACATGGCAAGAGTTTCCATCAGAAGGTGCCTCTTTGATTGGCTGCAGACAGAGTCAATATTGCTATTACAGGAAACTTGGCAAGGTGTGATTTCTGTCTCAGTATGCACCAGGTTGGTGATCAGGGACAGATTTAATAGTGCTTTTTCTGGGCAAAGTTTTCTTGTAAAATAATGCAATCTGTGGGAACATGTTTCAAACAATAGCAAGCGGCTTCCAAAGTAGACATGAACCACCGCCGTTTTATACCCATAGCACAAAATTTTCTGTGCCGGTGCTCCATCTCTGAACGACCGTCTCTGAACAAACGTTTTCGCAGTCTTATGTCATTAATAGAAAAAACTGATTAGAAAAACAGTGAAACAGTGCCAGGTAGGAACTGAATCCATGCTGTCATACCACAAACTACGAAAGATGATTATTGCCTTAGTCTAAACACCTGACTCCTTAGCGCAGGAAATGTATCAATCTCATGTTCTTACACAAGAGTATTACTCCTACTGTAAAGAACTCACCAGCACAATCAAGCTCTGTAATAACAGAGGCAAAAATGGTTTCAACAGCAGCAATAACAAGGCCATCAATAGAAAAAGCAGCTAATACAATAACAACGGCAAGACTAACAGTAAAAAAACAGTAAAAACAAACTAAACTCTATGGATTTTGGGAGGCATCTTTATTTTTTTCCAGAATATCCTACTGGAGTGGTCCTCCAGAGTTTGGAGCACAAAGACCTTTTGCTTTGCTGCCCTACTGTTTTCATGGACAGCTTGGGTCTGAAAGTGTGTCAACCTCTGAAAAGGGGGTGGGGGGGAGTCCTTTTAATATTGTTATTGAGTGATCAAAATCAGTTCACTTTGTATTCAACTCACCTGTGTCCAGGAAAAACACTTTTGCACACTGCTTCAAATGTAAAATATAACACATGTTCACCCAGTTCAGTTCTTTCTACAATGCATTAGTTATGGATAAAGGTCTGTCCATATGCTAACAATAAAAAACTGGCCCCTGTGCACAATCTAAGTTATATAATATCAGACCATTTGTCAAGCCTGTCCTGTTGGATTAGTTCTATTTTTGGTACTCGGGGTGACAACACATAAATGCATCCTGCCTCTCTTTATTTGTCATATTATAAGACTGCCTTACTTTGATGAAAGAACAGGAATACATAAGAACATGGCAAAATGTGCAATAATTACCAACCTGTAATACACAGTCCTGTATTAATATGTTTATAAGGTTTTTGTAATAATAATAATAATAATAATAATAATAATAATAATAACATCCAAGACTAAATAGAGGATTGTGTTGAAAGCCTTTATTAAAGACAAGGGCACTTTGAAATCCTTGCTGATATATGGTGTTATGACCAATTGATGGATCCAGCAGTTTAAACTGTCAAGGTATTATGTGAACACCAGTCCTTATCAGTTGCTTCACAAAACCCATTTGCCTGAGAGCCCAGGGCTTTGTTAGAGACAAATGCCTGTAATATCATTACTCGATTCTTGATTCTTAGTTGCCTAGACAGCCAAGCTGGGATTGTGTTCCTTACCTCCTGGACAAGTGAGATATGAAGAAATAAATTGGCTTTGGATTACACTTTCTTGTACGTTTTGAACTCCACCTGTCTGCATCAATAAGCTGTTTCAGGTGGCACCTCCTACAATAGACCAAGGACAGGAGCTGTGGAAGAATTCTGGGAAATACATCAACACCGTTGCTTTTGGTCTATGAAAAGATATGGTGATATTTTCTAGTTGGTAAACTCATGCAATGTGGCATTGAGACCAAGTTATTAATATAGATGTATGAAGCAGAATAAATAGGTAAATTGCCAGGGCACTCTCTTTTGTCACAACGAATGAAGAGTTTAAGGCAGATTAAATAACCATTGAAAAAGCATGTATTTGATTTGCACACGTTGATATTTAACTGCTGAACTGACAAGATCTGTATGTCTAATTTTCAAAACACACTGAAACGGACTCTTTAAGAATTTGTGTTGAGTAGTTAGCTTTAAGGTGCTTCTGCAACACATCCAGCTTGTTTAAGCAATGACAAGTGGTCAGATACAGACCTATTTTTAATGTATTTTTTATTAAATATCTTACAATGATAAGCAATTGTAGTGCTGTGTTTGGTAGTGTTGTCAACACACAGGTGCTAGACATCACCCTTAGTTCAGCAGTAGCCTGCAGTCAGTGTGTTGGGACTTTCCATATTCTCTTTGTGCTCACCATAGTCTGCTGGGCTTGCAGGTTTGCCATCTACAACACCAGGAAGATCAGACTATGTCTCACAGAATATTCTACTCAGCTTCTGGTCCAAGTATTAGTCATTTCAAGATTGGACTACTGAAATTCACTCCTGGCTGGCCTCCCAGCCTCTCCTAAGTATCCTCTCCAGAGGATGCAGAATGCAGTGGCACGTCTCATCTACAATGTGCCCAAATGGATGCCCGTCACTCCCCTACTCGTCGCGCTACATTGGCTTCTGGTTCAGGCACACATTAAATACAAGACCCTGATGCTCATGTACAAGGCCATCAATGGGACTGCTCCAGGCTACCTTTGGTCCTGAAGCAAGAACTATGTCCCCTCCCGTTCTCTGCGGTCTGCTAATGGGAAGAGGCTGGTTTCCCTCATCCAAAAAACTGGTAAACCTAGGCTCTTCTCTTCTCTGGCACCTATATGGTGAAATAAACTTCAGCTTGCTTTGAGGACTTCATCGTTGCTGTCCACAATTCGCAAGCAACTTAAGACACATCTCTTCAGGGAGCACCTTAGGGCTTAAAACATGAAGTCTTTGCTTCCATTCACTCATTCAGTAGCAGTGGTGTTGGCTGTTTGGTTGTAAATGTTTTTCTAGTTAATTCAAGACTTACATTTTATACGTTTATGCTTTCCTTTACTTGAATGACTTTGAGACAACTGCTTGACTTAATCGTGTGCACTTTGACGATAGGACAGCACTTACTGTTAGACTCTCTGATACTGTTTGACCTCGTTTGTGACATGCACGTGTACTCTTATTCATTGTAAGTCACTTTGGACAAAGGCGTCTGCTAAATGAATAAAATGTAAATGTATGTGTTTTCTCCCACTTTCAAAAGAAATTTTGTTCATGTCAATTGGTGTCTTGAAAGAACACTTATAATATTACATTTATTAATTTAGCAGACATTTTTATCCAAAACAACTTATAACATTTTACATGTATGTTACAGCAATATTGGTTTTCTCTGCATCTAACCCATCCCCCTGGGGGGAGCAGTGGGCAGCTACATGTGGCACCCAGTGAGCTAGTGTTTGAGTGTCTTACTCAAGGACACACCTGGTAGCTGGGCTGGGATTCAGACTGGGAGACTTCGGCATCCCAGCATGATGTTGTATCCATTGAGGTACCAGGCTCTGTGTGTGTGTGTGTGTGTGTGTGTGTGTGTGTGTGTGTGTGTGTGTACTGACACAAATGGCTCAGGAGTTTTGGAAAAAGAATGAAAAAATTAATGAATTATAGAATTTCACTGTGTCTGATTTGCTGTTTTCACTTGACAGATTAAAGGTCAATGCATTTTCAATACAACAATCCTGGGAATGTGTTTTGGTTGGCCTTGCTCATAAAATGCACTTAATAAGGACTTTTAAAATCAGAACTAAAGGATTTATAAACTAATTGCACCATTTTTTCCACCCTGAGACATACAATCAGGTGCAAATATTGGTTAAAGAAAAAAAAGTAACAGATGCTAAGGAGTGATCCATCACTGCAGTCTTATTCTTCTAGTATAATTATTCTGCTAACTGCACTAAATCTGGAGTGACAGGTTGACTTTTTAGCAATGAATCTAGAGAAGGTCAGACAAAATTACAGTTTGGAAGTGTATTCATTTCATCTACATTTTGGAGGCATGCACCTCCCTAAATACCATTCTTCAAATTTTTACAAGAGGTTTTGTGTAACAGATATGCACAATGCATAAAGCAAAAAATGTGTATGAGTGGAAGGATAAATGATTACCATCTATTTACCCTTAGGGTATCTTTTGGCATTCCTTGTTTGAAATCCCCTGAAATGCCCTGACCAGGTTTTTTTTTTTTTTTTTTTTTTTTTAACGTTGCATTTTAAGCACTAAAATTAAATGTTCTCCTGGCAGGTGTTTTTAATCATAATGACAGTACACAGTCAGACACCTTAGTGACTGGGGAGGATCTGAGCATGACGTGCTGGAGATCTCTTTGTGACACATTAAAGCAATTTCCTTTTTCTTGGTGAAAATTTGTGTGGCTTTCATGTGTGAAGATTTCCCACTGCGATACAATGAGGTACGTTTTTAACAAGACAGCATTTGGTAGCATGGACCTCACTTCAAATGCTTTGTGTTCAAACTGATAGCTGATACCTGGATAATGTTATAGGGTAGTTATACAATCAAGGATCGGGAAATGTTGTTGGACCTTTAGTAGAGTTGAGCAGGTTTAGATTCAGACCTTGTATATAAAACTACTCCAAACATGAAGAAAGTCAGCATGTCCATCTGCTTTTGTTTCTCTTTATATATGACATAGTTGTGGAAATAACATCTTTCCTTGTTAAGGTGAACTGAAATCAAATATCCTTCAGGGCATGCAGTGCTTTTTCTTGTCCATAATCATGTGGCTGAAGCACGCCTCGTCTTACCCACTGTCATGGTACTGACCACCACAGTATCTCTCCTTACCATTTTTATACAGGACTTCAGACTGCTGGAGGAGAACCCAACGGCTGTTGTTTTTTCCCCCTCTGTTTCTTATTTTGAGCATGCCATCTGCGGACATGGGAGAGGAGAGGCAATAACTGTAAATCTCTCCACAGCCAATCAAACGATGGAGAAGGAAGAACAAAGGAAAGGTGAACAAAAGGCTGATGCTACTCTCAAAGCTGTGAAATGCAGAAGAATATTCTGTAGAGACCACAGCTTTCTGCCTAGGACAAAGATAGAGCAAGGATTTAGGCTATCCTCTGTCAACATATTTCTGTAGATTGTATAGGTGTGTTGTAAAACTGCAGGTAAACCTTTGAACCCGTATACACTCAGCTCTGTCTCCTGTAGAAAGAGGACTCCGACCTTGGGTTAGTGTCCTACCAAAAAGTGACTGACTCAGACAGCTACACCTATTAGGTCCTATAACCCTAATCTTTTTCTTCATATCTATAGTACAAAATCAGCCTCAACAGTGATAAAATGGGAAAAGTTAAGGATTTGAAAATGACACTTCTTGCAGGAAGCTGACAGCTGAGTACTTCAGGGATGAGTGTTGATTAGCTTCATGTTGTGCAACCACGGACCATAATACAGAAATATAACAAGACAGTAAACACACTTATAGAAGAAAATTAATCAAAACAGCGACTGAGTGATAGTCACATTTGCATAATGTATTCTAATAAGAACTTCCTTGTCACATAATCCGGTATTTTGTGAGACATCACAATCAACACAGCAGAACATGATGATTTATCCTGACATTCTTCCTGTTGGCTGTTTCACAAGTGACTTGATAGGCCATGGCCAAGGCAAATCCCGTTAAAACTGCAAGTGCACTCTGTGTGTGTGTGTGTGTGTGTGTGTGTGTGTGTGTGTGTGTCAGAGAGAGACAGAGACCTGAAACTGGAGGTCACAGTCTTACACCTAGTCAGCAACATCCCCACTTATGTTCTGATCTCACACTGATACTTTCATTAGGTTGGCACTGGTTGTCCTTAGAGAAAATCGGCCAACATAGTATAATGACACTATATAATGACCTGTTTATCCCAGGAGCATCATGCTAACAGCTGCTTAATAAAAAATAAGTTATTTTTAAACTTGCTGGACAGGTAAAATAGTGTTGCTGTTAATATTTAAATCCACCGTAGAGGGTCTCATTAGGCAATTGTTCACTTGTTAAACTCTCTCAGCACCCTGATAATAGGGAAGAAAGACAAGGGTACTGTAAACCCTCCCCCCAACACCGACTCTCAAAATGCACAGAATATTTTACAGTACCCTCCAGAATGACATGGGTGTAGTTCCTTATTAATCATTCATTACTACGTGTCAGGTAATGAGAGAGTCACAATGAGGCATGAATAATGAATGGGCATTCTTGGCACTGTCAATCCAAACTAGAGACAAATCACGTATTTCTCGTCATCCTCAGAACAAAGCTATGTGGGCTATCGTCTGTGGAGCTTGTGCCACACACACACACACACACACACACACATACACACACACACACACACACACACACACACACACTCAAAGAGAAATGTGGAGAAAGTGAAGAAAATACACACATATATAAACATTACACACAAAACAGATACAAACAGTCATACCCATTAGCACAGACACGGTGCCACACACACACACACACACACACACACACACACACACACACACACACACATATCCTGGACAAAGTGCAAACCACCAGTCTTAGCAAACATGAGGGCTACAAGGACAAACCTTCGGATATAAATACGTACTGCAAACTGCTTTGATTCTGCTATCCTCCTTCGCATCGCTTGCAGCACGATGTACAAAATAATGTGTTGACAAGCTAGAAGTTATCGGACGATCACACTGACCTATTTACATAAATGACACCATTCACAATCAAGCTGTATTCAGACACATTTTAGTCAATTTGCAAAATAAACCACAGCCATCTGGTCTACTACAGCCATCCTGCAACGGTAACTAGACAAAGGCCTCTGATCTCTGCCTGCTGTCCTAGCATGACCCCTAGTTGACCCCTGGATGACTTGGTCCGACAAGGTCTGCTCATCTGCTATACTCACCAGGGACATAGTAAGGGTTTTACATCAGGGGGTCTGCCCCCTGACGTTGTACCTGCCAATAGTCTTCTGGCAGCCAGAGTCTCATGGACCAATACCTGTCCCAAAACAGATGGAAAAACATTGGGGCTGCAGCCTGGTTCTCGCCTGCCTTTTGTGTCTCATGGAGGCCCAGTTGCAGCTGGAATGTGCAGTATTGATCACAGCCATTAGGTTATTTTCCATATGCTCTTCTCTGAAGCATCTTGTCAGCATACATGAATAGTAATGCCAGTGTAGGAACAGCCATTGTCAGTGACTACTGAGCACTTCACACACAGTACAAGAGCTATAACTCAAAAAAATCTACAAGTACAAAATACATATTACAGGCTTTTATAAAAATGTATTACACATACACAATACATATGCAGAAGCTTACACATAATACACATTTAATCTTTCCCATTGGAGAAGCTTTAAAGAGATTTGTCTGCCTTTATTTTATGGCAATATGAACTCCAGGTGATTTAAAGGCCTGTTTTAAGGTCCCTTTTATAGACTATAATGGATATCTCTAAGCTACAAGCACGAAGTCAAGTATTGATTCATTAAATAAACCCAGAGACCAGAATAAAGGAGCCCCCAGTCTTGAGAAAGAGCTTGGTGAAACATTTATACCGTTGCTCACTGTAAACTAAACTCTTCTCACTCCTGTTACTTGTTACCAAGTACAAAAATGGTGAGAAAATGCCATTCTAAAAACTTAAAAAATAATAATAATAATAAAAAAGCATTCATTGTTTTTTTCCACTCACATTTCACAAGATATGAAAGTTGACCCCTGTGTGTACCTAGGTGCATACCGGTGTGCGTCCTGCATTCACCGAAAATACATTTCTAACTCAGCTCCTTACCTTGGCAGTGACTGCTTTTCTTGTGATGACCCTTGACCTCAAAGTTCATTTTCTTCATCTCAGGCTCAAAGTCAGTGGCAGTTAAGGGACTCCTATAACTCACCATGGGGATCTGGGCAGTTTGATCGTGCCTGCCTCCCCTGGGTAAAGGATTTATTGCATGTTTAAAGATGGGGGCTCTACCAGAAACAATGTCTGTCCTGCGTAAGTGAGGGCGATCAGGGAGCCATTTTCACCATCCCCCTGCATAGTATCATCTCATCCCTCATCTGCAGTGTTAAAGACAGCTTAGTAAACCGGCCTGCACACCAACACTGCTATAAATTATAGAGGAACAAAAGCAGGCTGCCGTCAGAGCAGTAAGAAAAGCACTTACCTCTCCGTGTCATAGAAAAAGAGCTTAAATAATGACCACAGCAAAAAAAAAAACATACACACAAGAGAAACATCCATTTAGAAAAAGTAATGTTAAAAAAAAGCCCTGACGACCAGCCATCATTTATAAAGCTTTTAAAACCACCGGCAAACAAATGAGATAAATGAGATTCTGCATACGATCTCCATTTATATGCCTCTGTGCTCGCTGTTAATTCAGCACAGCGGAGCATATGTATGCACGTACATCTCAGCCCTGCAAACACACATCAGGGTTCAAAATCAAACTGAGAAAGCCCAAGTAAACATGAATAACAAAAGAGAAATATAGTTCACAGGATCATGGAGTGATTATGCTGATTATGCTGGCTTAATATCTGTCTGTTTGTCATGGCCCTACTGTGAATGCTTTGCTTTCTGTTTGGGGTCTGTATGGATACGGAGCCAGCAGTTGTTGTGGCCAACGAGGTCGTTTTTGGGTGCAGTTTAAGGGTGTGGTAGTTCTTATATGGTCTTCAGGATACAATTTTTAGTTATCACTGCTAGAGTCAAGTCCGTGAGTTTTTCATACAACGGATATGAGCACTGTACAAATGAGTCTCACTGCCTCTCTATCTCACTACTACTACATAAACATACTAATACATTGAATATCTACCCCACCAACATACAGACACACATACACAAACACATGAACTTACATTGTATACATACAAGCCTAAACCTATACGTGTGCCCACACACACAACTGTGTGCTTATACATTGACATAAGCCAGCGCTTAGAAACACAGGTGTAGGTATACATACAAAATCACCTGCACACAGACACATCTTCACATGGAGGCAGCGGTGAAAAAGAGCAGCTTAACTGAAATCTAATTAAACCTTTTATTGGTGTGCAGTTAATGCAGCTCACGTTGACTGGGCTCTTTGTCAGTAAGGTGCGAAAATTGTTATTACCATGGTACTCCTGATGCATGAGCCGCAGCAAGCTGAGGCTGACCACACACACACACACACACACACACACACACACACACACATACATGCAACTTCAAATACACATACAGACGTGCGCACACCTGCGTGCACAAGCACATGCAAACACACAAACACATGCACAAACACACATGTGTACATTAAGATACACACATGCACATGAACACACTCATGCAGACATGCAAACCCACACATGGAAATACATACACACACAAACACTCGCATTAACATAGAAATGCACATGTGAACACACACATACAGAAATGCACGGGAACCCACACGTACTCAAATGCAAGCACATGTATTCATGAACATGCGCACACACACATAAATGAACACGCACACAGATACACACACACACACACACACAAACAGCCACATGCTAATGGAACAACCTGTGTTACTAGAAAAAGGCCACAGGCAGGCAGCCGGCAGGTACACGTTTCTGACTGCAAATGACAGAGTGAGAGTGAGAAAGGAGGGCCGCTAATCAGTACACAAGGCTGCAGGGGGGGGGGGGGGAGCGCAGAAAAAAGTGGCCTGTGGCTCAGTGGGTAGAACATAAGGCTGAGATGCTGAATTCTCTGGGTTCAGGTCCCAGCTTAGCCACCAGGTGTGTCCTTAAGCTCAGCACTAGCTCACCATAACATGTATGTGAAATGTTGTAAGTCGCTTTGGATAAAAAGCATCTGCCAAATGAGTAAATGTAAAAAAAAAAAAAAAACGTGCACTCATATGGGGAGTAGGCGTCATGCACTGGAGAAGGACTACGGGGGGAAGCAAGGGATAGAGAACATGTATGACACACACTTGTACGACAACTAGGAATGTTCTTTTATGTGACTCGAATGGATGTCAGGATGGGTCAGAGACACCTCCTGCACAATCCCACCTGCTCGCACAGAGGCGTTCATTTGTGTGTGTTTATAAACATACTAATATTTGTACACAAATGCACTTAGAGAGAATAACACAATAGATCTGCCTACAAACCTACCCTTCTGTATAGTATACCAGATGTCTGCGTTCCACTGCACACAATTTTCTGTGTTCACCAGCTTGTTCACTCGTTTGAAGCGCGTGGTCACTTCTGACATACGGCCTCACTCCAGCATAATATGACTTATATTAGGCCGTATAACAAGAACCATTCATAAATCAGCAGATTGAGGCGCGTGTTCGTTGACCTTTTGTTACCTCATTACAATGCATCACCTTACCCCCAAAGAGTTCACCTGTCGGTCACTAAAGAAGAATGCGAATGCATTTTCAGTTATTAATAAAAACTGAAGTGTGTTCAGGGGCTTTTGTTTCTCAATGTGCTGGCATGCAACGCATACAGATAACTATGAATTTTTTTTTCTATCTTAAAGGCAATCTGAATACTTGGTAATTGCATAAAAGCAATAGCTCCCCCTGGTGGACAGTCTATGTTGTGCTTTATTTTGATTAAACAAAATTTATTTTCTGACTGTTCGTCCATTTAACGATTGATGCCATGACGTCAAACTCAAGTATCACAGGGCACGAGGCAGGCAAAACACATACTCACACTCACACTCACACACACAGAGTTTCATCAGAACCACATAACTTTGCACACTGGGAGATGAAAGCTTTTCTGCATAAATTACTTCTAAAAAATAGAGTTTTCAGAGAATAAAAGCCTGGGGTTTTGGAACAAGACCTTTCCATGTTCACCTTGGCCCCAATTTTCAGCAAGATTTTTGTGAGGTTATCATGCCCAGGGGATTTGTGTGACCAGTTTAACTGCGGTGGTGTACGTCTTTTTCCTCTCTTTCACACAAAGCATGCAGAGAAAGAATCTTGAAATCATGCATAAATGGAACAAGGTCTACATATAAACAGTGACCCTCAATAATAGCAGAAAACAAACAGCTGAGCCACAGTGGTTCAGTGGGTGAAAAAAACTGTTTTGTCTCTCCACTTAAAGACGAAAAACATTTAACTGCATGGCTTAATGCAGACTCTGGCTGCCAAAATATGAGACGAATGTAGCACGCCAGCTCAGCTGTATGTGTGTCTTAACATCTTAACAACATAGAATCTTATTCTTTTCCCAGAACACAGTGCCGTTGTCTAGATGGGACACAATCCAACAGCACAACAAATGCAATGTGTGTAGGACATCTACACAGACATGTTCAGAGAACCGTCACTGTGAGGCTGCTGAACAGGGCAAAGGAGGTCTGCACTAAGCCATGTCTATGTTATGACAGACCTGAACTTATGCTGATAGAAAGGAAACTAAACATTCTGTTGGAATGGTTGTTAGGCTCCAAAAGTTTCCAGTGTTTGTTACATGGCTTCTTGTCACTCACATGACCAGGTAAAACATTCCTGGCTTGTTCTCTCAAGGCTTCTTAATTCTGGATCTGTTATCAAAACTGAGACTGTGCTGCCTCATAAATGTTGTGCGAGATTGTAGACTTCAATTGGTATAACAAGGAAACATCCATTGATTAACACTGACAGCAACACAGAACAGTTTTCAATTACATGGATTACTGTGTTCAAATTGCCCTCTTCTGACTCCACAATGTAAACACATGTACCCTTGAAAAGCAATGCCTACAAGTACAGTAAATGTCTTAACTTGAAAGTGTATTATGAAAACATAATAAATGATACACAGAATCATGACATTTCCAAAACAACATTTATATTTTACCTAAATTTAATGGTAGCAGTTGAAGTAGGACTGAATCTGTACAGTCATTACACACCATGTTACACAAGGGATAAACAAATCTTGGAGCTAAAGACCCATCTTCACTGCTAATCAAATCAACCTACAACCTACCAATTCTTGTTTTGACATAAGGGTTTGGGGGGGGGGGGGGTTAGTGATGTAGTGGACTTTCTGATCTACTGTATATCCTCAACCTCTAAACGTTCTTCTGAACTCCAGCTAAGGGCAGTGCTTAGTATCTATCAAAAGTCTTAGCATCACTGAGTTATAGATGGCCCCAATGGGGATCACACACACACACACACACACACACACACACACACACACACACACACACACACACACACAAAAAAACTATATATTAAAACCAGACAAAGAGATTGGCACAGTGATGTGAACATCCAGGCCCTCCAAATTGTAGACTGGTCAAAATAATTTTGGAGGAATACGGTTGTAGCGGCCTCACTGACTGGTACTAAAAGATTTAAATGATGTCCACAGTAACAAATTGTATCGAAATTTTAATGACACATTATATGACTGTCTTCTAATAAAATGTACCAAAATATTGATTTCCATTTGCAAACTCCTAAAACGGAAATTATCATGTTTACAGAGGGAAGTGTGAGAACAGAACAAAAAGAAAAGAAAACATTAGAATTAGAGGTATCACAAACAACAAATGGTAACAAGTGTCTTTTGCAGCTCCAACGTTGTAGGTTATAAGGAAATGTCAAATTTTGCCATTTTTGTTATACCCTCTAGAGGGCAGTCCAGTAACACTTTGAATATTTGAGCCTTTTATCCGCAAGCCAAAATCCTGTTTGTTCGTTCAGCGGCTGAGATAGGAATGTTTCTTCTGGAGCATGGATGAATTCTAGTTATTACTTACAGGAACCACAGTACAGGTAGAAATTCTTGTAATACAATTATCTAATCTTTTTTGATAACTAATTTTTAGCATTGCAAAGTCGAAGTTGATTTTTTTCCCATAGGTATTATGTGTTTTTTTTTAAATAACATTTTCAAAGAGTTTATACCAAGTACTTCGACACAGACAGTAAGACATCTGGTTTTGTAAAACTGTATATTGCCTTGTATAGCACACGACCGAGATTATTCTTGATTTTATAACAGTGATATTCCCCTAGGACTGAGGGCAAGCAATCCGTCGCTAGTTTAGCTGAGTAATCCTTTTCTGTGGTCGACTGCATAAGTCATAACGATGCTCGTTAGCCACACCTGGCGGGCGGTGCCTATTTCCTCTACAAAATGAAGGTTTTCCAAGTAAATTACACTGACTGATTTTTAAATCATTAAAAGCCATAAAAACGATAGTGTGTTTACAATGCCACTCGTGCAGCACTGACTTTTCTTGTTTTTTTATTTACTTAATGTAATAGAACAAGAAAAAATGTATCAGAATTAAGAGAACGTTTAACTAAGAAACAACTCACGTTACTTAAAATACTGTCTACCTTTTTCAACATGATCATCGCATGAACTATGTATTGTAGCTTGTGAAAAATACAATGCATGCTACCCCTCTAATCCTGTAGCTAAATCTGCTTTACAATACATACAGCCTTTTGTACCGTTTGGGTTATTGAAATAATGAGCCCAGATGATGCATGGGGTTTCAGTGTGGGCAAACTCATCAGCAAGGGTCTAAGCAGTTTCCAGCCTGAGATGACGAAATCTCCAGCAGTTGAGAACTGCAGATGACCACTCAGTCCTGTGTTTCCCCCCTGCATTTTGCACTGCTCTTGTTCCAGGTATGGGGCATGAAATGTCTCCAATGATGAAGTGTTTCAGTGGATCATGCTTGGGCTCCAAGCTTCACCTCTGCCTACAAAGGAACTGAACAGTGACCCATGGCCTCTGGTACATGCACAAGGTAATGGCGTACCTGAAGCAGACGAGCAGCGGCTTTTCGTAATGCCACCCATTGTGTGTGGAGAATGTGCTGTTCAAAGGCAGTCTCTGACCCCATGCACTTGTTCTGCTTCTGCTTTTTGTGGCATTTTAAAGGTTACTGACTGCTGCAGCATCCTTCCCTACAACCTGAGTGCCCCCTGCCCCCCCCTCACTGGCTTTGTGCAGTGTGCCAGGCCTTCACCTTTTCAGCATCATATCACCAAATCAGAGCTGACAGTTCACCAGAGCCCACTGTAGACCACTGCCCCCCAGTTACTCTGTGACTCTGGACAACAAAAATAGATCTACTCATTTTCCACATTGCTAGGACATAATTGATCAAATATTGGTGCATAGCTTAAACAGACTTTCAGGCAGATTTTCAAACCGGCTTCACATTCTATTGACTTTTTTCTGTGTCATCTACCTCAGGTATGTCACCACTACCTGAAGCACAGGGGATCCCCTAATAGACATCCTTATTTCCAGATGTCCATCAAAAAAGCTTTCCCGTTGGTCCTGCTGGAACCATAGGTATAGCAGAGAGCTTGTTGCTATGTCTGTCTGAAACTGGCATCCAGAACCAGGGTGCTGGAAAAAGTGATACTTGTTGTCCTTTAATGAGCTTACACAGCTCATTGGCTTGCTGTAATTAAAGCTGAGAATGCCCTTTCACAATAAACAAGCTCCCTTTATTACTTTCTGACTGGGGGAAGGGATGGAACCGGGGGTTATGGGCACAAATTGTTCTTGCATTATTTTGTTCCCTTCACTGCAACAGACAAAAGAATTTTCCAGAAGGTCACACACAAAGCTAGCTGGGTGAATCGTAGGGGCTGAAAACACCATTGTTTTGCTGTCACATGAAGAAAGAGGCACATGCTTCTCTAAATGAGACTTCATAAACCAAAGCAGAAGAGGCACAACACTGACCACCACCAGACAGTTTAATGAAGGGTCAGAGGCACAGGTTAGAAGAGCAACTGTCTGAATGTTACCCAAACACAACTGAGAGTGCATGGACACAGACTTGACATCAAGGGAAGTAGGACTGCACAGCTAATGACTGACAAATACAGCCATTCTGGGCAACCACTGCACTAACATGGCTACTCTGTGATCTCTGTATGAGTTGTGAAGATTTTCTTTTACTTCAGAATTTGCTACAGAAACATTTGCATCACAACTTAATCATGAATAAAATACTTTTAAAATAGCCAAGAACAAACTGACATTAAAGAACAGAGCAAGAGTAAGTTTGTTGAGAGAATGCCAAGAGTTTGCAAAGCTTCATCAAGGCAAGAGGTGACTGTTTAAGAATCTAAAATCGAAGATTTAAATAATGATTTTTCTGTTTGCTTCATAATTCCACAAAAGTTATTTTATAGGTTTTCTGCTTTCATTGTTCTTATAAAAGCTAGAAGACAGTGAAAATAAAGAAAACCTTCTGTGATGAGGCATGTCCAGACTTTTAACTAGTGGTGTACTTGCTGTTCAATTTCACTGGGCTAAGATAATGTTTAGCCACAGCCAGAAACAACGCAACAACTTTCACATACTGCACAATTTTTTGTCGCCACATGGGGGCACTACACTAACATGACAGCCTTTGTGTTTTAACCCCTGTGTGGAGTAGGGGACAGACAGAGAGACACAAGTGAGAAGCTGACATCTTCTGCATGGAGCTATTGACCTGGTAGCACATCCAGTCAGAAATTTGGCTCTGCTTTCCAACCAATCATTGTTCACAGCAGGAGGCTTCTTCAACATGGTACCACGTCTAGCTGCCACACGACTCCCCACCGCTGAGAGTGCAAAAGGGAACGTGCAGCAAGGACTTTAGGGTCCTGTTAAAAGCCCAGCAGAGTCTAAACCTCAGTCCTTATTGCTCACAGAGCCATTCACTCACCAGAAGTCTCACTTATTCAAAGGAAAGCTTTATTAACTACTATTCTGTCACCACAGGCTGGAGGCATATGTGTAATTGACAAGGGGTGACATGACAACCAGCCAGTATTTCAGCTCGTTCCCACCGGTGCATTAAACCAATTATAACTGGATGGAAGTCTGTGAACATGTTCACACATACTTTCTATTTTTTTCCATGGCTTTGTGAAAAAGTGATTAATAACCTCTTAACATTTCTTTCCTTAAATTGGAATATTGTGCTGCCCTTCAGGTGCTCTCCAAAAGGCTGCAAAACTCTCACATAACTGGATCGTGTTCGGACCGTATGATATATTCCTCGCGTATGAGGCAGGAATGCACAATGCTGACCACATATGATTCTCATGGGCTGGTCACCTGTGTCTTTCACTTCATGTCCGCTGAACTGGCAACCCGGAGACCGACAAAACATCTGCCTGGAAAATAATAATAAGCTAACTAACTAAATGTTAACTGTGTTTCCATTTTATCTCGCTGTCAGAAGCAATGTGAGACAGTATGCACTTCAAGTGTGTTCATACCAGGGGAAAGGAAATCTTTTTGAAAACGTCTGGTAACCTGACTATTAGTGTGTATATGGCCACTTAAGCTTTATGTTTTTTAATGTGTATATGATTGTCTGTGAGCATGCATGTTTTTTATTTTAGATTGTGTGTGTGTGCGTGCACACGTGTATGAGTGCATGTTTGCTTATTTGTGTATGTGCATGTGTGTGCTGTCAATTACTCATAAGCATTCGTGTGAATCTGGCCACGTGAGCACGCATGAAGATGTACACACCTATTTGCACGTATGTCTTCATGTGCATGAGAGTACAGGGGCATATGAATCAGGGAACAAGCAAGGGTGTACACGCTTGTATGAGTTCCTGTGTTCTTGTGTGTGGCTCGTCAGTCTGCCATATCCAACCGCCTTCCATGGTGAAAAACCGTTCGCCAGATTCAATTAGCGGCGCTTCCATTTCTGTGTGCCCGTAAATTGAGCTTCACGGGATATTTCAACCGGTGCGAGTCGCTTGAGTACTGATAAAAATGGAAACAAAGCACTCCCTGAGAAGCTGATTGAATTAAACTAAATGCAATATTTGTTTCTCAGTTTTTTTTTTTTTGTGCCATTTTATAAATTTAATGCACTTAGGAAAAATACATATTTAGAAGTGTGTAAGAAAAGGTAAGGGATTTGCAGTATGATCCAAAGGCCTGTCTGTTTATGTTCTACATGCTCCTCGTAATGAAATCGAATGTGTCTGAAAAGCAGGTGTAAATTGGTGCGTGGGTGGGTGCAAGTTGTAACAAGTTCTGCAGGACTAAAACGTATTAAAATGATTCAAAAACACCGGATCAGAATTTTAATTTGCGAAACGTTCAGAAAACACAGCTCTGTTTCTCCCACATGGTCTTCGTTCTCATTTTTAGGGAGGAAGGGTGTTGAGGATGCAGGTTTTTGCTGGCACTGCTGGGCCATTTCGCAGTGAGGTTTTGGCAGCAGCCTGATTCCTCTACAGAACAGTGGGAGACAGACTGCAGGAGGTTCTGCATCAAGCAGCACTGGTCCAGCCTCACTGTGTCTTCACTTTTTAGGGGTGTAGTTTTGGAAAGGCAATCTTGGGCAGATTCCTGCAACCTTTTATAGGAAGTTAAATCTCCATGGACTGATTGATTGAATAGATCAGCAGTAAGTGGCTGGTTTGTCTGAAATTATGTTTGGTTCTTTACCACAGAATCATGGAACGGAGCAGAAAAGACCACGACCAGTAACCTCTTCAAGGACCACAAACTATTGATGATTCTGAGGTTGAAAACACGTATTGCTGTATTGAATTTCATGGGTTTAATTCCTTATTTGTCTGTTTTTAAGTTGTTTGATATTCTGAGCTGGCACTTTTCAGAACACAGCATCGTTAATCTAGTTCAAGCAACCTGAAAGCACTGTAATTTTCATAACTGGGGGCATTGCACACGTACATCTGAAAATGGAATTGTGAAACATTACAAAAACATTACAAAAATCCACTACAGTGAGAGCAGAAATTACCAAAATCAATACGCAGGCGGCCACGGCAGGTTATGGAACTCAGGCGGAAAAACAAAATAAATCACGGGGGTGGAAACAACAGTATTAGGCCTTTCCCTCAGACTCACGACGACAGGGATTGCTTGGGCAAATCCTTACTCTGTAAAATGAGTGTAGGCGGAAAGAGATGAGAAGAAAAAACAAGAAAAAAAAATTTAATTAAAAGCAAAAAAAGCCGGGTTGCTTGTTCCATTAACAACACGCTGTATGGTGAAATTGTTGCCAGACATGATTAGTTCCATTTACTGGCTTTGTTTCCAGTATAATAAACATAATAATTTCCTACCTGTGTTGCTCATCAATGTACAGTTTATGTTTACAATGTTGATGCTTAAAGAACGTTAAAAAGCTTCCCACAAAAGTGGTCAGGACAGTCTCAGGTGGTCAAACTGTGTTGATAGAACTCAATGACATGCATCACAGTTCTGAATATTTACAAGTACTACTTTACATCACAATTTCTGTTAAACACTGTTTTACTTGTCAGTGGTTAATACATTTTTTGACAGCTTTGCCTCACACAATAAGCACATACAATGATTTTAACTTTAGGGATTTGTAAGGCAAGGCCCTGCCAATACAGGATGCCATTTGTCAAATTTTTAACAAACTGTAGTCTGTGTGGATGCAGTTTGCAGGTCTGAGCAAGAATGTATCTGACTTTCTTTTGACCGTGTCACCTTTGGTCAGAAAAACTGATGAACGAGTAGCCTGTATCAAGTCGAGGAGTTGCTGTCACAATGTGCAGACATAAAAAGCCAGCAGAGAGTGTGGCTGAAAAATGCGCAGAGTGTCGCATTTCTCCTCCGGGTATCGGTTACAAACAGGTGGGACGTCTGTGTTAAGGCAGTGAGGAGGCTCGGGGTCAAGAGGGAGCATCACCATGAAGACAGTGGAGCTGTGTTGTTCAGTATGGGGAGGGCATGAAGAAAAGCGCGGTTGGTATTTGTGTACAGAAGTCTGACCGGCAGGAGCACCAGGTGGGCGACGGCTGTCTGAGCTGTTTAGTGTCAGGGCCAGAGGCCTCCTTTGCACTCTTTCATTCATGGTGGGAGGAGCAGCTACCGGCATTGTGGCATTCATAAATAACATTTGAGCATAATCATTTGTTCATATAGATATGTTCTCATATTTTATAGAGTGCTGACTGAAGTGAAGGTTTACTTTAACGATGATGATGATGATGTTTTATTATTATTATTATTATTATTATTACAACCTCTATTCCAAAAAGTTGGGGCATTTTGTAAAATGTAAATAAAAACTAAATGCAAATCCTTCTTGAAAGATATTCAATAGAATACAGCACAGAGCCAACATATTTAAAGTTGAAACTGCATGTACTGCATTTAGTAAATAAATGAAAATTGTGAATTTGAGGGCTGCAACATGTTTCCAAAAAGTTGGGACGGGTGCAAAAAAACCATGAAAAACTTTTAAAAAACTGAAACAATGAAAAAACGTTTCATTGGTAAAAAACATTTCACTGGTAAACAAGTTGACTGGTAAGAGGTGGAAGTTATGAAGGAGACATTTTTGAAAGGCTCAGGACGAGAAGAGGTTCACCACTATGAGCACAAGTGCATGAGAAAATAGTCAATCAATTAATTAAGAATCTGGTAACATCCATGTGCGTAAAGGCCAAGGATGAAAGCCA
The DNA here is from genome assembly GCA_025773905.1 of Chitala chitala. Lineage (NCBI taxonomy): Eukaryota > Metazoa > Chordata > Actinopteri > Osteoglossiformes > Notopteridae > Chitala > Chitala chitala. The sequence goes on from JABJVR010000065.1 coordinate 6,386,970, forward strand.
CCACTGAATGCATGTCATCTTTGATCCTTTAAGCAGAACTGCTTTCAAAACCGATGTCAGACAATAAATTATATAACAACATGGGCTCAGGAATACTTTAGTTTGTTGGTAAACTCAGTTCACTGTTATATCTCTAAATGTAAGCTAAAGCTCTACAGGTCAAAATACAAGTCATACATAAACATCAAAAAATGCAGATGACTTTTCTGGGCCCGAACCCATCTGAGATGGACTACTGTGAAGTGTAAAAGTGTGCTGCGGTCTGACGAGTCCACATTTCAGCTCTGTTTTGGAAATATTGGCCGTTTTGTCCTCAGGGCAAAAGATGAAAAGGACCACCCTGATTTTTTATCACTGAGAAGTTCAAAAGCCAGCATCTGTGATCATATAGTGTTGTGTTATTGGCCATGGCATGGGTTACTTGTACATATATGAGGGCACCATTAATGCTGAGAGGTATAAACAGATTTTCGAACAAGATATGCTGCCATCCAGACATCCCTTTCAGACATGGTCCTATTTTTTCCAGCAGGACAATGCTAAGCCGCATTCTGCATGTGGCTTCATAGTAAAAAAGAGTGCAGGTACTTATTGGCCTCCCTACAGTCCAGTCTGTCCCCCATTGGCCTCCCTACAGTCCAGTCTGTCCCCCATTGGCCTCCCTACAGTCCAGACCTGTCTCCCATTGGCCTCCCTACAGTCCAGTCTGTCCCCCATTGGCCTCCCTACAGTCCAGTCCAGACCTGTCTCCCATTGGCCTCCCTACAGTCCAGTCTGTCCCCCATTGGCCTCCCTACAGTCCAGTCTGTCCCCCATTGGCCTCCCTACAGTCCAGACCTGTCTCCCATTGGCCTCCCTACAGTCCAGTCTGTCCCCCATTGGCCTCCCTACAGTCCAGTCCAGACCTGTCTCCCATTGGCCTCCCTACAGTCCAGTCTGTCCCCCATTGGCCTCCCTACAGTCCAGATCTGTCCCCCACTGGCCTCCCTACAGTCCAGACCTATTCCCCATTGGCCTCCCTATTGGCCTGCCTAATAATAATAAGAAAGAGAATATTGAAGAAAACAGGTGAAATTCCACACTAAGAATTAACATTACTGTAACACCATACTTTGCTCAAATGGAGGATGGGGACAGATTAGAGAAGCTGCTCCTAAAGGTCTTCCAAAGTGCCAAATGTTCTCCAAAAGGAGTGTAAGAATAAGCTGTGAAATACATGTGAACATAACAGCTGCCTTTCTCCCTCCCTCAAGGACAGTTTCTGTTCTACCCTACAGACGGATGTGAGTCACACTGAATCCTGTGGATCTCTAAAGCATTTTGCATGAAATCGGCTGATAAGTAAAATAATTAAATAACAAATTTAATTAGTACATACAGCTTTGTAAAAGTTCTAAAATCTGAACAAAAATGAGTGTCTCACTTTGGCTTGAAATATTATTTTGTTGAATACGTTTCTTACTGGAAATAATTAAGACAATAGCTGCCTTTTATTTTAGGTTTTGCAAATTGCATCTCAGATAATATTTTTCTATTGTTTTAGATAGTTTAAAAGAAAAACTGTAGCTGTGTAATAATTGAGTTAATTAAAATGCAAATACCTTCTGGACACGTCAGAGCTGTGGTAAGCCCAAAGCTCAAAAAAAAAACACAAAAAAAAGTTCGCTCGGTCAGCCAAGGACAGACGACAATAAAAAACTAAAAGCCCTGCAAACAAATTTCCTAATCCAATAAGTAACTGTGATCAAATATGGCTCTGATAAGAAATGAAACCAAGCAAATGATCAGAAAATCTTCTGTTGCTTTCTCAGTCGATTTGCAGAAATCACTGACACTCTAATTGAAAAGAAACTGAAAGAAAAAAAAAAGTTGTATACATAACACAGGAAGACACCTCCAAAAAACTGAAATAAATTCCCCAACTTTAGGTTTTAAGTTAGCTTACTTTTTCTTATTTTAATTGTCCATGTTTTTAGAAGTTAATACTAGACAGTTTTGAGGGGGGTGAATTTCAACTTGATTTTATTTTTTGGTTGCCCCTAGTTTTTATGTGTATTATGAATAAATCTCAGCTATGCACACCAGCTTTGCTGATTTCTGTTAAATGTTTCATTGCTTTTCAGACACATGTGATCCTTGTGTGTTCATTTTCAGTGGTGGCTGAGTGGGTAGAACATCTAGCTAGGATGTGGAAGTGTCCTGCTTTGAAAGCCAGCCCAGTTGTGAAGTGTGTCCTTGAGCAAGACATACAAATGCTAGCTCCCCGGGTTCTGACTGTGGCTGGCTGCTCAATAATCTCACTGTTCCCCTGGATTTCATTGTAACGTGTTTGTACCTACATTTCGCTGCTTCCAACTGAAGCACATGTACACAAACAGTATCTTGCGAACACCATGAATAAATATATTTATTGTGTTTAACTGTTATTAAAGCATGTTTGTATATCCAACAAGGAACAAATTACTAAACAATAATCTAAACGTTTTATTGTGTGTGCTGAATTTCCCAGCTGCTGTTTACAGGTTTGTCACTCTTCAAGTCATCGCTTGAGTTCATCCGAGCTCCAGAGGAAGCAGTCATAGCTCAGCAGCTGAGTAAATAAGTCAGACACTCGACCCTTCCTTACCCCGGCTACCTTGATGAGGGGTAGGGGTGCAGACTCAGCAGCTGTTAGTATCTGTCTTGCCCCTGCTGGGTTTCCCGGACACCTTCAACTCCGGTTCCACCATCTTTTCTTTTTCCTGTGGCTGGAAAGGATTTGTCCTTGCTCACAGTCTTTTTTGCATCCAGCAGATGGTCTGTGCTGTTCTGTTTTTATGGGACTTTTCTCAAGGGCAAAACACGTTAATATTGTGTGCATCCTGCCTTCTGATTACAAAACACATCTCAGATAAATAGTTAGTCACAAAGATTCAATACCCTACTGCTGAAGTTAAGGTAATGTTCAAGAACACGTATAGCAGGTGGTTTCCGCACCTGTAAGCGCCCCATGTCCAGCATTGGATTTTATTTGCAGTCCATCCATTACAGTTTACTGTACATATTGACTGATCAACTGAAGGAGTCACTAACACACAGTCATTTCACCTGAAACAGGAGAGAATCAGAGCATCTCCTACATGCACACTCCACACAATGTCAGATATAAATCCACAGCCCAGGAGATGTGACGTAATAACACTAACACTTGGCCTCAATTCGGCCCACACTCCAGTCGTGAGGCATATTTTTTGTTGTTGTGCATGTTTAATTACTGATTTTTATTATCTTTCTCCGTAGCTCACATACCCAGCAGACTACATAGTTTGACATATTTTCCATGACCCTAATATCAGTACTTGTAAAAAATAATAATTTCAAAGATACTTTGGCATTCTTTTTTATTAGATGAAAAGACATACATTCTTTTATTGGATATAAAAAAGCCCAGTGACGATTGACAGGAAGCAGGTGTTATGATGACTAACAAAGTAGATTTCAGATAGAATATTTAGTCTTATAAGAATGGTTTTGAATGGCTCCAGCAAACCTGTGAAATTGTGACAAAGAATTAGACCAGATTGTTTTTCTTTAATTGACTGATAAGTAAATGAAACAGCAGAAATAAAACAGTAAATTGCACTCAGAAGATAAGAAAACACGAGGTCAGAACTTTCAAGAGCAATGATGTACAAGCATAGATTTGACTTGTTCAAGCCTCGATATTTTCAGTTATATGGTATGGATGCTGGACAGTGATGATGCAAGACAAGAGAAGGATCACTGCATTTCAACTTTAGGGTTGGAGGAGAGTACTATACACACAAAACCCTACCACAAGAATGAATATATTGATGTTACAGAAGATCAAACCAGATCCATTCCTAGAAAGTCAGATAGACTTCAACTCAAATTTTTGAGATTTCATACAAAGACATGGATCATTAGGTAAAAACAACATGCTTGGAAAAGGTGAAGGTCAACCCTAAAGAGTAACACCTGCAATGAGTTGGACAGATACAATAACTGCAAACATGGAATCATTGGTATGTAACAGAAGTCACTTGACTGAAGGTCATATGTTGTTCAGAACTGCTGTTCATGTGGTTGCTATACATGAACATCGGGTTGACGGCACTTAACTCATAAATTAATAATGCAGCAAAGTGGAAGCCCCTTGGGACATCACAGCCTTAGAAGATGGCCTCGTTCTAATCACAGCGATCTGGGTCAGAGGACAGGTCCATACTGAAAAGCCATCTCCACATTACCCCGTTTCTCCAGCTCCCCCTTCAGCAGTCAGGATGACCTAGTGAAGGCAGAACTCAACCTAAAGCTATGATCATTGATACTTCTGGTTCTGTTTGTCTTTTATGAGTGGTAAAGGTACTGGGGCAGGGGGAATTGAGCAGAAAAAGATCACATGGACACAAACAGGTTCCTTTAGATTCTGGCAAAGGAAGAGCTTCTGCCTGTATGTATGTGTGTGTGTGTGTGTGTGTGTGAGTGTGTGTGTGTGTGTGTGTGTGTGTGTGTGTGTGTGTGTGTGTGTAAATTGGCCAGAATTGATGCTTTCATTAATTCTGTGTGTGTATATCCTTTGTATTTGTTCTGGTGTGGAATCAGTGTAGATCACTTAATTACCTACATCAGGCTCTCCTTCCAATAGATTGCAAAAGATGATTTTTAATTAAAAAAGGTGCCTCTATCCACAAGTTTTTCCATTGTGTTTTTTTTTGCAATTGGAAAAGCTGAAAAGGAGCACTGGAAGATCACAAGGTCTGTCCAAAGCAACTGGGGCCACAGCTAGACACGGGGACAGTCCTCATTTTATCTCCTCGTAAATCACTGATGGCTGCATGGGACTGGAGGTCAAAAGGGCACTCTGTGTTTATGAGGTTGCCAGGCTGCTGGATTGCGGCGGACCATTCCGGAATGAGGCCTGGCTTCCTCAAGGGCACCTGTGTTATTTACACCGTCAGGTTTCCGTGAAGGGGCAGAAAGACGACTCCCGTGGTGTTAATGGGGCCACAGGACCCCAATGCACCCGTGTCAGATTGAACAGTACGTCATAGGCGACAGCTTTGAAGAAGGACTCGATTTTTTTATGGGGTTGAGGGAGGTCAAGGCATGACAGACAAAATGACAGTGACAAGGTAAGGGAAGGACAGGCATCAGTCATTTCACATGTGTTGGCATTGGTGTTGTTAACCCCTCTACGGACACTCTGGTGGAGCTTCCAAAAACCACCCAAAGAACATCACTCTATATGCCTACATTAAATATCTTGTTCTTTGTGACAGAACAGTGTACAAAAACAAACAATCTTCTGGTACCACATTTAGTGTAGGACCACAACCAACCCAAGTCAAATCCCAACAAATTAGTTAGAGAAATAACCATGAACGAGGGCACATCAAGAAATATCAGTGTCATTGTAGTTTAAATGTTGCATTTTCAGATCTTGCCCCTAAGCTGTGCTTGTTGTTCCTATATACCCTGACTAAATACATTGTACCTACAATAAGCTGTCATGAGCTGTAAACTACTGCAATTGTAACCCAGTCAGCAGTTAGCCAGCACCATATATCTTATAAATATAAGAACTGACTGAATTTAGCACCTGTCTTCATAAAATACAAATTAAAAACTGCTTTGTATTAGCCAGGCAGACCCTTGCATTGACTTTGCCAAAACTGTGTTGGCAACTACAGATCATTTTACCCTTTTTACCCAGTAATGAGCTCAATTATACTTAACTGTGGAATAGCAGTTAGGCGATAAAGTTAATTAGTGCTAAATTAGGCTATAATGATTATGGATAATCTCTTACATCTCATATCCAGATTGTTTTATACAGTGACATAATTTAATACCAGTGAGCTGCTATGGTATACAGTGTCCACACGTGAGATGGACAGGGATGTGGGCGAATGAGGCAGATTTGTCATGACACAGGTGTAACAGGAAACAGGTGAAACGGCAACAGCCCACAAACACCGAAGGGCTTTGTTCCGAGCCACTTATTTACAACACACCTGAAAACCTGTCCCTCCGTCCCTCATTGGCCAGCTGCTCTCACTCTGCTGTAATTGGTGCAGTGGTAATGAGCGGAGGCCGCTATCCCTGTTGGGTCTCTGCTGAAAGACAGCGGAGAAGGCAACGTGCGCCACACAGCATGCCATTACGCCACTGAGGGATGTGAGAGATAAGCTGGGATAGAACAGTGAGCAAACACACACACACACACACACACACACACACACACAAGACTGATGGGGCATGGGGAATTAAACGAGAAACGAGAACCGGTTCTTTAAAAGAAAAAAAAAACCTTTAATGTTGGATTGATGATCCATTTCGAATGAATAACAAAAGAATTCACAGCAGTGTAAAGAAAGGTCAGTACTCCAAATGGAAATGCTTTTCTTTCATGCCCTCGCTGTGCCTTAAGTGACAGAAATGGCCGTCTCTCATTAAACCCTCCCTGGCCACCATATTATCCCTCAAATAAGGACACCTGAAGTGCTTGGTTCCAGACCCCTCTCAAAAAAAAAAAAAAAGGTCCATATTTTTGGCGACTCCCTCGTGAGGTCATCTTGCGGTCATTCACTGGCACCGCAACTCACACATGGTCTTTTTTTTCAGAAATTCTGCACTATTCTTCCTAGTTGCTGTCAATGTGCATGCATGCCTCCTAATAACATCTTGTGTCTATAGTCAAAGACAATTTCAGTGTCACTGGTGTGGAAAATAACAGTAATTTCTTTTATTCCACAGTGGCTTTAACCTATAAAAACAAATCATAATCAACACCCTCCGACCTCTTTCTCCACTGCCTAATAAGGCACCTTCAGACGGAACAGTATCTGTCCTAACCTCTGAGCTGAATCGTGTGTGGAAAATGACAGCGATTTGCCAGCCATGTCAAGTTTTCGCTTGTTTTCAATTAACAAGAACACACGAGAGAAGTCTCAGAGCTTCGACTAATTTGTGCGAGGTGGCCTTTGATAGCAATTAGCAGTCCATTAAGAACAGTTGATATTTTCTCACGCAGGTTCAGCCACTAGGTGATATCAGCAGGAGAGCTCAGCGATGGGAAAATGAAAATATCTTATTTCACAGAGTTCACTCATCTTACCTATTACAACCCTAAAAAGTGTTGGATAAAGAAATAAAAAAACTCGTTTGACGTTGTAGGTAAGGAATGTATTTTTGCATATGTGTGTGTGTTTTATATATTAGGTCAATAACTGTCCTACTGAATGCATTTTATGCAAATATTTTAGAAGAGAATTTCACAATACACTCCCATAGTTATATATACAGTGAAGTGACAACAACATACATTTCCAAATTTGCACTGTTGAAACTGACATACTACAAATTCCTTACACTCCGATTTTAATGTTTCAAACTTATTTTGAAGGTCAATACTTGGGCAATGAAACACAAGTGAAATAAGTAACCCTCATTTTCCACCCCCAGGGAGGCAATCCCAGTGGATTCCTGGACATGTGGAAACAGTACCTGAACGTTCTAAAACTGGGCCATGAGATGGTTTAAATTATATAACCCTTCCTCGCCCGCAGGCCTGCAGATGGCCTCTGGGTGAGAGGTAGGGGACAGCTATGGATCGTCCTGCACTATGTTGATGCCACAAGAACTTCTTAACAGGCAGACGTTCAGCTGCAAGGTGTGGAGAAAGACAAACTCCAGCAGTTTGTGGCTATCCACTGAGTGTAATGTTGAAGATGAAGTCCTGGGATTAGGTTCCCTCAGATCTGACGATCCAACCGCAACGCCTCGACAGACAATCACAGAAAGACGCTGCATTTTGACATAAATCGTTACAAATCAAAACAAACAAAGTACATAAAGGACCCGCACATTTCAAACAAATGGCTCTTACAGTCTGTCCGAATACAATCATGTTATGAGACTTCAGCCAGTCGCTACAAAGGTGAAGTTACCACAGTGCTACCAAATACAAACCAGCTGGCTGTACCGATCACCTGCTCACAGCCACATGAAGAAGTCGTCAGAATAAAACTGTTAAACTACAGAGGACAAGCCAAAGGTTAGTCTATGGTTTTAATTATGATACAGCTCTAAAAGTGTGATATGCTAGTATACCTTTAGTGTCCAGATAGACTGAGGAGTTAAAAAACTTTGTATGGTTGGATTAATAAATTAGCTATCCGTACATCCCACAACAGCGGCGTATAAACAATCAGTTTGACCTAAAAGGGACAATTATTAGAAGCCTTTATCGCATCGATCGGAGGATGTACTAAATCACATTCAAAATGCTTCCGTGCATTAATTTGATCCCTCTGTAAATTATACCTTTGTCACAAAGCACAATTATGTGCACCACAGTCCAGTTATACTGTATAAACCAGCAATTAAGCATCTTTATCATGAGCTAAATTCTTAGCAAGAACCTTTAAACACACATAATGTGTTTCCTTTCATATATTTTTCCCATAGTCCTTTGAGCAATCATGTGCTCCTAATTCCCCAGAACACCTAATTTTTCCCAAATGTAGCTCTATGGTGCTGTCCACCCTGAAAATGGAGATCCTGCAGGGCACGGCCGAGTGGCTGCCATCGCCACCCCATGTGTCCCCGGCAGGCCCCTCAAGTTCAGGGGAACAAGCACAGTAACGCCCGGCAGCACCCCCGGTGCAGAGTCCAGCACGTCAGCACCCCCGGCGCAGAGTCCAGCACGTCAGCACCCCCGGCGCAGAGTCCAGCACGTCAGCACCCCCGGCGCAGAGTCCAGCACGTTGTTGCAAGCTACCACTTGTTGATAATATGGTTGACGTAGTCCTCCGTGGGCAGGCGGGTCAGCTCGTCAGTGCCGTCGTCGCGAGGAAGGTCCATGCGGGACCGGCGCACAGGGGTGTCGGCCCGGCCCCGCAGGGCCAGCCGCTGCTCCCGGCGATCCAGCTGGCGCCGGTACTGGTAGCGCTGCTGGAACAGGTCCTTGGCGTAGTCATACAGCTGCATGTCCAGCTCGTTGAGCTCCTCGATGCGCAGCACCGTGTCGTTGTCCACGTCGACGCCGCCCGCGCGCGTGCTGTTGTACTGCACGAACGGGCGGATGAAGCGCAGCCGGAAAGTCCGCTCAAACAGGTACTGCGTCTTGCGCTGGAACTCCGTGAGGCCGAAGAAGGCCATGTCGCGCAGGTTCTTCTTGGCCGAGTCGAGGAGCATCTGGGCACGCTTCTTCTCTGGCACAAAGGAGGCGTTGTAGCAGCCCACCAGGCTGAGGTCGGCCAGCATGCGCACCTGTCGGTTGTTGGCCAGGTTGTAGGGGCAGTCCATGAACTGCTGCAGGGTGCAGCCCGACCAGTCGCTGCCCTCGTAACAGGGGGGCAGCTCCTCGGGCGTGGGCGTCCGTCCGTCGCACATGTGCAGTGAGGTCTTCCAGGTGGCGCCACGCTGCACGTGCCGCCACTCGCTCAGGTATCGCGACACGGGGTCCCGCAGCAGCGTGATGTAGTAGAACTTCCTGCAGGGGGTGAAAAAGAGAGCATGTGGCCACTTAGGGAACACTCAGTGCTGTTTCAGCAGAAGTACTCTGTCTCACACACACACACACACACACACACACACACACACACACACACACACACACACACACACACACACACA